>CM063099.1:38943262-39398262 GCA_031876335.1 Hipposideros larvatus
TCCACTCTCTATCCTTCAATCTAGCAGTCCAAAGCTCCAATTATCTTATGTATCCATCTCTCTATATAGTGAATCCTTTTAAGTCTTCATCTCTTTCAGCACCTGCCTCTCTGCTTTTGCTCCTTGAACTTGTTATCCTGCTTGGGCTCTCCATCCTGGTAACTCCCAAGCTCCTCTGTGGCTCTAGCCTCACCTCTGTGTCCCCACCACCACCACCAGGTGAATGGTCTCCGAGTGGATCTCCCAGCTGAGGTGTTACCTTCTGTGTCCGTGAGACGGAATCCTGATGGCTCCGTGCTAGTCCACCAGAAGGCAGGGGTCCAGGTACAGCTGGGTACCAATGGGCAGCTGACTGTGATGGTCAGCAGTGACCGTGCTGGCATGCTGTGTGGGGCCTGTGGAAACTTTGACGGGGACCAGACCAATGATGGGCATAACTACGAGGGGAGTACAACCGTGGAACACTGGAGAGCGCAGGACTTCTCCCCATGGTGAGGATGTAGCCTGGAGGCCAGGCTGCCTGCAGCAGGGGCACCTGGGTCCTCATGGGAAGGGGCATTCGGGGTGGGTGCTCAGTCTGCAAGAGGAAGTGCTAAGTGTCTGTTCCTTGCAGTCACGGCTGATCAGTCACCCACTGGGAATGAGGACTTCAGGACCTGAACCCTGGAGATCGCAATAATGGAAGGATGCACTGTGTTACTGTGTGCCCCTTCCTGCTCTTCCCTCCGCTCAGCCACTGAGGCTGACTGTGAAAGCATTGAATAAATATCATAAGCTAAGCTGCATGCTGATGTGTGTCTTAAGCCTTCTTACCCCTGACTTTCCTTTCTGCACTACAGGCATCAGATGCCTGGGGAATCTGCCACATGATGAATATTTATTGGGGGTGAGCAAATGGATGGATTGATGAATATATAAATAGGTGGACTGGGAGAGGGGTGGGTGGGAAAATGGGAAGATAGGGAAATGGATGATTAGAAGAATGGGTAGAGGGGCCAGCCGAGTGGCACATTGGTTAAGAACTGGCTTGGGACACCAGCTCTGAGCAGGAGGGCCCCGGTTCGGATCCCACATAAGGGCCAGTGACACTGCACCCTCTACAGCTAAGATGGTGAACAACAGCTCGACCTGGAGCTGGGCTGCCGTAGGTTGCAGCCTCTGCCACAGTGGGCTGCCATAAGCTACCGTGTGTGGCTGGCAGCCAGCATGAGCGGCCGGCAGCCAGTGTGAGCTGCCAAGAGCTTCCATGAGCGGCCGTCCAGTAGCCAGCGACTGATCTGCCTCACCTGGGGAAGAGTGCAATGATAATACCAACATGAGCCAGTGAAGCAATGTCCTCCACAACTAGACTGAAGAACAAAAGGACAGCAACTTGTCTGTTCCCCTTCCCTGATTCCCCAACGCTGTTCCCCTCCCCCAATTCCCCAATAAAATCTTTAAAAAACAAAACAAAAAGAACAAAATAATAGAGTTAGGGCCGGCCGAGTGGCGCGATGGTTAAGAACTCGCTTGGGATGCCAGAGGGCCCCGGTTCGGATCCCACATATGAGGGCCAGTAACACTGCCCTCCACAGCTAAGATGCTGAACAACAGCTCAACCTGGAGCTGGGCTGCCTATGAGTCGCCGGCGACGGCGTGGGCTGCAGTCCCTGTGGCAGTGGATTGCCATGGGCTACCGTGTGTGGCCAGCAGCCAGCGTGAGCGGCCAGCAGCCGCAGTGAGCGGCCGTCCAGAAGCCGGCGACTGATCTGCCTCGCCAGAGAAGAGCGCAATGATGGTGCCAACTTGGGCCAGTGAAGCAACATCCTCCACAACTAGACTGAAGAACAAAACGACAGCAACTTGTCTGTTCCCCTTTCCCCAATTCCCCAGCACTGTTCCCATCCCCCCAATTCCCCAATAAAAATCTTTAAAAAAAAAAAAAAAAAATAATAGAGTTAATGATAGTGCCTACCTCATCGAGTTGGAGTGAAGATTTAATGTGTCCATCCAATTCATGATGAAAAAATCGAAGTCTCTCTTCCCTCCCATACCTGTCCCCACCTTGGCCATGATGGCCTTCCCCACATCAGTGAACAACACTACAAATACTCAGTCTGGCAGCCAGGAGATGGGGAATTATTCTTGATTTCTGTCTCCCCTTTGCCCTTCACTCAGTTCATCAACAAATTCTCTTGGATTGTATCAAAACATACCTGAAATCTGCCTGCCTTCCTTATCATGCCCACTGTCACCACCTGGTGCAGTCATCATCGTCACTCATGTCTACAACACCAATAGCGTACTATCTGCTCATCCCCTCCTGTAACCCATTCTAACAGCTACCAGAGGACTCTTCTTAACATATAAATAGGGTCATTAGCTATAAATTTCTATTATAATAAAATCAAATTCTTTTACCTTGTCCTACAAGACCCCTGCTAATCTCTTCTGACTCATTGCCTGTTAACTGTCCTTGCCAATTATGATTTGGCAATCTGATTTTTCAATGTATTGAACACACCTAATTTTCCCACTTTGCTCTTTCACAATATGCTGTTCTTCCACTAATCACATGATAAGCTGCTTCTCATTCTTCAAATGTCAGCTTACATGTTACTATCTTAGAGGGCTTCCATGACCACCTCACTTGAAGTGGATTCCCTCTATTTCTCCCTGTCCCAGATGCTTGTTTGCTTCATTCCTTCACTTTAAAATTACTTTTATTTGACTTTTGCCCAATTAGAAGTAACTCAAAGGCAGAGACTGTATCTACCTCATTTGCCATTTTATTCCCAGGAGCTAGCACATAGTAGGTCTCAGTACATATTTGTTGAATCAATAAATCACCCACAACAAAGTTGGAGGAAAGATTTGCACCACAATATGCAGAGCTCCTTCAAATCAATAAGAAAAAGACAACAGCCCAATTAGAAAAAAATGGTTGAGGTTAGAAACAGGCAATTGACAGAATAAGAAATGTAAATATGGTGAATGCATTTACTATGTCAGGTTATTCATGCACAATATGTATAATCTTCACAACAACCCTGCAAAATGAACATAAAGAAATAGGCTTAATGAAGTTAAATAACTTGGCCCAGGGCAATCAGTTTCTAATGATAGAGCCTCGATTTGAATCCAGGTATTGTCACCAAAACTAGTCCTTTCCACTGACTCTTGCTATTGAGTCTCACCTAGGCTTAATTTCCTCTCAAGAAAAAGAATCAAGATGTCCTAAACATAAAGGGAAAGCAACAGTCCAATAGAAAAATAGAGAAAAGATCTGAATAGCTCATAGAAAAAGAAATGCAAATTGTTCTTAAAGATATGAAATGCTCAAACTCGCCTATATTAAGAGAAATGAAAATTAAACCACCCTGAGACACCACTTCTCATCTATCAGATAGGTAAAAATACAAAAACTCAACAATGTATTTATTCAGAAGGTTATGAGGAAAATAATATTTTCATATGTTACCAGTGGGAATGCAAAATGTGTAAGTCCAATGCAGTGAAATTTGGCAGTATTTGGTAAAATTACAGGTGCGTTTTTCTCTTGACCCAGTACTCTCACCACTAGGAATCTAACCCAAAGATACAATGGCAATAAAAGGATGTAAGCCCAAGTCTGTTCATCGCAGGATTTTTTATAATGGAAAAAGAATGAAACAACTCAGATGTCTGTCAGTAGGAGACTGGTTGAATAAACTATGCTTCATCTACATGATGGACAACTATACAGATGAATGAAAAATACGAAAGCTCTCTAGACACTGTTCTGGAATGATCTCCAGGATATATGCTGAGGTGTAGAAAGCAAGAACAGTGTACATACTAAGAGAGACCTAAGAGAAGGGGGCACAGGGGGGCTTTGGGGCACCGATAATGTTCTATTTGTTGACCTGGGTGGTGGTTATGTGGATTATTTCTTGTGATAACTCATAAAGCAGCACAGTTACATGAACTTTTCTGTAAATGTATTATATTTCAAAGAGTTTTTAAATCAATAAATTATAATCTCTGAAGATTCTTGCCCAAAGGAATGGGTTTGTGTGTGTCTGTGAGAAAGAGAGAGAGAGACCTGATGTATTCCTTGACCACTCTATGAGAAAATTTACCCCCTCCCCCAACAGTCCCTATCCCCATCCCAGCTGGGGTGTTTTGTTTTTTTTTCTTCTCTAAAGCACTTATTGCCTTCTAACATTCAGTTAGAAGTAACTTTTACTTACTTATTTGGTGTCTATTTCCCCAGTAGAAGATGAGCTCGAGGAGTGTGGGGGTTTATATGTCTTGTTCACTGCTTGTATTCCCGCGTCTAGAAGTGTCTGGTGCTGACAGGCGAACAGTAAATGCTTTCCTAATGTACGAATGGGAGTCCAGAGTGGGTTCCTGTTTTGGAGGTGGGAGGGGTAGGGTGGAAATGGGTCAGGGAAAGCATAGAGGCAGAGGGTACAGCCTGTGGAAGGCCTGGAGATAAGCCCTGATTACTGGATGCTCGAAAATGTGAAGGCGGAAGGAGGAACCGTGTTTTGCGTAGACATCGCTGCTCCAGTAAAGAAAGCGTTGGGAGCGAGTTGAGAGAGCGGTACCCGATCAGGGGAATCCCCGCCCATAGCGTGCGCGCTGGGTTCTGGGCAGGACTGGGGCTCCGAGGGGTGGGGCTGCGTGGTTACGTCACACGCCGTACGTCCCCGCGCGCGCGCACGCGCGCTCCTTTCCACGTGCGAAAGCCCCAGACTCGTGGGGTCCGGGACGCAGCAGGCTCTTGAGCCACTCACCTCAGCGGTCGCCATGAGGCCAGGTGCAGGCAGGGGTTGGGGTCGGGGGTCAGGGTCTGGGGTCGGGCGGGGACCGGGATGCCAGATCGGGATCGGAGGGGCGGAGCCATGGCCTGGGGACAGGGGTTCTGAGATCCGGGTTCGGTCTTGTGTGGGGAGGGGGTACTGGTTCCGGTCTCGTGTAGGAGAGTGTCTTGATTCCGCCCCATGATCGATCCTGAGTCTGGGGTTCGGGCTCCTTGTCTGGAGGTTTTGTGACTGGCTTCGGAGATCACGATCGTTAGTCGAGGGTCTTGGGCCTCGGATTGGGGGCGTTTCTGAACTGGGTTTCGTCTCATTGAGGCTGTCAATAGGAGTCTTGGAAATTGGGCTATGGGCGGCATTCGGGGATACTGACCCAGAGTCTGGATCCAGGCACCTGGGATTTTCGATCTTTGAGCGTGGGTTTTGGGGATCTGTCGATTCAGAGGTGGAGATTTTGGGAGTTGAGTTTGCTTCAGACCCCCATTTGCCTCCCCTGTTGCCGCTGCTACCGCCGTCCCCTTGGCCCCCAGCCTACCTTTTCAGAGAGTGTCGGAGTGGATGAGGACTTTCGGCTTGATAGTATGTGGTCCTCTCTGGCCCACTTTCCTGCCTTCTATTCTCCCCAGGGGGCGGGTCCCTGAGGATGGAGTGGAGATCCTGGGCCTAGTGATTCTCAACCCCCAAGATGAGACTTCACAATCCCAGGATAGGATCAGCATGCGGTGGGGGAGGGAGGTAGTCACAGGGCATGAGTGGTTTTATTCATTCAATTTTCCTAGAGATTCTGATGAACCCACCCCATCGGAGAGCCCTGGCTCTGAAAGTAGAAGGGCCTCAGTTCAAAGTTTTCATCCTGGCTCTGCTTCTTAACCTACTGTGTGACCTTGGGCAAGTAGCTTGACTTCTCTGAGCCTCAGTTTTCTCATCAGTAAAATGGCACCCAGTTACAATTTACTAAGATCATGTTAAGAAAAAATAACACCTGGTAATCATTTTGCAGTATATGTGTATCAAATCAATAGGTTTTACACCTTAAACTTAGAGAACGTTGTTTGTCGATTACATGTCAATAAAGCTGGAAAATATAGCACAGTGTTTAACATAATAGTATTGGCTCTAATTGTTACTTTTAGCTTTCTTAAGGGGAACAAAATTAGGATCCTATCCCCTGGTGCCTCAGTTCTTCCTAAATTAGGCGGTTGTCCCTCTTCCCACCTTGCTCCACTGGAGTTGGGGAAATCTCCCGCTGTGACAGAAAGGGTCTGTTTTCTAGTACAGGTTTTCTTTTTTCTTTTTTTTTTTCTCTTAGTATGTAGAGAAGGTGGAGTGATCTGGTGGGGAGGAGCATTTGCGTACCTGTGTCCCTGCCGAAGTTCCCTTAAGTGTTTGGGGATCTAATGATGAAGTGGGGTGGGAGGTGCTAGGCTGTGTATTGCCAACTGAGACCCTTGCATGCCTGCGGGCATCCTATAGCCTGATTCTCCCAGAAACAGAAAATGTGCCTTCCTCCCAACCCTTCCCCCACTCTTAGGATATGAAGTTGAGGACATTGTCAGGAGTAAGCTCTTCAGTGGGGATTTTAGTCTGATTGAGAGAGGAAGCCTTTGAGAGATTCTGAGCAGGGATATGATCACAGTCAGATTTGACTGACACTTTTAAAAGGATCCCCTTGCTTCTGTGTGTAAAAGACTTGGGGGAGCAAGAGTGGAAGCAGGTAAATCAGTGAGGAAATTTGTTGCTGTTATCTACCAGGAGATGATATGGCTTGGACCAGGGTGGTAGCAGTGGACCTGGCTAACGAATTGTCACGATTTGGGAATACATTTTGAAAACAGCCAACAGTTCGTATGTGGGTATGAGAGAGGAGTTCAAGGATAACTAACGGTGTTGATGTGTGTGACTAGAAGGGCGGAGTTGCCATTTTTGAGGTAGGGAAGGCTATGGGAGGAGAGCAGTTTTACACCAGAGGGTCTGTGGATCCCCTCTTCCAAAAAAAAAAATTGTAGAAGTGTGTGTGAATATGTGATTTTCTGAGTGGGTATTTTTAGTACATTTTTCTTTTTTTTTTAATATACCTGCTTTTTTCCAGCTTATTAAGATATAATTGACATAAAGGTGTGTAAGGTTAAGGTGTACAGTTTGCTGATTTGATATATGTATATATTTTGAAACGATTACCTTAGTACATTTTTTTAAGAGCCCCAGAACCTGAAATGGCTTAGGTATGTTTTGAGTATCGAGGACTGAAAGTTTACATTTGTGCCCACTGTACCCCGTGCCTGTACCCACACTTTCCAGGTCTCTGTTCTATCAGGCCTAGGGGTTGAAAGTCTCTTAGGTCTAGTGGTTTCTCCCCTAAGTGGGAGGGAGGACTTTGCCTTGAGTCTGCCAGGCGGTGTATTAAGTGCTTTGTGTGTATTAAGTCATTTAATCTTTTAACTCTGTGAGGTGAGCACTGTGTTATCGCCTTATCTCCACCTTACAGATGAAATTCACAAGACTCCCATGAACCTTCCCTACTCTAGGGTTGCAAATGGTGTGGCCATCTCCCTGTATGAAACACAGGAGCTGCTTGAGGGGAGGGACCATGGCTCTGGTCACCATCTGATCACCTACTTCCTGAATGAACAGAGTGGGTTGCTTTCTCCATGCGGCAGAACCCAGAGGCTTAACAGTGTATATAGTATTTCTTGAGCCCATACTTTGTGCCAGATGCAGTGGTGGTGTGCTGGAAATGCAGTGGTGGCCAGAACAAGTGACCCTGTCCACTTGGAGCATGATTCTCATGGGGGAGGCAAGCAGTAATATTTCAAGTGCCATGGATGGTAATTGATGGAAGAAAAAGAAAGCAGGATAAAGGTGGAGTAGCCAGAGAAGGCCCTTCTGAGGAGGGAACATTTAATCAGAGGCCTGAGTACAGAGAAGGAGTGGGCGAGTCCAGCCCATGTTCACGAGAGCCAGGCAGTGGGAACAGCATTTGTTAAAGGCTGAGAAACTGGAGAGCTAATTTGTTGGTGGTGGGTGGGGCATGCTGTCCAGCATAGAAAGAATGAGGTCAGAAAAGTCAGCAGAAGCCAGAGCCCTATGATGGTGGGTCTCAGTTTGGGCTGCACTTTAGGATCACCTGGGGAACTTTCAAAAGCCCCCACTCCTAGGCCCCCACCCCAGACAATTATCAATAGATCAAGATGTCTAGGTTCCAGGGATTAGCTGAAGGTGAGACCCACTGCTTTAGAGCTTTGGAAGCCAGTGATTGATCTCCTTTGAATGTGATGGAAAACCATTGAAGGGATTGGGGCATGGGAATGATGAGACCTGATGCCTGTTTTAAAAAGGGTGATCACTAGCTGCCACTTGGACAGAAGACTGTTGAGGGAGTGGAAGAGAATACGTAAACAACTCTTGGTTATGTGTGGGTTTTGAAACTGTTAGTTGTTAAAAATCAAATTAGGAATTGTTATAAGTTCTACATTTTCATCTTTAATGCCATTAAGATGCATGAAGCTTTCATGGGTGTGAATGTAACACATCTTCACAAAAACTTCAAGTTTGCTATTGAATAGTTTACATCAAGTCAGATCATTTTAAATCAGCCCATACTAAAAATTTTCACACTATTGTTTTATAACGTGACTTTTCTGACTGTTACTGAAGAGCTTTTGAAACTGTCAAAAGTCAGATATTGAATCCGTTAGCACCAGGAGAATTCCGTCTGCCTCAAACATTGTTTTGTGCTCAGTGAAGATCATTGGCGCTATCCTGCAGTGATGAAAACAAAGTTTCTGAAACTTTTTTTTCTTAAACTTTCAATCTTGTCATAGGTCCTAAACTGCTTATGAACTGTTGCCCATCCATAAAGGACAATTCGGTATTTTTCTTCTTTTTCCCCTGAGCTGGCAGAGCCTTCTGCAAACTTGGAAGCAGGGAGATCAGTTAGCAGGAAAGACATCATGCAGAACGCCCCTCTGTTTGCGGGTTGGCACGTTTGTTCCAGGCACAAGGTCAGGTGTGGGAGGGCAGGAAGACATTTCCAAGGTCTGCAGGACACCACTGCCGCTGAGCACGCACATGCAGTGTTTGCTTTCCTGCAGACTAATGAGTATTGAAAATAGAATGAATTCTGTGAATCTACCATCCAACCAAGGAGAGCAGAATACTGACAGTAACCTACATCTATCTATGTACCCCTGCCCTATCCTAACCCCATAATTTCTCCCTCCTGTTACCCGGTATCATAAGTTTTGTATTTCTCATTCCCTTGCCTCTTTGGGGGCGGGGGGTGGCATGTGGGTTACCACACATATCACCACAGCATAGCATTGTTTAATTTCAGTTGTTGCTGAACTTTATGAAAAGGATATTATGTTGGATGTGGTTTTCTTGGACTTGATTTTTCACTTAACATTTTGATTCTAAGATTTATCTGTTGTATGTAACTAACTGTAGGTCCTTTACGTTGTTGATTGTGAATATTCCCCATTTTATTTGTCCGTTCTGCGGGTGGACGTTTGAGTTAGTCCTGATTTCCTGCTGCTGTGGACACATCTCTGGGTGCACGTTTCTCCAGTTTCCCTCCTGAGGGCAATTATGAAGTGCAGGAGGAGATTCATTGACCAATTCCTGTTTCTGTTTCCACCACAGGTTTAGTCAGTTAGTCCTGATTTCCTGCTGCTGTGGACACATCTCTGGGTGCACGTTTCTCCAGTTTCCCTCCTGAGGGCAATTATGAAGTGCAGGAGGAGCTTCATTGACCAATTCCTGTTTCTGTTTCCACCACAGGTTTCAGCCCCCGTGGGGGCGGCTTCGGTGGCCGAGGAGGCTTTGGTGACCGTGGTGGTCGAGGCGGAGGCCGAGGGGGCTTTGGCGGGGGCCGAGGGGGCTTTGGCGGGGGCCGAGGTCGAGGTGGAGGCTTCAGAGGCCGAGGACGAGGAGGAGGAGGAGGTGGCGGAGGAAGAGGTGAGTGAGGTTGGGGAGATGTGATGGAGGAGGCTTTCCCTGGGCTTGGGGAGTGGAGAGGGAAAGAGATATGGGGTGTCCCTCTCTCACTGCGTCTCTCTCTTGTAGGTGGCGGGTTCCAGCCTGGTGGCAACAGGGGTCGTGGTCGGGGAGGAAAAAGAGGAAACCAGTCAGGGAAGAATGTGATGGTGGAGCCACACCGGCATGAGGGTGAGTGAGGAGGCAGGGAACCCACTGCGGTTGCTGGGGGAGGAGGGGGACGGGCCCAGAGTCCTCACCCCTGCTCTGATCCCCTCACCCAGGTGTCTTCATTTGTCGAGGAAAGGAAGATGCATTAGTCACCAAGAATCTGGTCCCTGGAGAATCAGTTTATGGAGAGAAGAGAGTCTCGATTTCGGTGAGACCAGGGCCCCTGTCCAAGCCACTGGGGCCCCAGATGATATTGTAACCAGCAGTCTTGTCTCCCTGCTTCCACCATGTGTCCTCCCCATGACTGCCAGGGAGATCATCTTAATACACGAGTCAGATCACGCACCCCCTCCCCAGATGCCTGTTGTGACTCCCCATTGCCTGCAGGTTCAAGTCCCAAGTCCTCAGTGTGGCCTTGAAGGCCCTGCATATTCTGGCATCACCTCTTCCCACCTCTTCCAGCCGCACGGACCTCCTTGCTGTTCCCTCTGCCTGGAATACTCTGCTCCCAGCTCTGTGCCTGGCTAGTTCCCTTTCATCACCAGCGTCTCTAGTCAGGTGTCACCTCATCTTTCTCACGAGACCACCTTGCACCACTCTGTCTGTGGAAAGCAGCCCTCACCTCCTGTCCCCTGCCTTCTTGTCCCATGTCATCTTCTTTATGGCCAGGCATACTCCTGCCTCAGGGCTTTTCTGCTGCCTGTCCTGCCACCTAGAATGAGCTTCCCCACAGGTAACTTGAATGGCCCCTCGCCTCCTTCAGGTTTGCTTCACATGTTTCCTTGGCTCTTTTCTGGCCACCCTTTCTCATTATCACCTGTCTTTCGCCCTGCTCCCACACTTCATATCTTCTCCCTGGCTTGCTCTTTTCTCCTTAGCACCTGTCATTCGCTGCTATGTTGTGTGTATGTGTGTGTGAGTCAGTTCAATATATACCGTATTTGCCGGCGTATAAGATGATTTTTTGGCCCTGAAAAATATGCCTCCAAGTGGGGGGTCGTCTTATACGCCAGGTACACTTCGGATGGACTGCCCATAGTGCTTGCCCCGTGCCATAGTGGCCTCCCGATGCCCGCCCACTTCATTCCACATACCGTTCAGGCATCAGCAGCGCTGCTGGGTGTATGCTCGGCTGTTATGCGATTTTGCTGTTATGCGATTTTACCACACTCGCAAAATCGCACACAGCCGACCATACACCCAGTATGATAGCGCAAAATCGCGAATCGCGATACCATACTGGGTGTATGGTCGGCTGTGTGCGATTTTGCGAGTGTGGTAAATTCGGGTTACCGTATATTTCTTTACATATGCATTGAAGATTCGCGATTTTGCGCTATCATGGTGCCTGTTAGAATGTTGAAGAGCTCGCACTTGCGCACTAGTGAGGTCCCAGGGAGATGCTGATGCAAGGGTGGACCAGACTGCTATAGTGACAGGGCGGGCAAACAGGGAGCAGGGACCAATCAAATCAGGCTTTGTATACAGCCAACAGCCAACCACAATACTGCACCATTGTACAGTACAGCATAGAAAATGTCGACCAGTCAAACCCCTATCATCCCTATCATGGCACCAGCCAAAAGAAAGAAGTATGATGCAAATTTTAAACTGAAAGTTATAAACTTTGCTAAGGAAAATAATAATTGTGCTGCTGCAAGACAATATGGAGTAACAGAAAAGATGGTTCGGGACTGGAAATCAAATGAGAAAGCATTAAAGAGTATGCCAAGGGGTAAGTGTGCATTAAGAAGAGGCACCCCACACTGGCCAGAACTCGAAAAACATGTAGCAGACATGGTGGCTCAACATCGCCAAAACGGTTATGTGGTGACACGAAATACAATACGCTTGTTTGCACTTCAGTGGGCCAAATCAAATCTGATATTGTTTTACCTTTTATTTGGTGTGTGGAAGGTGTGCGGAAGAGGGGGTAGTCTTATACGGCGAGTATATAACAAACTCTGTATTTTGAGTGGAAATGTTAGGGGGTCGTCTTATACGCCCAGTCGTCTTATACGCCGGCAAATACGGTACTTACTCCTTGGGGGGAGGGGTATTTATCTCAGTTACTGTGTGCCTAGCGTAGGGTCTGCACACAATATGTGCTGGCACCGTAAATGTTTGTGGACTGAATGCGTAGGTGTTGCCATTGTCTGGTACGGTCTTGTCTGTGTTTACTGTCTATTACTGCCCCTTCTCCCTGAGTCAGTAACCTCCATGAGAGGGCAGGCACTGCACCTGTCATGGTCACTGATGTCTATCCACATTTGTTTCTTGTACAGTGATTGAGTACCCATCCCTTTGAGGGCCCTAGGGTTAAGGGCAGTGGGGTCTCACAAGAGAGTCTGGCACTGACTTCCATCCCCATTTCTTCTTGCTCAGGAGGGAGAGGACAAAATCGAGTACCGCGCCTGGAACCCCTTCCGCTCTAAGCTGGCGGCAGCGATCCTGGGTGGCGTGGACCAGATCCACATCAAGCCAGGGGCCAAAGTGCTCTACCTCGGGGCTGCGTCAGGCACCACTGTCTCTCATGTCTCTGACATCGTAGGCCCAGTGAGTGAACGGTGGGGTGGGGGGTGAATAAGGGCTGGTGGTGAGGTAGGAGGGAGAGAAAGTCCACCTCCTCTGCCAGCCAGAAGCCCTGCACAGCATGGCTTGGAGCGAGGCCCTTCCCAGAGTGCCTGAGTAGAAGGCACTTGAACTGCCTGCTCTCTAAACTTCATTCAGCCTCACTCCTGAGTTCTTGGCCCGGAGAGAAGGGGCATGAGCATTGGGGTGACCAGAGCTGAGTGTGTAGATATCAGACTATTTGACTTGGTTGCTGTTTAAAACAAGTTATGCCCCCCAAATCTGGAGGTCTGGTTTCTCTTGAAAAAAAACCAGGCGATTTCAGCTTCTGGGTCAGCATTTCTGTGTGGCTGTACAGGCTCTCTGTTCAGGGGGTACCTGTGCGTCTCACTTCATGAACCCTAGCTCAACTGTATTGTAGGCTGTGTCATTTAGTGGTTAAAAACACAGGCTCTGGTATAGGCATTTAACAGTGATAGGCTGTCAGCAAGTTATTTAATCTCTCTGAGCCTCAGTTTACCTCTCTGGGTAAATAGGGTTGTTGTGAAGATAAAGGAGTTAATTCCTGCAAAATGCTTAGAGCAATGCCTGGCCTATTGCAAACATCCTTGGCTGTTATGACTTTATCCCTGTGCCCTAGCTTCCTGGTTTTATGCCTGTACTGGGGGCATGGGCTTTCAGATCAGGCAAAGCGGGAGTGAATAACCCAGGGCCAATTACTTCATGTCTCTACACCTCAGTTTATTCATCTGTAAAATGGACATGGTAACAATAGTTGTTAAAGGGTAGGGTTTTGATTTGGGAGTTTGAAGAGATGCTTCATGCATTGTATGGGCCCAAAGTAGGTGCTCCATATATGAGAACTAGTATCTTTGTTATTTATTTTAGGATGGACTGGTCTATGCAGTTGAGTTCTCCCACCGCTCTGGCCGGGACCTCATTAACTTGGCCAAGAAGAGGACCAATATTATTCCTGTCATCGAAGATGCTCGGCACCCCCACAAATACCGCATGCTCATCGGTGAGGGGCCTGGGGATTGGCCCAGGTGGGATAGGACAGGCCACTCCAGGTTTCCTGGAAGAGGCTGCAAAGTCCTGATTTGGATGGAATTGGAGTGGATGAGCAGGCCTCTTTGAGTCTGCAGGAATGAAAAGGGTGGGGGGAGCCAGGTGAGGTTGTGAAGGTGGTGGTCCTGCTTCAGGGTCTCAGATGTCTGGCTCCCTCAAAGGGCCAGCCTCTTCTCCTCTGATTTCTTGCCCCTCTCTGTAGGCCCCCCCATACTTCCTACTTGCCGCTAAAACAGTACTTTTATACTGCCTCTGGCCTATGTAGAAAAGCCTCCTTCCAGGGTCCTCCTCCTCATCATCTGGTGAGATCAGAACCCAGAATGCATAAACTGAGTGTGGCCTGGTCCAGAGGGGCCTATTGTGAATATTAATGACTTTGTTTTTAAATAAAATTCAGAAGCATAATATAAAAATGGAATGCTTTATAAATCACCCCCAGGTAATTTATGTGAACAGTTTGATGTCTGCTCTTCCCGCTTTAAAAAAGTCAGTTTCCTCACACCATCTTTTCATTTCTTTAAGTTTTTTGTTTTTTTTAAGTCACACTGCCCTAAAAATATTACTTTGCATTCTGCTGGTTTTTCTATGAGTTTTTTTCCATGTACTCATATCATATCCTTTATCCTGTAATTTGTTTTCATCTGCTAATCCTGCAGACCCTCTTGCCTGTAAGTGCTCATCTTTACTTGCCTTTTTGATGACGTGTCTGTCTCCCCCCCAGACCCGGGAGCGTCTCGAGGGCAGGGTCCGGGTCTGACTCATCTCTCTGTCCCCCACGCCCGGCCCGGGGCTGGCCACAGAGTAGGTGGCAACCATGGTTTATAAGAGGCGTGAATGGATCGTGTGGTTGTGGGTTTTGAACCCATCTTGGGGGCACCATGGAGGGAGGGGGATCAGTGGGGGGAAGTGAGACTGGAGGCAGGAAAGACTCTGCCAGGAACCTACTGGTGACGGGGCACAGGCCCCATGGGAGGAGCTGGGAAGATCCAGTGGACCCAGCTTTTAACTTCCACTTCTTTCTCCCTAGCAATGGTGGATGTGATCTTCGCTGATGTGGCCCAGCCAGACCAGACTCGAATTGTAGCCCTGAATGCCCACACCTTCCTACGTAATGGAGGACACTTTGTGATTTCCATTAAGGTGCAGGGCTTCATATCTTCTCTATCAGTAATTGCCAAGCAGCCAGTCAAAGCAAGGGAGACTCTATCCCTCTGAATCCATTCAATTCCCAGCCTCTATCCCTACCCAAGCTCCCTGTAAGCCATCCTCTGCCCCCAGGTAGCACATGATGAAAAATTTCTGCAAAACAAACAATTTTGGATTGAAAGAGGTAATAGAATATTGTGGTGAAGTGCATGATCACCAAGTCTGACCATCTGAGTTTGAATTCCAGCTTGCTGTGTGACTTTGAGCAAGTAACTTAACCTGTGTGCCTGTTGCTTGACTTGTAAAATAAAAATATTAGTCCTGTTTTTGAGAGTTGACATAAGGATTAAATTTATCAACATGTGAAGTGTTTAGAACAGAGCCTGGTATAGAATAAATACTAGATAAATATTAGGTACATGTTAAAAAACATTTTATTTTGAAATACAGTGAACTTTACACCAAATTCACCATTTTGTTAGATTTTTGTTACATTTGTTTTCATATTTTCAGCTTCATTATTACTTTTAAAGAAGAGGAAATAGAAGGAAAAACCAAACAAACCCTGAGTATAAAATATAAACATTGACTTTTAGATAAATAGGGCTCTGTTGAAGGCTTCCTTTTCCAAATCCAGAGCAAATTGAAAATTTCCAAAACCTGAGTCTCACCATGTCTAATAAAATAAATACTTCTGGTTTAAAGAGCACAAAAAAGGGTAAAATAACCCAAAACCTTGCTGCCGACTTCAAATCCTCTTTTCTCTCTAGGCCAACTGCATTGACTCCACAGCCTCTGCAGAGGCAGTGTTTGCCTCTGAAGTGAAAAAGATGCAACAGGAGAACATGAAGCCCCAGGAGCAGTTGACCCTAGAGCCATACGAAAGAGACCACGCTGTGGTCGTGGGTGTATACAGGTGAGCAGAAAACCCAGTTCACCAGGACAGATACCTTTTGTCCCCTATACCCAGAGCTGCGCGGGTCAGTACTTCATAGGCATACCCGCACAGTGGTGACAAGCAGTGACACTCCTCATCTTCCTCTCACAGGCCACCCCCCAAGGTGAAGAACTGAAGCCCAGAACCACCTGGATTGTGAGAGATTGTGTTGCTACTGTTACACGTGTGTTTTTCTATTAAAAGACTCATCTGTCGCTCCTGTCTGCTCAGCTGATTGCTTGGCGACCTCCAGTGACAACCGGGCGCATGCGCCCTTTGTCGACTTGCGTGGTGGTGGGGGTGGACATTCTTATCCGGTTACACAGCGCATGCTACCTTGTGCGCCGCTGTAACTTGGTTTCGGCGCTTGGGCGGGGCTGGTAGCTCACTGCGCATATGTGCCGGTGAGCTCCACTGAGCGCAGGCGCGGAGTGTTGCCCTTGGTCACGTGAGGGGGAGCAGATGGGGATGTGGGGGCGGAGCCTGGGGCGGGGGGGCCGGTTTGTTGTGGTCGCCATTTTGCTGGTTGCATTACTGGGTAATCAGGGCCCTGGCTCGCCGCGTCCGTCAGATACCTTCAGCCAGTTGGCAGGTCCGAGCTCGGGCTTCCCGAGCAGTTTGAGTCCTCTTGCCCGCGCTCTCAGGTAACGACGCAGCTATAGACCGTGCAGCTCGCGGGAGGGGGGGGGGGGCAGTACGGGACCCGCCCTGCCCGCGTAGTTGCGAGATTTAGCACGAGGCCAAGAGAGGAGAGGAGGGGAGCGGCGGGCTGGTGCAGGCCATGCCTGGCTATTCATAGTCGGATTCCTGGAAGGGGCCGAGCCCTAGGGAGCTGTCCTTGGAGGGGGTAGCGGGGCCCCGCTCCCGCCCTTTGTTTGGGCTCTGCTCTGCCGGCCGCATCGTGGTTGCCTAGCAACAGCTGCCCTGGACTGTGATTGGTTGAGCTCTTGGCAGCAGCGACCAATGGCACGGTTGTTGCCATGGCAGGTGTGGACTGCCAAGTTCAGGCCGACCCCGCGGGCCGGGGCGGGCCTCTAGGGTGGGGGGCGGGACGCCGGTGTCCCCGGGGGCGGGTGGCTGTGCGGGGCGGGGCCGGCGGGGCGAGGGTTAACTCGCCCCTCCCCCGTCCACCTGCTTTCCCTTTCCCCCGCGTGCCCCGGGCTGACCCTCGTCCCCCCCTTTTCCCTCCCCCGGCAGCGGCGGCGGCGGCTGCTGCTGTTGTCACCCACCGGGCCGCCTGTCCCGCTTGCCCTCCCCGCTGCGGGGCTTGCCGGGTCGGCCGGGCCGGGACAGGCGGCCGTCTCTTCACCGCCGCCATGCTGGCTGCTCGCCCACCCCACTGGGGGCCCCACCGCACTCCAGCCCCCCGTGGGCCCCGCGCCAGCCCTGACCCGGGTACGGGGTGGGGGCTGGGAGAGACAGTCCTGGTGTGGGAGGGCCCCGGGAGAGAGATTGTTTTGGGGGGGACCTCCAAGAGAGAGGAAGGGTCGTGGAGTGGCAAGGTTTGGCATAGAAGAAAAGGTCTGACAGGAAGAAAGGCCTGTGGGAGAGGATTTTGGTGTGGCAGATACTCTGGAAGGGAAGAACTTTGATATTTGGGGACTTTGGTTATGGGGGCCTTCTAGGAATGGCACAGTTGTGGATTGACCCGGGTGTAGAGAGGAGTGACTGGAGAAAGGGCCCTGGTAGGAATATTGGATTGGGAGGAGGTGGGTAGGATCCAGCGTAGGGGAGAGGAGGAGGGTCACTCTAAACCGTGGGAAGAGAGGCTGCCCCTTTGTGCCCATCAGGAGGAGTGGGCCTTGATCGGGAGGGGGTCTTGGACTAATCTGGGGAAGAGCTCTGATGTGGCATGGGGGAACTGGAATATGGTGTGGAGAAACTAGCTGGAGGGGTGGCCCCTGATGTGGGAGGGAACAATATAGAGAAGAGGTCTTGGCATGGTATGGGGAAGGTCCCCGGAGAAGGGTGTGCCCTTGTAGATGAGAATGCCATAGGGGTAGGACTCTGATATATAGGGGTTCTCAGATTACAGTCGTCAGGAAGTCCCCAACGACCCTGATGTGGTTTTAGGGGCCTGCAGAGGACTTGGCTATAGTTTGGCAGGGGCCCAGAGGACTCATGTGGTTTGGGGGTTCTCTGACTTGGGGGGATCTTCTGGGAAGGGCAGATCTTGAAGCAGAGGGACCTTGCTGTGATAAGAGATGACACCCTTACTTTTGAGGAAGACTGCAGGAGGGCAGGATCTTGTGTGAAGGGGCCCTGGGGGGGGCTGCGAGTGGAACTGGAAAGAGTGAACCCTACTCCCTATACTGTCTGTGGTTTCTGTCTTTCTCTTCTCTTCCTCCTCCCAATGTTGGTGTTTTTCTGTCCTTTCCTGTCATGACCCATATCACTGTCTGCTCCTAATCACTCTTTTTCCACATGTCCCCCTTTGTGCCTCCTATCTCATTTATTTGGTAACCATTTGTTGAGGGACTCCACTGTGCTTTCCCTACCGTTCACGTGGCCATTTCTCTCTGTCCCCTTTCTTCACTGCCAACTGTTGCTCTGTTGCACCCTTTGCCTTCTCCCTCTGTGCCCTGGCTTCTCTCTGATGTCCACCTCTTTCCTGCCTGGCACGCTCCCACACATCCCCTTGTTCCATGTTGTTCCCCCGCCTCCCGCCTGCTCTCAGGTCTCAGCGGCGGTGGCAGCCGAGGTGCAGGATGCGAGAAGGCGCCCCCCGGCCGGGCTCCCGCTCCAGGCCTCGCTCCCCTGCGGCCCTCTGAGCCCACCATGGCCGTTCCACCGGGCCATGGTCCCTTCTCTGGCTTCCCGGGGCCCCAGGAGCACACGCAGGTACGCGTTCAGCTGGCTCCTCACCTGCCTGGGGTAGGGGGAGGCTGGGATAGAAGGGTGTTGGGGTCAAAAGATAGTATGGTTGCCCAGGGCAGTTTCCCAGCGGCATGAAGGGCCCCATGGGAGTGGAAGATAATAGAAGAATTGCTGGCAGAGTCAGGGTTTGGAGGGCCTGACTTCAAATCCAGACTGGTGGTAAAATTACTTAGGTTCTCCATGCTTCAGTTTTCTAGTCTGTAAAATGGGGACAATAATGATACCTACCTCACAGGGTTGTTGTGAGGATTAAACGGGTTCATGAAATGCATGTAAAATGCCGAGGACAGTGCCTGGCACATAGTAAACAATAAATGTTCACTAAGGACAAAAACGTCAAGAGGCAAAGATCTGGAGGGGGTGAATGGAGAGGAAGGTTGAGCCTGAAGGGTCCTGGAGCCAGCAGGGCTTGGTGGGGCTACAGGGTGGAGATTTTCAAGGGTAGAGACTGTGAAGGCGCTGAAATATAGTAGAGCTTAGAGTGGTTAGGTCCTGGGTGCTGGATCCAGAGCAAAGAAAGACCCTGGAGGTGAAAGAACTGGGCAAAGATGCTCAGAATGAGGTGTGAGCATTGGGTTCCCAAGGGATGGGGGTAAAGCCAGATGTAGGCCCTCAAGATAGGATACCCAGAACGGATGGTCTCAGGTGAAGGATTGGGGGCAGGGAGGCAGAGCCCAGGTTTTCTATATGATCTTTCACACTGAGGTTCAGAAAGAGGAGAGGTGTGGGATGAAAGGTCAGGGGTAAATAGTTCACCATTCATTCATCCAGCCAATCTCTAATGATCATTCACTACGTGCCAGGCCCTGCTGCAGGCACTGGAGATACAAGAACATGACAAGGCCTCTGCCCCTGAGGATTCTCTCTTCTAGTGGGGTTGTCAGACAGTGACCAAATAAATATGCCTGTGGTGACGATGAGCCAGCTGCCCATCTAGCTCCCCTGAGGTTGGAGCTGAAGGCCTGTCCTCAGTGCCCACCCCTCACCCCACCCAGCAGGTATTGCCTGATGTGCGGCTCTTGCCGCGGAGGCTGCCCCTGGCCTTCCGGGATTCGACCTCGGCCCCACTGCGCAAGCTCTCCGTGGACCTCATCAAGACCTACAAGCACATCAATGAGGTGGGCAGTGGGTGGGGGACCCAGGCTGGGTGCTGAGGGGTCCTGGCTGCTGGCACAGGTCACTTACCAGTCCTCATCTCCCGGCTGACCGGCTGGGCAGGTCTACTATGCGAAAAAGAAGCGGCGGGCCCAGCAGGCACCCCCTCAGGACTCAAGCACCAAGAAGGAGAAGAAGGTCCTGAACCACGGTTATGACGACGACAACCATGACTACATCGTGCGCAGTGGCGAGCGCTGGCTGGAGCGCTATGAAATTGACTCACTCATTGGCAAAGGCTCCTTTGGCCAGGTGCGGGATGCCCACCCCACACACACACCTGATCCAGGGACTCGGGGTCATGGGCACCCACTGGTACTGAGTCACACAGTCAGTGGTTCAATGGCTTCAAGTTCTGTGCTGGGCTACTCACCCTGCCCAGTCACTGGGTTTCCCAGCGCCTTACAGAAAAGTGTCCTTTTCTGTAAAAAAAAGTGCAAATAACAGGACTCCCCATATAAGTTTGTTGTGTTATTTCCTGTCCAGTGTTTACACTAGTGCCTGTCGGTGAGCACTCAATTTTGAATTAACTCTTAGTAATATTGATAATGATATTGGTGGGTCTCCTTTGCTGGAGGGAAAAGAGTAGTCCCTGGCCTCCCCCCCCCCCTGCCCACCACCACCTTCCCTCCCTTTGTGACATGCCCTGCCCCTGCAGGTGGTGAAAGCCTACGATCATCAGACCCAGGAGCTGGTGGCAATCAAGATCATCAAGAACAAAAAGGCCTTCCTGAACCAGGCCCAGATTGAGCTGCGGCTGCTGGAGCTGATGAACCAGCACGACACGGAGATGAAGTACTACATAGGTGAGGCCTGAGGCAGTGCCAGCTACTTAGGGATGGGTCAGCCCTGCTGTCAGACGGGGCTGGTGTCTACAGGGCAGGGTTTGGTCTGTAATTCCCTGACACCAGTGATTCTGGCACTTTTCATGATTATTGCCCTATTCACATGATATTGCTGTTCGGAGTTGACTGGGTGCTCACTAAAGGTGAGGCTGTCTTGTAAGCACTTTATGTAAATTAACTTGTGTATGCCACAGCCCCATGAAAGGGGCATCATTGCCCACAGCTTGGAGATGAAGAAACGCAGGCTTTCAGGTGCTGTTGTTTGCATAAGGGCGCAGAGTTTGTACTCAGTAGAGCTATAATTTGACCAGGCAGTTGACTCCAGAGCCTTTACTCTTAACATCTATGCCAGTCTTTTTCCTCTTACCTATACTGGTCCCTTTTAGGAAAAGCAAGAGGATTTAAAGAGTGTGTTTTTTTAAAATATAAATCCACATAGTAAATGTATCCTTGGGTACAAAAATAAACAGAACTGAGACTAAAACAGTGTCATAAAATTAAATGTGGCAGTGTAAAATGGTGTTAAAGACCTGTCAGCACCAAATGGAAACTTTCTCTTTGGTTTAATGTGACAGTTAAGAGACTTGAAAAGAATTCACTATTCTTAATAAAAAGAGTCAATATTTTTCTTGGTGTAAATCAAGTATAGACCATATAAAAACGTCCTGTCTAGCAGCTGGTACCCGTGGGCACACCATACTTTGGCCAGTGCTCAAGAAGCAGAGTCACAGATCTGCTTCCAGCCTCTCTCCTTGATTACTGTATACCCGAGGCCGCCATTGGCCCGCTCTGAGCCTCTCAGTTCCTTCTTAATGGGCCCATTTCCGCCCCCTTCCCTGCATGCAGTGCACCTGAAGCGACACTTCATGTTCCGGAACCACCTGTGCCTGGTGTTCGAACTGCTTTCCTACAACCTGTACGACCTCTTGCGCAACACTCACTTCCGCGGCGTCTCGCTGAATCTGACGCGGAAGCTGGCGCAGCAGCTCTGCACGGCGCTGCTTTTTCTGGCCACACCCGAGCTCAGCATCATTCACTGCGACCTCAAGCCTGAGAACATCCTGCTCTGCAACCCCAAGCGGAGCGCCATCAAGATCGTGGACTTCGGCAGTTCCTGCCAGCTTGGCCAGCGGGTGCGGCCCGGCCTAGGAATGGGACCTGTGTGGTGTGGGTGTGGCCGGCCAGGGGCGGGGCCAACTGGTGGCACGGGATCCAGGAGCAGTGCTTGGCTGGGATGGGGTTGTCCGGTACAGCGTCAAGTGGCTGATACCGGAGGAATAGTGCTTGGAATGGGGTGTTGCTGGGTATGGAGGGTGCCAGTGGGTGAAAAGGGTATAAAAGGTGAGGGCCATGGAATATATATATACTGCCCAGTGGGAAGGGTAGAGTGAAGCCTGGGGGCAGGGCCAAATTTGAGGCTGCCAGATGTGGGCAGGGGAAGTTGGGTTGACTTTGAGCCTAGGTGGCACTTTGCTAAATTTTGTTTATCCCGTGCTCTTAGAGCCGGGGATGGAAATTGGGTGGTGGTTGGGGGTCGGGGAATGCTTCGGCTTTGTAGCTTCCTGTAAGCAGTCATTTGAGATGATGATGGTGGCCTAATAAGGGTCTGGATTGTGAGGTTGAGGGTGGGAAGGACCTGGGTTTGCAGACTGCCAGCATCTTACTGGTGACCAAGAGGGGTCCAAAGTCAGGCCTGGGGGATGGAGACCAGGGTCAGACTAGGCCAGCAGACTCCTGAGGCTTATGAATAAGATGGTGTGGTGGTGTCTGGAAAAGTGGTGCTGATATCATCAGGGTTTGGAGTCCCCATCCCCAGATCTGAGGGCAGGAGTCTAGTCCTAGCTTCGGGGATGTCAATGGCATCAGTTGGGAAGGCTGAATGAAACCTCTTGACTATTGTCCTGTTTCCTCCCCCAGATTTATCAGTATATCCAGAGCCGCTTCTACCGGTCACCTGAGGTGCTCCTGGGCACGCCCTATGACCTGGCCATTGACATGTGGTCCCTGGGCTGCATCCTGGTGGAGATGCACACTGGAGAGCCCCTCTTCAGTGGCTCCAATGAGGTGTGCTCCCAAAAAAGAGGTGTGCTGGAGGGGGTGGAGGCCTGGCTGACTAGATGACCCTGACTGCCTGCCTGCTCACAGGTGGACCAGATGAACCGGATTGTGGAGGTGCTGGGCATCCCACCAGCCCCCATGCTGGACCAGGCACCCAAGGCTCGCAAATACTTTGAACGGCTGCCTGGGGGTGGCTGGACCCTACGAAGGACAAAGGAACTCAGGAAGGTGCGGCCCCTGCCCTATGCCGCTCCTCCCACCCTGGTGGCCCCTCACTCTCTCACACTTGGGTCTCCCTTTCTCCCTGCTTCCTCTCCCTTGTGTCTTTCCCGTCCTTCCTCTCCCCCTTGTCTGTCCTTTCCTTCCTCCCCAGCCCGCCCTCTCTCCTGAACACCCCACGACTCTTCTTAGCTTCTCTCTTTCCACTTCCTCTCTTGTGCCTCTGTTTCCCCGTGTGTGTCTCCCTGCCCCTCCTGCCCACTGACGGCCACTCTCTTGCCCCCCCTCCCACCCCCTCCCTGCCAGGATTACCAGGGCCCCGGGACACGGCGGCTGCAGGAGGTGCTGGGCGTGCAGACGGGCGGGCCCGGGGGCCGGCGGGCGGGGGAGCCGGGCCACAGCCCCGCCGACTACCTCCGCTTCCAGGACCTGGTGCTGCGCATGCTGGAGTATGAGCCCGCCGCCCGCATCAGCCCGCTGGGGGCTCTGCAGCACGGCTTCTTCCGCCGCACGGCTGATGAGGCCACCAACACGGGCCCGGCAGGCAGCAGTGCCTCCACCTCGCCCGCACCCCTCGACACCTGCCCCTCCTCCAGCACCGCCAGCTCCATCTCCAGCTCTGGTGGGTGCCTTGTGCCTATGGGGTAGGACAGGGATGGGGGCAGCTCTGGTTTGGCCTGTCCTGGGGGACCGTGCCACTGGCCTTAACTTAGTTGGAACTGCATGATCCTGAACTCCAAAGGGTGGAGCAGGAGAGCTCCAGCTGGCCCTGACCTGATCTCTGAAACTGAGCTTGTGCTCAGACTTCTAACTGGTTCAGACTCCAACACCCAAAACTGAACTCTGGCTCCTAATCTCAAAATTGAGCCCAATCCTTCAAATGAGCACAGAACCCAAAGCCCAAACCTGGGCCTGAGCTATGAACCAGACTCGGCCACCCAAAACCCAGCTACCACCTCTCACCGCTTCTCTCCATCTGGCACTTCCAGGAGGCTCCAGCGGCTCCTCCAGTGACAACCGGACCTACCGCTACAGCAACCGATATTGTGGGGGCCCTGGGCCCCCCATCACTGACTGTGAGATGAACAGCCCCCAGGTACTGGGGCCTGCCTTGAGGCCTTTGGGGGTGGGTGGTGAGTTATCTGGGGCTTCAGGACCAAAGTCTCCATCACCCACTGTTCCTTTCCTCCTTTAGGTTCCACCCTCGCAGCCGCTGCGTCCCTGGGCAGGGGGTGATGTGCCCCACAAGACACATCAGGCCCCTGCCTCCACCTCGTCACTGCCAGGGGCTGGGGCCCAGTTACCCCCCCAACCCCGATGCCTTGGCCGTCCTCCATCACCAACCTCTCCTCCACCCCCGGAGCTGATGGATGTGAGCCTGGTGGGCGGCCCTCCGGACTGCTCCCCGCTCCACCCAGCGCCTGCTCCCCAGCACCCGGCTGCCTCAGCCCTCCGGACTCGGATGACAGGAGGTCGTCCACCCCTTCCACCCCCTGATGACCCTGCCACTCTGGGGCCTCGCTTGGGCCTCCGTGGTGTTCCCCAGAGCACAGCAGCCAGCTCATGACCCTGCCCCCTCCCTGGGGCCCCTCCTGAAGCCATACCCCCCCCATCTGGGGGCCCTGGGCTCCCATCCTCATCTCTCCCCTTGGCTGGAATTGCTGCTACCCAGCTGGGGTGGGTGAGGCCTGCACTGATTGGGGCCTGGGGCAGGGGGTCAAGGAGAGGGGTATAAGCGCACCCTCCCCACTAAGGACTGGACCCTTGGCCCCCCTCTCCCCCCCTTGTTTTCTATTTATTGTACCAAAGACAGTGGTGGTCCGGTGCAGGGGAGACCCCCCTCACTCCAGGGCCCTAGGAGGGGGTGGGGGTAGGTAGGGGGAGATGGCCTTGCTCCTCCTTGCTGTACCCCCCAGTAAAGAGCTTTCTCACATGCCTGCCTGAGCGTTTGCAGGGCCCTGGCTCCCCTCACCTGGTCCTCAGAGGCATGGTGGGGAATGGTGTTGGGGGAGGGCATGCTGGAAGAGCTTTGTCTTGTGGGATATGTCCGTGGGGGAAGTTATGGCTATCTGTGCAGACATGGGCTGCAGGAGATCTGGGCCTAAGGAATCCTAGACAGAGATCCTGGGTAGGATTCTCGCCCACATTTGCCTTTTCCAGGGTAAACTGAGAGTCGGAAAGGCTAAAGGCCCAACTCTGGCCTGCCTCTAGGAAAGAAACATCAGATTCTGCCCTAGTAAACACGGGCTTCCACAGAGGCTGCACAGGAGTGGCTCCTAAGCCAGGCAGGCATCCAGTAGGTGCTGAATATGTAGCAGGACTTATTGGTGCCATCTGGGGAATGTCAGGCAGACAGTGGTACAGCCTTTACCCCCTACGCGTCAGATCTCACCATGTGCAACCATTGCGGAGCAAGGCGTTTTGAGATTCTCAGGCAAAAAGATATTCCCGGGGTTCCAGGTAAGTGGGCCTGTTTCCATGGCAATTCGGAAACGTCTGTCTCCGAAATGGCCAATCAAGAGCCGCCTGATTCAAAGGGTATCGTCTTCCACAAGTGGTACGCGGCGCCTCCTGGGAAATGTAGTTCTTAGCGATCTCTCTCCCCCCCCCCCCCCCCGTTTCGTTGGGGAACTACAAAAACGAGTTCTTTCGGGTCACATGTTTAGGGGCGGGACGCAAGGCGGCCAGTCGGCAGCCAGAGGCAGACGGGTCCCGGATGTTTGGGGTGGGCTGTAGAGGAAGAGAAGGCCGTGATTGGGTGGTTTTGGTCGTTCGCAGGCGTCGATTTCTCGGGCCTGCGGTAGGTGCGGGACGACTATTGGCGAGAGCGTGCTTGCTATGCGTTCGTAGTTCCGGGGTAGCAGGCGGTAGATGTTGAGGCCGGAGACCCCGTCACGTGGGGCCTCACTAGCTATTGTGCCTGGCACAGCTCGCGTGAACGCCCAGTCCGTAGCTGAGACAGGCAAGGGCTCATTTACAGACTTGTGTGTGTTCGTTAACGGAGGCAGCGTGGAACGCGAAGGGAACCCAGACGAAGCACGGGTAGGGAAACCTTCCTGGAGAAGGAGGAGCTGCCTGACCTGAAATCGGAGGGTTGCTTGGGGTTGGCGGTTGTGCGGGGGAATGGCTTGCGCAAAGCCCCCGATGAGAAACAGCCAGGTGATCTGGTGTTGGTGGAAACCTTATTGAAAATTCTGTATGGATTAGATCGTGGAAGATTTTGTTTGCTATTTAGGGAGCTCAGACTTTGTCCTGAGGGCATTGAGGAGCCACGGGTGGATGATGTCTAGAAGGGAAGGGAGCATGGCATAATTCGCTGCTATCTGGCAATAGATTGATGGGAAAGAGACTTGGGTCTCTGAGCCCAGAATGGCGGCTGTGGCAGGATTCTAGTCAAGAAATGAACCAGGGCGCAGGAGTCTTGGTTGGGAGGGGGAAAGAAGGGTGTGGGTGACAGGCTGCATGTGTGGCTTACAGACTGTGGGAGAGAGTGGGAAGGGGTATCTCCAGCACGTAGGACAATGGCTGTCATGTAAATGCTTAATAAAAATTTGTTTCAATGAACAGTCCAGGGAGGCCGGTACTATCAACTCCCTTTTACATGTGAGAACACTGAAGGCAGAGAAAGTTAAGTAACTTGCTTAAGATCATATAGCTAGGAAGTGGAGGGCTCAGGATTTGTGTGTGTGTGTATGTATGTATGTATGTGTGTGTGTACACTATTGACTTGATTAGGTGCAAGGTGAGCCTCGAGTCATCAGCAGGAGCCAAATCATGTGGGTCCTGTAAGGAATTTGGGATGGATAAGCATGGAAATATATATATATGTCAAATTTCTATTTCCAGCCCAGAGCCTCTCCCATGGCGTGCTGACTGACTGCCTACATGATATCTTCTCTTGGATATCTAGAGATACCATGGAGTAAACTTGGCCAAATTGAACTGATCTTTTCCCCAAAACCTGTTCTTGTCAGGTTCTTCTCAGTAAATGCCACCTCCATCCTTGTAATTGCTCAGACCAAAAGCTTTGGAATTGTGCTTGACTCACCCTCTTTGCCTTATACCCATGGCTGGTCCATCAGCAAATTCTTCCAAAGTATATTCAGAGTCTGACCATTTCTTTCTGCCTCCACTTCTGTCACCCTGGTCCTGTCCACTCGCATCTCTTGTCTAGACCATCATAGCAGTCTCCTCAGTGGTCTTCCTGTTCCCCACAGTCTGTTCCTCACATGCATCCACAGGGACGCTGTGAACATCTGCATCAGGTCACATTCCTTCCCTGCTCAGTACCCTCCTATGGCTCCATCTGAGAGAGAGCAAATGCCAAAGTTCTCTCCGTGGCCTGCAAAGCCCTCCCTGCATGATCTATGTTACTGCTCTGATATCTCCTGCTCCTCTCTTTGCTCACTGGTCCTGCCACACCGGCCTCAGAGTCGTTGCACTTGCTGTTCTCTTTACCTGGAACACTTCTCCAGATAGTCAAGGCTCACCTTCACCTCCTTTAGGTCTTCTTTACTCAGATGTCACCTTCTCCTTGAGATCGTCCCTTCTAGAATTGTACCACTGACATTCATATGTTAACTTCCCTTTAACTTTTCCTTAACATGCTGTGTAATTATCTTGCTTACAAGGCCTGACAGTTAAGTTTGCAAACTCATCCTAGAAAAAGTGCTCCATACCTCATTGCTGAATATCACTACGGTCACCAAAGTACTCCTGTTGGGAAGCTATGCACTGACACCAGCGCCTAGTCTACTCTTCAAAGCAATTTTGGAACTTTTTTTCTGGAATGGCCATCAGAGTTGTCATCATATTACCCTTGATGTCCTGAATGTCATAAAAATGTTTTCCTTTCAAGATTTCCTTTATCTTTGGGTAAAGAAAGAAGTTACAGGGGGCCAGATCAGGTGAGTAGGGAGGGTGTTCCAACACAGTTATTTGTTTACTGGCTAAAAACTCCCTCACAGACAGTGCCGTGTGAGCTGGTGCATTGTCGTGATGCAAGAGCCTAATTGTTGGCGAAAAGTTTAGGTCGTCTAACTTTTTCACGCAGCCTTTTCAGCACTTCCAAATAGTAAACTTGGTTACCTGTCCAATTGGTACAAATTCATAATGGGTAATCCCTCTGATATCAAAAAAGGTTAGCAACATCGTTGCAACAAATTCACGAACCTAGTTGTCAGACCTCATTGTCCCCCGACCCCCATCCCCAACAGACTATATGCTTCATGAGGACAGGGGCTTTTGTGTACTTCATGCTTTATCTGCAACACTTAGAAGAACTCTTGGTACATAGTAGGGTCTCAGTAATTCTTTATTTAATGAATGGATGGATGATTTCAAAGCACAGATCCTGATCCCAGCATCCTAGAGACTCTTTTGTCGACCCTTTTCACAGACTTTTAAGGGGTTGCCTTAAAATTTTATGAGGTCTCAACAAGTATATTCAACAAGTATTTCGTCTTGCCTCGACTTTGTGCTCAGCATTGGGAACACAACAAAGAAGATAGTTTCCCTGCCCCTATAGAGCTCACAGTCTCGGGGGTAGGAGTTCAGATCACCAACTAATGACACAAATATGAAATTACTAAGAAGGGTAGAGAGAGCTGTATGAGCACTTGACAGGAAATCTAATCTTCCCCCTAGGAAGTAAGGTTTGAGGTGATGAAAGAGTAGGCATTAACTCCATTAAGTGGTGAGAGAGAAAGTGTGTGTGTGCGTGTGTGTGTTTGTGGTGGTGGTGGTGGTGGTTGGAACCTAGGGGGAGCAAGAGGCCAGACTAGGTAGATCCTGCAAGGAGTGTGTGTCCTTACTCGATCTGTAGTGGGAAGCTGTAGAAGAATTTTAAACAGTGGAGGAGGCATGGCTAATTATGTATGTTAATACATACATATTATCCCTCAGGCTGTTATGCGGGGAATTAACTACAAGGGTTAAGGATTGAAGTAGAGACCAGTGGTGAGGCTGTTACTGTGAGATTACAAGAGCTGCTGCTAATGAAGGCCACACATTCTTTGCTGTTTCTACCATCAAGAGGTGGACTGTTCTCCCCTTTAATCTGGGCTGGCCTGTGACTTGTTTTGACCAATAGAATGTAGTAGAAGTGACTGTGCCAGTTGGGCCTGGGCCTGAAGAGATCTAGCAGCTTCTGCTTTCACTCCCTTGGAGCCCTGGGCTTCTGATAAAGAAGCCCAGCTACCCTGCTGGAGACAGATGTGGAAAGAGGCTCCACCAGCCCCCAGCTGTTTCACTATTTTAGCTGATGTGCCAGATATGAGTGATGTCATCTTGGAAACTCTAGCCCAGCTCCCAGCAAGACACCGTGTGGAGTAGAGATGAGCCATCCTGACTTACCTCACAATCAGAGCATTGCCCAAATTACAGAATCATGAGCAAAGAAATGGTTGCTATTTCAAGCCACTGTGTTTTGGGACAATTTGTTACCCAGCAATAGCTAACTGAAACAAGCCGATACTTGTTGAGATCTTACCATTTTGTGGATTAGCTCATTTAATCATCACAGTTACTCTGTGTGGTAATATTCCCATTATTACAAATGAGGAAACAAGGACACAGAGAAGTTAATGAAGTACGAGCAAGTTACCTGGCACGTAGTAAGGGCTGAGTGTGTGACAGCTGTTATCAGCCGCATGTCCATCAGCATTAAAACTTCCATAATTGTTAAAGAAGTGGGAGTAAGATGAACAAAAGCATTATTAACCCACTTGTATAATTTTTAGGTAAGTGACTTCACCTCTTTGAGGCTCAATTTCCTTGCAGTAAAATGGGGGTTATAATAACATTCATGTCACAGCGTTATTGTGAGGAGCACAGGGTCTGGCAGAGAGCAAATACAGTCAGTCCTCAACACGGGTTTGAACTGCGCTGGTGCACTTACATGCAGATTTCTTCCCTGTTAACCCGCACATTTCAAACCTGAGTTGTTCAGGGGTCAACTCCGCAGTTGGGAACCCAAGTACGCAGACGGCCAACTAGTTATATGTGGATTTTCGACTGTGAGGGAGGTTGGCACCCCTCACCCTCACATTGTTCAAGGGTCAACTGTACCTAATATATGGCAGGGATGATGATGATTATTAGGGCATGCAGGGCTTGCTGGGATGTGGTGAGGACTTGATTTGGTTCTCAGTGAGATGGGAAGCTGTCGGAGCATTTTGAGATGAGTGATGTGATCGAACATCTTAATAGGATTCCTCTGGATGCCATGTGGGCACCAGGTGGAAGCAGGACACCAGAGAGGAGGCTGCTGCCCTGGTCCAGCCAGGAGACGGTGGTGGCCTGGCCAGAGGGGTAGCAGTGAGGTGGGGAGATACGGTTGGATTTGGGATATAATTTGAAGGGAGTGTGGGCGGGATTTGGGCCACAGATGTGGGGTAAGAAAGAGGAGTCAACAGCGCTAAGGTTTTTTAGCCTGAGCGGAGGAAGGAAGGAGCTCTGGGAACTGTATGGAGAAGACTAAGAGAGGCTGTGGATGTGTTACGCATCCGGTGGACCCGCTGAGCAAGAAGTGGAATAGAGGAGTCTGGCATTCAGGGGTGAGACCTGGGCTGGAGAGATACACAGGGGAAGCATTGGCATTTTTGTGCCAATGATTAGGGCCCAAGATGAGATCACTAAGGGTGGGAATCGAAGTCTGGGAGTACAAGCAGGGAGGCCCATGAGGAAGTTGCTGCCATAATCTAGGGGAGAGAGGACGGTGGCCTGGACCAGGGCAGGGGCAGGAGTGAGCCGTCGTCTGCATACATTTTGAAGGCAGATCCCACAGTGGTTTGGTTGTGGGTAATGACAGAGAGAAATGGACAGGGGCCTCATGAGAGCCTTCCCTGCTTCCCCTGGGCCCTGTGGTCTTGCTTCTCTTTGCATCTGCACTTCCTCTGTTTGCTGTGCTGGCAGTGGGTGCTCTCTCGTCCCCGATTCTGTGTGAGCTTCCAGTGCAGTGTCCCACAGCCCCTCTGTCCCCATCCCAAATTCCCCAGACAGGAATCACATTGCTGAGGGGGGTGTGTTTAGCCCTGCTCATCCTGCTGCAGCTGGGGGGTTCCTGCATAGATGTCTTGTCTGCTGGGAGGGTTGTGGACTGGGCATCTCAAATAGGCACAGTTACAAAGTGTTTCTAACAGTTGGTGTATTGCGAGCAAGAGTCGGGGTGTGGGTATGGGGTGGGCGGAATGATTGAACCCTGTTTTGGCAGGTGGGTGGGACGCAACATTTACACAGCCTCGCAAGCATCCTGGATGGGTGAATGGCGTGGAGGAGATCAGGAAGGTGCGCTCCGGAAGGCTCTGGGCTCAGAAGGGTTAGAGTCGGGTTGGGAGAAGTGACGGGATCCAGCACAGCTCCTGCCCGTCATAGATGTTCCCAGAGTAGTCAGGGGAACAGACACTCTTTACTACTCACTTGAGAGAGAGCCCCCGCCCCCCCCCGCCCTTCCAGAGCACATATCCAGTCGGGGAGACACCCCCTCATCAGACAGGGATCAGGGCTGGGATCAGCGGGCACAGGGGACTGTGGGAGCCCGGAGGAAGCACCTGACATAGTCTAAGGTATCAGGAAGGACTTCCTGGAGTCAAGAACTCATGAGATGAGATCTGAAGGCTCGGATGAAGGGAGTAAGGGATTCTACACGTGACTACTTGTAGCCAAGTCAATAGATACTTAAAGAAAATTTTGTATTTAATAATTTTAGATTTACAGAAAAGTTGCAAAGATGGTACAAGAGACTTCCCATGTACTACTCTACACCCAGCTTCCCGTAATGTTAACATCTGACATGATTACGGTACATTTGTCAAAAGAAAGAAATTAATGTTGATTAATATTCTATTAACTGAACTCCAGTCTTTATTCATATTCTACCTGTTTTTCCACTAATGTTCTTTTTCTGTTCCAGGATCCAATCCAGGACATCATGTTGCATTTGATCATCATGTCTCCTTGGTCTCCTCCAATCTGTGACAGTTCCTTAGTCTTTCCTTGTTTTTCATGACCTTGGCAGTTTTGAGGAGTACTGGTCAGGTATTTTGTAGAATGTCCCTCAGTCTGGGTTTGTCTAATATTTTTCTCATGGATAGGACTGGGATTATAGGTTTGGGGAAGAATACCACTCAGGTCGTATTAACCTGGATCACTTCATTCAGGTGGCGTTTCTCAACTGTAATGTTACTGTTTTTCCTTTTCCTCACGCTCTGTGTTAGAAGCAAGTCATGAAATCCAGCCCACACTCAAAGGGAAGAGAATTAAGCTCCAGTTCCTGGAGGGAAAAATATCAAAGAATTTGTCTTCATATGTGAAAGCCACCACAGTAATTGATAAATATGGGAAGATACTTTAAGGCTGTGCAAATGTACTGTTTCTCCTCAAAGTTCCACCCACTAATTTTAGCATTCATCATAGATCTTGCTTGCAACAGTTATTACTGTGGTGTTCTAGCGATGATTTTCTATTTTCCTCATTTATTCTACATTTATTATTTGGAATTCTTCTGTAGGAAGATTTGCCTCTTCTACCCCATTTATTTTATTTGTACAATCATTAATTTAAATCAGTATGGACTCATGGATATTTATTTTATTGCTTGGATATAATCTGATGCTATCGTAATTAATTTTTTCACTCAAATTATTCCTGTTTTGGCCAGAGGAGCTCTTTCAGGTTGGCTCCTGTGCTCTTAACTCCTTTTTCTATTTATTTATTTATTTATTTATTTATTTATTTATTTATTTATTTATTTATTTATTAAACACCTCCTTACTACCTGGCACTGTAAGATGCTCCAGGCTTATCTTGCATTTTCCCTGCCCCAACCCTAGAATTGGCCATTTCTCCATATTAGAGAATGGTCTTAGAAACCAAGGCCTGGGTACTGAGTGTGGTTACTGCTACTGGGGCGTCACTGTTTTTAGTCCTTCTCAGCTGACCGAGCCAGGAAATACACATAGTGTACAAAACCACGTGTATACATGTATCTGTATTTGTGTATGTATATAGATAGATATAGATATCTGTATAAAAATAAACATGAATCCATACTGATATTTCATACTCTAATCCAGCCCTAGAAGTTTCATTCTCACCGTCCCTCCCTGCTATCTTGGTAACTTCTTTCTCTGACAATGAGAAACCCAGCTTAGTGGGCACTCTTTAATGTTCATCTTTCCAGCCATCTTGGCAAAAATTGGCAGTGTTGGCCATTTCCTCCTTCTGTGAAGACATTCTCCCCTTGGTCTCTCTGATGTTGATGCCCCCTGATTCTCCTGTGTCTTGCTTCTTTGCCAGAAGTTCCTGTTTTCCCCGATCCCTTAAGTGTGGGGGCAGCTCTTCTCTTCTCCCACCCCCTGGACCATCTTATCCTCTTTTATGGTCTACTTCCCGTCTCTGTGCTGATGACGCCCACTCTGACCTTAGCGCTGACCTCTTCCCTGGGTCCCCGATCTGGAGGTCCTGAGGCCTCACGAAAGCCACCGCCCCCCTCCCTAGCCCTGGGTGATCCCTGGGTCCCTAACACTCACTATGTCCAAAATTGCAAACCACCTCCCCCTCTCAGTTCCTGTCTCAGGAGTGGCCCTTCTATACCCCAGGCTCCCAGAGAGAGCCCTGGGCTTCATCTTTGATACCTCCCTCCCTATCCCCACCCCCCAGCCCGACCCATCAACCCCGATAGCTTGTCCACGAGGACTCCTGGATGCCTCCCATCTGCCCCCTTCTAGCCTTCACAGCCCTGCCTTGGTCCAACCCTGTCCTCTCCCACCTTGTTTCTGCCTGGCCTCCTCCCGGGCCCCTGGCCCCTCCTCTCTCCCTTTAACCCACCTCCACGTGGCAGTGAGAGGGATTTTTGTGCAATACAAATCTGATAGTGTCCTCTTGCTTCAAGCCTCTCCATGTTTCTGTAGTGTTCTTAGGAGAAGATCCTAACTCCTTAGCCTGATACTGAAGGCTTGACCATCACCTCAGCCCGTCTCCCCGACTGCCTGATTAACTCCAGACCCACTGAATTTCTTCTGTTTTCTTGAACATGAACAATGCGCTTACCTGGGCCTCTGCGTGGACCCTCACCCAGCCTCAGCAACCTTCAGCCCAGCCAGTCCTGCCCAGTCCACACTCCACCCACTTTCTTTCCACTCATATTTTGAAACAGTCCCAGACATCAACATCTGTAAGGATGATGAATACAGTAGAACCGGTGGTTATTTCTGAGTGTTGGAAGTCGGGGGAAGGAGATTTACTTTAAAACAATTTTTTAATGAACATGTTTTCATTGAACACATAACACCAATAGCTGTTACAGGAGAAAAATTTAACCAAATAAAAAAACTACATTGTGTTTTAATTCAAGACAAAAAAAACTTTCAAGAATCATTACTTTAAAAAGAATTATTACTGCAGGAAGAGAATAGAGGTGTATTTCTCTGTACACTGGAACAGTCACGCCAGAATGCACTTTTACGGAGTGCTTGAATCACAACTGAGGGAATTTTCTTAGGAATTTTCACAATTACGGTATCCTTGTAAACATGATGTATGTAATTTATCTAAACAGCATCTTACAAGTATTTGGAATAACTGAGTTACATAAAAGGATTTTGTATGTGTAGAGGAAGGTTACTAAAGTAACAATTGGCGTTGGGAGAATTCTTGTCTACTCTGATATCAATGACAACTGGACAGTGAATTCAGTGTAAAGGAACTGTGAATGCATCTGCTTTGGGACATTTTGTGGTGTTAACTCTGACTAGCATGTACCTTATCGATAACTGCCAGCATTTACTTGGAGGCTTCTTCATGCCAGGCACCATTCTAAGCCCTTTCCATAGATTAATTCAGTAATCCTTTCAGTATTCACACAGCCCGTAGGAGGCAGCTACTGTTCTTATCCCTTTGTTTCAGTGAGGCATTTCAAGTTGAAATCAGGTGCGTCAGGTTCCATAGCTGGTAAGTGGCAGCACTGGGCCTGGAAGCCAAGAGTCCTGGTTGGTTCCATTGTCTGTGCCTTTAACCACCTTCCTCCTGGATTTCATTCTTAAAGGAGACGCCCACATTTCTGATACTGCAACTTGTTCTTTTCGGAAAAAAGGGCTTAAATTACTTTTTTTTCCAGCTGCTAAAAAATCTTTCTCAACATACCCAATTATTTGTAAAGAGAAACACTTAACTTTTTTTTTTAGGGAAAATTTCAAACATACATAAAAGCAGAGAGAAAAGTCTAATGACTGTCCATGCCCCCATCACCCAGCTTCAGCAGTTACCAGCACGTAGCCATTCTTGGTCCATCCATGTCCTGCACATTGTTCTCCCCTGGTCAATTATTTGAAAGCGAATCCACATGTTTTATTAAAAGACATTTTCTTTAAAGACTCCCCCTGCTGGCAGATTGACCACCTCGCTGCTTCTCTGCTCCCTGTCCCCTGGCTTTCCAAATGCAGACAGATCTGTGCGTGGTGTGTGTGATACCATCACCTGGCTCTGTCCCTGGCTCGCTTCCTGGAACCCTATCCTCCAGGCGTTTATCCCCACTGCTCTGAAGCCTGAAAGTGATTCTTCTTAGTGACAGGGGACAGGCTGGTGTTGCTTGGCAGGCCCCTCCCGTAGTGGGTCATTTAATCTGCTTGTGGCTTTTTGCCCTGATCAAGTCCTCTTCCCTTATTTGGGTTATTTTCTGGGTGGCCCCTCCACTCAAAACCAGGCCTCTTGTAACACTCCTCACACACTGTAATTTCACTTTAAGCACATGTTTCTCGTAGAATGAAACAGGGATTCGGGTATTTTGTATTCATTGCCTGGGAACTCCATGGGCAGGAATCAGGTCTGTCTTCACCCCTGCTGTGTCCCCAGCATTACTAAGCACAGGGCCTGGCGCTCAGTAGGTACTCAGTAACAGTGATGAATGATTGCCAAGGCCAATAGCTGAGCATTTATCATGAGAGCAATAGGAAGCCACAGAAGTGTTTTAGGCAGAACTGGACCCATTTTTCTCAAATGAATGTGCATGTAAATCCCCTGGGGTCTTGTTAAAATGTAGATTCTGAATCAGTGGGTCTGCGGAGGGGCTTGAGAGTCTATTTGTAACAAGCTCCCAAGTGACGCCAATGCTTTGAGCAGTAGGGGTCTTATGCTGTTCAGTGTAGCAGCCACCAGTCACACGTGGCTGTGGAGCACTTGAAATGTGGCTAGTGTGAATTGAGATGTATTTTAAGTGTGAAATACCCACCAGAGTTCAAAGACAGTACAAAAAAGAGAATGTAAAATATCTCAATTTTTATATTGATCACATGTTAATATGGTAATATTTTAGATATATTGAGTTAAATAAAATATATTATTAAAATTAATTTAACTTTTTTTTATTTGGCTACTGGAAGATTCAAAATTACATTTGTGACTCATTATGTTTCTACTGGATCATGCTGATCTACAACACTCCAAACTCCCTCTCACCTCTAATGTTTTTCCATGCTTTTCCCCCTTTTTGGAGTACCCCTCTTTCCCTCAACTTCCTCCTCAAAAATAATTTCATACATCTTTCAGGTCTCAGTTATGATGTCTCATGCTCCAGGAAGGCCTCCTTGATCCCCCAGGTGGGTCAGGTGACTGTTCTGAGCTTCCAGCAGCCTTTGGGTTTCCCTCATCTCAGCCCTGACCATCTTGTCATGTCCACATCTATATGTCTGTCTTCCACTTTAGGCGGATAAATCCGTGAGGTTGGGGACAAAGTCTGTTCTGGTCACCACGTTATCTCCAGAACCTGGCACAGTATTGTTAACTGATTTAAGAGATGACATGGAAGATGTGGGTCATGCGCATTTTACAGCTCTCTGTCTGGACTGTGCAGCTGGTTCATCTCTAGCCTTGTTTTGATGTGCCCCGACACCAGCACTCATTTGGAACTGCTCTAACAGTTTTACTGTGTGTACAGTAGACGTGTTATGGATCTTATCAGCCTTTGAGTGGAATTACTCTTCTGCCTGGCCCTGAGCTACCCTGGAGCTCCTCTCCTGGGATTTGTCTTTTGCCGATGGCATATTTCTGAATGGGGACTTTTCTTTGTTAATTTACATCAGCTGTTGTCTGTTATCAAAAAATACAGATTTTGATATTTTTCCCAGTCTAAGATTTCCCTTATTATTTTTTTTTAATTGCATAGAAACATTGCCTTTGAAAAAAGTCATTAAGAAATAGTCTTTTGGGGCTGGCTGAGTGGCGCGTTGGTTAGGAGTTGGCTTGGGACACCAGCTCTGAGCAGCAGGGCCCTGGTTCGGATCCCACATGAGGGCCAGTGACGCTGCGCCCTCTACAGCTAAGATGGTGAACAACAGCTCCATCTGGAGCTGGGCTGCCGTGAGTTGACAGCGATGGACAGCGTAGGCTGCAGTGGGGCTGGCCGGCAGCAGGTGTGAGCTTTTGTGAGCTGCCATGAGCGGCCATCCAATGGCCGGCCAGCAATTGCCTCACCCAGGAAGACCGCAATGATAATACCAACATGGGCCAGTGAAGCGACGTCCTCCACAACTAGACTGGAGAACAAAAGGACAGCAACTTTGTCTGTTCCCCTTCCCCGATTCCCCAATTTAAAAAAATTAAATAAATTCCCTTCCTGTATCTTTTGGTCCTGCCTATCTGACAAAAAACCAGCTTTTAATTATATAAACATCTAATGGGGGGAAAGACCACACCAAGATCTATTTTACACCCTCAGGTTGACAAAACTTAGTATGACTGTGAGGATGCAGATTAGCAAGACATCTCTTACACTGCTGGTGGGAGTGCAAATCAGTACAACCCTCCGGGGAATAGTTTGGTTTTACTTTGAAAATTTTAATCAAGTTAAAGATTTGAGTCCCTTATACTCAGCACCTTCATTCCTAGGTACTTTCCCGAGAAGAATTTTGAGCATGTCTACCAGATGGGATGTCCAAGAAGGTTTGTAATGGTACTGAAAGCAAAAAACCAGAAACACACCTGGCGTCCATTAAAAGGAGAATGGATAAATTGTAGTGTATTCACAGTGCTGAAAAGGAAGGAACTACAGATGCACAAGAAAAATAATGTTGAGTGAACAGCAAAATTCAGAACTCTCCATATAGGTTGATACTTGTTTTTTTGTTTGTTTGTTTTTAATACATATAGCTCAAAACCAAGCACAGGAAACATTATTTAGGCATACAAAAATATGATAAAACTCTATACTAAAATTACAAGGGGTGAGAGAACCTTTTGGGATTTACTGATAGGACACTTAAAAGGGATATTTTTTTGCATGTAAATTATACCTCAATAAAGCTGATGAGAGGGAGGCCAGAAGAAACTTGTTCTGCCTCTGGACGTGCTGTGTAAGGAGGTGATGCTAGGGCAGGAGCCACCATCTGGTGATTCAGCTGTCATGCTGAGGATGGCAGGGCAGAAAAGAAATAGGACCTAAGTTCTTGAAAATGTCACTGAGCCACCTAAAGGACTTTGCTTTCGTTGCTATAACTCTAGCTCCTAAAACTGCCTGACAACAGTTGCCACTCAATAAATATATTTTTAAGAATTTTTATTCAAGTATAGTTTAACATTTTTTAAATGTTTGAATTTAACAACCCTGGGACACCCTACCTCTGGATTTCTTGCTATGTGAAATAATGCATTCCTTTTTGATTCAAGTCCTTTGATTTGGGTGTTATCTGCAGCCAAACACATCTTAACTGGTGACCTGCATGGTGAGTTACCGCTAACATTTTAGGGAGGCACCTACTATGTGGCAGGCCCTGTGTGGCAGGCATTTTCTGCATGATCTCTGAATTTTCACAACACCCCTGTGAGGTTGGCTTCAGGTCCTCCATTTAACTGATTGGGCCTCAGAAGAGACTACAGATTGTGCTTGTTTGGTCATCCCATCCACTGGATGCCGCCTGTGTTGAGACACACTTCTGTGTCCACCCATCACCTTTAAGGAATTCCAACATAGCAGTCACATATTTAAGATCGGGGGAAAGGTCTATATTCACCTTAAGAAGCCAGTGGAGGCATCCCATCATTCCAGTCATCTGCTACACAATAAACCATGCCAAATCTTAGTGGCTTGAAACAATTTATTATGTCTTGTGGTTCTGCAGGTCGCCTGGGTTCAGCTGGCCAGTTCTTGCTTAGGTCTACTCATGCCAGTGCAGTTGGATACCAGCTGGGTCTGCAGTCATCCAAAGGACCTCTTGGCTGGATGTCAAGATAGCTTACTCACATGGCAGGCAGTTGATGCTGGCCGTGACCTTGGGCTGTGGACTGGAATGCCCATCACATGGCCTCTCTGTGTGGCTTGAGCTCCTCACTGCATATTGGCTGGGTTTTGAGAGAGAGCATCCAAGAGTGAGCTTTCCAAAACACCCAATCAGAAGCCGTAAGGTTTATTATGATCTAGTTCTAGGAGTCGCAGAATGTCACTTTTTCTGTATTCTTCTGGTCAAGTAAATCACTAAGGGCAACCTGTATTCAAGGAGAGGGCAAGCCAACCATTTCTTGATGGGAGGAGTGGCAAGGGTTCGATTCCAGGTGTCAATCTATTAACTTTTTACTGTCAATTATAACTCATCACCAAGAACTGCCTGGCATGAGCCCCTTCTTTTCTTGCTTCTCCCTGTCTCCATGGTGCCACCCACTATCCATGGCTCTTAGCTGGAAACTTTATCTGGCCTCTGGCTCTAGGGCCAGAGGTGGCTTAAGTTTTGTGCCCCTTCACTCTATCCTGACTTCTCTCTGATGTCCTTAAGCTTTGAAATGTTTGTCTTGTTGTTGTAGTTAAGTAAACTTTTTTACTGGAGTGTAATCATACTGTCAAGTACACAAATCTTAAATTCAGGTGCATAAATTTCCTTATCCAGCTAGGTGGCTGGGGATTAGGTGAGCAGGACAGATCATCATCTTTGCAGAATTCAGTCAGTTATGGTCTCTGAAGAGGGTTCTGGCTCTCTAGGGTTTTTCAAGACAATCCTATCAGGTCTAGGAAAATATCTGAGAGTCAATTTATGACCACTTTTATCTCGTCCTTTAAGCATTTCTATATGGGTGCATTTTTATACTGTATATATTAATCCAGTGTAACTTGTAAGTTACACACACATACAGAGGGTGCTAAATAAAGTATACACATTTTTAGAAAGGAAAAAACTATTAAAATTGTAACAAAATGAATGACACTAGCATTCTTCGATTGATGCCATCTTTTGAGTGAACGTCCTACTACACATTGCTACCGTAATTCAACTTTGAAAAGAGATACATAGACAACATCTCTTAAAATGTGTACTTTTCTTTTGGCACCCCTGGTATACTGCAGATGCGTGCTCATAAACTTATGGGGTATGTGGTCAAAAGGTTTGAGGGTTTCTGGTCTACACTGGGGGAAAGACATAAACAGGACAATTTCCGTTAAGGTGATGTGTACTGAAATAGAGGCATCGCTAGGCCCTGCGGTGCTGAGCAGACTAAGGTCCGGAGGGAGTGTAGGATTGTCATTACTAGTTTTCAGGAGGAGAGGAAAGTAAAATTCTGATGTGAAGGATAAGTAAAAGTTTGAAGCTGCATGTGCAAGAGAACCCAGAAATGACATTGTGGAGTACTTTTTAAATTATGGAACTAGTTGTAAACAACTTCCATATCAAGAAACAGCATTGATAGCTCCCCAAACTCTCATTTCTGTCCTATTAATTACCTTCCTGTAGCATATTCTATTTTCTGTAAATGACTGTAACGATGTCTTCCATTCCACATATTCCTCTTGACAGTGGAGTCTGTGACCACTCCTCTTGATCCTGGGTAGACACACCTGGGACCAGAACGACCGAGAGGGTATGGCAGCAGTGACATTATGTGACATCTAAGGCCAGGTCATAGAAGACAATATGGCTTCTACCTGATTCTCTCTCTGGAAATGCTCACCTTTCATCCCAGCTGCTGTGCTGTGAGGAAGTTCAGGCCACATGGATCGAGAGGTACTGACCCATAGCCAGCATCACTGCCAGATGTAGGAATGAGGAAGCCTTCAAGATGTCCCTGCTCCAGCCATCACCTGACTAACCACATGAGAAACCCCAAGAGAAAACCAAGCCAAGTTCCAGAAACATGAATGATAATAGTAATCAGTTATCACTGTTTTGTGTCATTAAGTTGAGGGAGGGTTATTATGCCACAATAATAACTGATACACCCGCTTTTCCCCAAGGGTACCCACCATGCTCACTGCTAGCACACAGATTACTTTTGCCTGATTCTTTATGTAAATGAAATAAAGTACACCAAACTCTGGATTTTCTCTTTTACCATGATCTTTGGGCTCGGACCCATCTTTTGAGAGTTTAATGAGTGGGTGCACGTTTTGGCTTCCCAGTGCCCTGTTCTTGGAGGGCGGCGTTGTGGACATTGATTATAGTGATGTGTCAACCATCAAATGCTTTTCTGGTTACAGCACCGCAATTCTCCCCCACTGTTGGTCTTTTAGTTGGTCTGAGTCCACCTGCTGTTTCTCTAGGGCCAAGCCCATAACCAAGGCCTGACTAATGAGAATCGTCCACCTCACTGACCACATGATTTGTCAGAAACGAGACTGTGACCCAAAGCTGGCCAATGAGAGCCAGGGTGGAGAGAAAAAGAATTCCTTCTACCTCCTTGTTCCCTGGATCCAACTGTGCCTGAAGCCAAACTTACCTGTTTCCATAGATGAGCTTATAAATACCTTTTTTACATAAGCAAATTTGAATTTGTGTTTCGTGTCATTTTTAGCTAAAACAGTCCCAGCAAGGGGCTGTGTGCATGGGTTTTCTCAGAGCCCCAGTCAACCTTTCTATTTCCAGACTAAATCTCTGTGTACAAACGTAGTATAATACAGTACAGTGGTTCTCATAGTGTGGAATCTGGACCAGGAGCATCAGCAGCATCTGGGGCCTTGTGAGAAATGCAAGCTCCTGGGTTCAGCAAGAGTGTGTTAAGGCTTGCAGGGGCTGTGTGCTGCGGTTCGTGCATCATGCAGTAGACAAAGCACGGGGGTTAAGAAAGAGCACATTTCTGAGGTTCAAGTTGCATCTCTAGTTCTCTGATTTTAGGTGACTACCTTCAATCATCCTGCTTCATATTTCCCATCTGGAAAATGGTGCATCTCCTATTCTATAGTGCTGTTGTGGGGAACTATGAGTTAATGGAATAGTGCCTGGCACACAGTCCATGCTCATTAAAGTAAGATCCCTCATGCTCAGACTTAGTCAGATATTAGAATCCCCTTAGAAACATCTCTGGACCTTCCCCTCCCTTCAGAGTTCCTGATTCTCACTCGGGAATCTGGGAATTTGCATTTCTAAAAAGCCCTAGGCCAAGCCAATGCTGCTAGTCCAGGGAACCCCACTTTTGAGAACCACTGAGTTAGATATTGTTGCTGCTGGTCTCCAGCTCCCTTTCTGGTGGCTCTGCAGTCACCTCAGGTGCTCTGGAGTAGCTTTTTCCACTGACTCAGGCCTCTGCCTTCTCCTCTCCTCCCCTCTGGCATCAGTGTTGATAGATGAATTCTCTGTGCTAGTAATTGGAGCTCTGACTATAGCCTTCCTCAGAGTAGCCCCAGCCTCCACCTGTTCATGGCACCTGATTGATGGTTCCTTCAACCACAACTCTTCAGAACTAGCTCCAGCTTTCTTATATAAGCAGATACCCTCCCTCCTAATTTCGGGGAGGCTGAAATTGCCTTATCATTCCTGACACTAGCTGTCCACTCCATCCTCCTTTACACTCACTCACCCAACCCCCACCACAGGCATTTCTTTACTTTGCTAATAAAAACAGCTTTACATGCAGGGCCAATTAAGCCCCCTGCAAAGAACTCCTCTGTAACTTGGCCTGCTTGCTGGAGCAGCAAAGGCAATGTGGCTGGAGCTGAGACTGAGGCAGAGGATGGCAGGAGATTAGGTCAGAGAGATATGCAGAAGACAGAGTGTACAAGTCTTTATATGTCATGAGAAGAGCTTGGACTGACTCTATCCTAATAGTGGTAAAAATTTTAAATTATTTTTAAAATTGTGAAATATATATTTTTTGTATACATGCTGGCATTTATGCATATATCTATAGTAAAAAAAATTTTTTTAATGACACAATGAACACACGTAGCCACCACATAGATTTTTTTAAAAAAGGATTTGCCAGTCAAATTACTATCCCTAACATTTGTGGATACTAGACCAACAGCACCAATTAAGGCTTCCTGTCTATAGTTCATACCCTTCTCTTCTCATTTTTGCCTATATCCTGAACCCTCGAGGGACTACCCATGCATGTATGTGGACACCATAATCTGCATGTTGGAGCTTGGTCTAACACCCAAAATCACCTCTTATCCACCCCTTGGATCTAGAGGTGTGCACATCAGCATGACCTGCCCTGGGTGTAGGGTTCAAGATGCACTTGGAAGAGATCACACAGGTACGGGAAACAGGAACACTTGGGTAAGGGATTTTGGATAATTGTGTACTCTGTGCTTGATTCTAGAACAACAGCCAAGAAGGTAGTTACTAGGCACATATGGCTATTTAAATTTAAGTTAATAAAAATGAAATAAAATTTAAAATTTAGTTCCACAATTACACTAGCCACAATTTAAGTGCTCAGTATCCACATTTGGCTAGTGTCTATCATATTGGAGAGTGCAGATATAGAACATATCTATTATTGCAGGATGTTCTATTGGACGGTGCTTATTAGTAAGGAGAAGTGGTATGGGTTCTGTAAGACATGAAAATATGACACCTACACTAGGAAAAAAAGCAGGCAACAGAAATAGCCTGTGAGAATAACCAGAGGTTGGATTTAACAGACAAAGCCTTCACAGTAATCACTATAAATATGTTCAAATAACTAAAGGAATTATTTAAAAATAAAAGAAATGAAAGATCCAAGATGGTGGAGCAGATAAATGCTGTGCCTGCCTCTTTCCATGAACACATTAAAATTACAACTAAATTATAGAATAATCAACTTGGAGAACCACCTGAAGTCTAGCTAAACAGAAGTTTTATAACTAAGGATATAAAAAGCGCGTCGAGGCTGGGGGTGGGAGGGGCGCGGAGATGTGGAATGGGCAGCCCCATATGTGTGTGGCGGTTGAGCATTAGGAGGAGTATCTTGGCTGTAGAGGTTCCCCCTGCAGGAGCGAGGGACCCCAGCCCCACACCAGACTCCCCAGCCTGGAGTGCTGGTGCTGGGAAGAGGAGCCCTCACAATATCTGACTGTAAAAAACAGTGGGGATTCCAACAGTCCAGTGGGATGGAAGGCTGTGGGAAACACCTTAAAGGGGCTGTGCACAACCTCACTCACAGACACTCACTCTGGGCTCCAGCAGAGGGACAGTGACAGGTGGTATTGGAAACATACAAGAAAAGACTGACTTGTGTAACTGCAGGGCAATAACTGGAGGGACAGTCTCCATTTTCCATGTGTGGGGTCCTTCTCGCATGTAGATGGCAGGTGAGTGCCATCTTTTCTGCATTGAGCCTTCCCCAACACGGCCAAATCTGAATCTGATTTGGTCTGGTGTGTTCCACTGGGACTCCAACACTGGGGGCACTTTTTTCAGTGAGCAGCCCGCCTGTCCTTCATTGCACTCATTCTTGGAAAATTCTCAGATGTCCACAGGCCCCAGGTGGGTGGCAACTGGTCTCAGTGTACTCTGAGACGTTTGCTGAGTAGCTCCAGGCTCAGCACTGGCACTGGCACTGGCACTGGCACAGGCTCATACTAGAAGCTATTATACTTTAACCTGGTGAACACAACTCTTCCCACCCTAGTGACTCCTGGAGACCCTGCCTCACCCAACATGCATATTGCACAAGGCTTTATCAGTGGCTGAACATTAAGGGAGCTGGCAGGTGGCAGTAGGCCTCAGGGTATCCTGTCTGTTTGTGGAGCTACCCCAGGCCCAGTGCTGGTGGCAGCCATCCTCGGTCCACAATGTTGCCTCTCCCATGTGCCTCCAGGTTTATCACAGGCAGCAAACAACCACAGATTACTTTGCGGCTTATACTAGGTAGTCCCCAGCAGGTCACAGTGGGTGACCTGGGCCTGCACCCCTCAAGAGGCCCCAGAACCAATATACTTGAAGGTTGACTCCAGACCATAGCAGAGCACCACCCAATTAATGTCACAAGCAACATACCCAAAAGATGGTCTTGGCAGGCACCAGAACCTGCTGGGGGAAAATCCTACTTTGTGGTGTAAGCTTTCCTGCACAGCAGCCCATACATTGTGGACTCGGCCAAACCCCACAGCCAGTCAGTCTGAGGGTAAATCCCACCCACTGATATGCCAATAGCAATCAAGGGTCAACTGTAACAGGAGAATACACACAAGTGTCACTCATGGAGCACCCAGTACAGGTGATCAGGGAGACTGCCAGGGCCCCACAGGGCACCTACTACATAAGTTCTCCCAGCCAAGCCTGGGAGACATAGCAGATTTACCTAATACATAGAAACAAACACAGAGGGGTAACCAAAATGGGGAAATAAATAAATACATCCCAAATGACAGAACAGGAGAAAACTCCAGAAAAAGAACTAAACAAAATGGAGGCAAGCAACCTACCAGATAGAGAGTTCAAAACAATGGTTATAAGGATGCTCAAGGAACTTAGTGAGAACTTCAACAAAGAGATAGCAAGCATAAAAAAGGATATAGAAACCATAAAAAAGATCCAGATAGACGTGAAGAATACAGTAAGATCGAATCAGCAATTTGGAAGACAAGGTAGCATAACACACCCAATTGGAACAGCAGGAAAGAAAAAAAATTTTTAAATGAGAATAGTAAGAGACCTCTGGGACAATATAAGTGTAATAACATTTGCATCATAGGAGTACCAGAAAGAGAAGAGAGAAAGCAAGGGATTGAGAACCTATTTGAAGAAATAATGACTGAAAACTTTCCTTACCAGGTGAAAGAAATAGACATACAAGCCCAGGGAGTTCAGAGTCCCAAACAAGATAAACCCAAAGAGGCCCACACCAAGACACATCATAATTAAAATGCCAAAGGTTAAGGACAAAGGATCTTAAAAGCAGCAAGAGAAAAAGAAGTTAATTACCTACAAGGGGGTGTCAGATAAGACTGTCAGATTTCTCAATCAGAAACTTTGCAGGCCAGAAGGGGTTGGCATGAAATATTCAAAGTGATGAAAAACAAGGACCTACAACCAAGAGTACTCTACCCAGCAAGGCTATCATTTAGAATCAAAGAACAGATAGGGAGCTTCCCAGACAAGAAAAAGCTAAAGGAGTTCATTGTCACCAAACCAGTATTGCAAGAAATGTTAAAGGGGCTTCTTTACGAAGAAGGGGGTAAAGGGAAGAACATAAATATGAATAATAAAATAGCAATAACTGTATGAATAATCACTTTAAATGTAAATGGATTAAATGATCTAATCAACGGGTAGCTGAATGGATAAGAAAACCAGATCCATACATATGCTATCTACAAGAGACCCCACTTCAGATCGAAAGACACACAGAGACTGAAAGTAAAGGGATGGAAAAAGATATTTTATGCAAATAGAAAAGAAAAAAAAAGCTGAGGTAGCAAAACTTATATCAGACAAAATAGACTTTAAAACAAAGGCTATAATAGACAAAGAGGGACATTACATAATGATAAAGGGATCTATCCAACAAGAGGATATAACCCTTGTAAACATTTATGCACTCAAAACAGAAGCACCTAATATATATAAATGTTGACCAACATAAAGGGAGAGAGTGACAGTAGGAGACAACCACAGTAGGAGACTTTAACCCTCCATTGATACCAATGCACAGATCTTCCAGACAGACAATCAAGAAGGAAACAGGGGCCTTAAATAACAAACAAGACCAGATGGATTTAATTGATATTTTTAGAGCATTTCATCCCAAAGCAGAAGAATATACATGCTTGGGGCCGGCCGAGTGGCTCAGCTGGTTAAGACCATGAGCTCTGAGCAACAGGGTCGCAGATTCAATTCCCACATAAGCCAGTGAGCTGCGCCTGAGCTGAGTTGCCGCTGAGCTGCCAACAGGTGGCAGGATGGTTCAGCTGGTGAGAGCACATGCTCCTAACAACAAGGTTGCCGGTTCAACTCCTGCATGGGATGGTTGGCTAAGTCCACCCGCAACTAAGATTGAACATGGCACCTTGAGCTGAGCAGCCATGAGCTGCCGACTGGACTTGGAGCTGAGCTAGCTGCGCCCTCCACAACTAAGACTGTAGGACAACTTGGCTGTTCCCCTTCCCCAATTCTCCCAACACTGTTCCCCTTCCCAAATTCCCCAATAAAATCTTTAAAAAAAAAAAGAATATACATTCTTTTCAAGTGCACACGGTACATTTTCCAAGGTAGACTATACAGTAATACCTTGGTTTGCGAGCATAATTCGTTCTGGAAACAAACTACTCGTATTACAAGACATCACTCGTTTACCAAGTTAAAATGTATTAGAAATGTTTGCTCATCTTGCAGAAGACTCGCAAACCAAGTTACTCGCAATCCAAGGTTTTACTATATGTTAGACCACAAAACAAGTCTCAGTAATTTTAAGAAGATTGAAATCATATCAAAAGTCTTCTCTGACCACAATGTTATGAAAGTAGAAATCAGTTACAAGAAAAAATACTGAAAAACACACAAACACATGGAGGCTTAATAACATGCTTCTAAATAATGAATTGGTCAACAATGAGATCAAGGAGGAAATCAAAAGATACCTTGAGACAAACGAAAATGAAAACATAACATTCCAATATCTATGGGACACAGCGAAAGCAGTCCTAAAAGGGAAATTCATTGCAATACAGGCCTACCTCAAGAAGCAAGAAAAATCTCAAATAAACCATCTAACCTTACAATTAAAGAAACTAGAAAAAGAACAGCAAAAAAAAAGCCCAAAGTGAGGAGAAGGAAGGAAATATAAAAATCAGAGCAGAAATAAATGAAATAGAAGCTAAAATAAATGAATAAATAAATAAATACAAGCGATCAATGAAACCAAGAGCTGGTTCTTTGAAAAGATAAAATTGATCAACTTTTAACCAGACTCATCAAGAAAAAAAGAGAGAGGACCTGAAAAATCAAATGAGGGCCGGCCGAGTGACACATTGGTTCAGAGTTGGCTTGGGACGCCAGCTCTGAGCAGCAGGGTCCTGGTTCGGATCCCACATTAGGGCCAGTGATGCTGCGCCCTCTACAGCTAAGATGGTGAACAACAGCTTGACCTGGAGCTGGGCTGCCGTGAGTCACGGGCGACAGCGTAGGCTGCAGTGAAGCTGCAGTGGGCTGCCATGAGCTACCATGAGTGGCTGGCAGCCGGGCATGAGCAGCCAGCAGCCAGCGTGAGCTGCCAAGACCGGTGACCAATCTGCCTCACCTGGGAAGAGCACAATGATAATAGCAACATGGGCCAGTGAAACAACGTCCTCCACAACTAAACTGAAGAAAAAAAGGACAGCAACTTGTCTGTTCCCCTTTCCCAATTCCCCAACGCTGTTTCCCTTCCCCCGTTCCCCAATAAAATCTTTAAAAGAAAAATCAAATGAAAGAGAACTGACAACTAACATCACAGAAATACAAAGGAGAAAATATTACAAACAATTACATGCCAACAAATTAAACAATCTGAAAAAAGTAGATTAATTTCTAGAAAGATACAATCTTCCAAGACTGAATCAAAAAGAAACAGAAAATCTGAACTGATTACTACTAATGAAATCAAATCAGTAATAAAAAAACTCCCAACAAACAAAGCGCTGGACCAGATGGCATCACAGGTGAATTTTACCAAACATTCAAAGAATTAACACTGACCCTTCTCAAACTATTCCAAAAAATTCAAGAGGAGGGAAAGCTCCCAAGCTCATTTTACAAGGCCACATTTCTCTGATTCCAAAACCAGATGAAAACATTACAAAAAAATTTATAGGCCGATATCCCTGATGAACATAGATGCAAAAATTCCCTACAAAATATTAGCAAACCCATTTCAGCAATACATTAAAAAGATCCTACACCATGATCAAGTGGGATTTATTCCTGGCATGCAATGTTGGTTCAATATTCGCAAATCAATTAACGTGATACCACAAAAACAAAATGAGAGATAAAAGCCATACGATCATATCAATAGATACAGAAAAAACATTTGACAAAATCCAGCATCCATTTATGATAAGAACTCTCAGCAAAGTTGGAATAGAGAGAACATGCCTCAATATAATAAAGGCCATATATGACAAACCCACAGCTAACCTCATATTCAACTGGGAAATGCTAAAATTGTTCTCCTTAAGATCAGGAACAACACAAGAATGCCCACTTTCACCACTTTTATTCAACATATATTGGAGGTCCTAGACACAGCAATCAGACAAGAAAAACAAATAAAAGGCATCTAAATTGGAAAGGAAGAAATAAAACTACATTCTTCTCAAGTACATACAGAACACCCTCCAGGATAAACCATGCACATATGCTAGGACATAAACTGTTATAAATTTAAAGGGATATGGATAATACAATGTATGTTCTTTGATGACAATGGAATGAAATTACCTATCAATAACAGAAATTTGGGAAACTCACAAGCATATGGAAATTAAACAGTACTCTCTTCAATAACTGATGGATTAAAGAAGAACTTAAAGTGAGATTAGAAATACTTTGACATAAATGAAAGTGAAGACATCATGCATCAACATTTATGGGATGCAGCAAAAGCAGCGCTTGAAGGGAAATGTATAGATATAAACATCAATATTAAGAAAAAATAATAATTAGAAATAAGTAACCTAAACTTTCACCAGAAGACAGTGAAAAAGAAGAGCAAACTATGCTTTAAGGAAGAAAATAATAAAGATTAGAGTAGAAATAAGTGAAATAGAGAATATCAAAACAATAGTGAAAATCAGCAAAGCCAAAAGTTGCTTCTTTTAAAGATCAAAATACTGACACATTAGCTGGGTACCAAAGGGGAAAAGCAAGGAGAAAACTTCTGTTGTTTAAGGCACCCAGTATGTGGTACTTTCTTGTGGCAGCCCTAGCAAATTAAGACAACCACTTTTACTCTTAGTTGGAAATCGACTTGCTCTGCCCCTTACTTGTATTCACAAATCCAACCCACAAGCAGTCTTCCCTAGCTAGCAAGCTGCCCGTGTCCAAGTTATGAAGGCACACACTCTAATTTTCATGGAAGTTTTGCTATAGAAATCCCTTGACCCTTTCATGACAGCTGAATGTAGTCTGGCCATTCCAGTTTAATAGAAATGTTCCAAAACTTGTATCTCAAGGGGAAGGGGTCTGGGTGCTAACTGCTTTCCTCCCAGAAGACCTCTGGCCCTTTATGCAGATTCTTCTTTCCCCTCCTTAGCAATCGGGTAAATCTTGCCTTACATTTGTGTGACTGGAGTCATTTTAGTGACTTTTCTAGAAGACAGAAGGTCTGTTCCAAGAGGGTTAGATATTTCCAACTGTCCAGAGACAGAAATAGCCAGAGTTTTAAAATATTTTCCAATAAAGTAAAACATTAATAACAGAAAAGATGTAAAGTACTGAAGGATATGAAATGATAAGCAAAATCTTACTTTTTTTTCTAACTTCACCTCAGCCTGTCTCATCTGGAAGAAACAATAATGGACAGGACATTGTGAATCCTTAAAAATAATATAGGCAGGGCCGGCCGAGTGGCGCGATGGTTAAGAACTCGCTTGGGATGCCAGAGGGCCCCGGTTCGGATCCCACATGTGAGGGCCAGTGACACTGCCCTCCACAGCTAAGATGCTGAACAACAGCTCAACCTGGAGCTGGGCTGCCATGAGTCGCCGGCGACGGCGTGGGCTGCAGTCCCTGTGGCAGTGGATTGCAATGGGCTACCGTGTGTGGCCAGCAGCCAGCGTGAGCGGCCAGCAGCCAGCGTGAGCGGCCAGCAGCCAGCGTGAGCGGCCAGCAGCCGCAGTGAGCGGCCGTCCAGAAGCCGGCGACTGATCTGCCTCACCCGGGAAGAGCGCAATGATGGTGCCAACTTGGGCCAGTGAAGCAACGTCCTCCACAACTAGATTGAAGAACAAAACGACAGCAACTTGTCTGTTCCCCTTTCCCCAATTCCCCAGCACTGTTCCCATCCCCCCAATTCCCCAATAAAAATCTTTAAAAAAAAATAATAATAATATAGGCAAAAACCTTTCTACTGTGTTCAATGTGTCCCAGGAACTTTTCTAAGAGCTGTGTACGTTTTCATTTATTTAATCCTCATGACAACTCTATGAGGTAGATCTTAACTATTACTATCCCTGTTTGACAGATTAGGAAACTGAGGTCCAGAGAGATGAATCACTCGCTCATGGTTGCCCTACTAGAAGTTGCACAGGTGGGGTTCATATCCAGTCAGTCTCATACCTACCTCATATTTCTCACCCTTAAGCAGGACTGTGTCATCTCAGATGGAGCAGAGAGGAGTGGATGGGCTCAGGCTGGTAGCAGAGAGGAAGTGGCTGACTTTATCCCACCACCTCTTAGCACTTCCAAAGTGCAGAGCAGACAAAACCAGACCCCCAGTCACTGTCTCCCTCTCACTGCAGGGTCTCCCAGCTTTAACCAACAGGCTGCAAACTGCCAATGGAGTAGGCTGGAATTGAATAATTTTCTTCCTCTGGGTCAGTTATGCTCTGATAATAGCCTAGCAGGTTAAACTCCGGTTAGCTAGTTTGCCCTGCATGGAGGCCTTATTAAGGAACAGTGCTCTGGCATTTTTTAAAAGGATTTATTTTCCCTTCCCCTTGCTACAAGCATGATGGGACTTTTCTTCATATTTAATGTAGGAACTTGGTTGAACTCCTGGAGGTAATTCTCACAGTATTATGAGGGCCTCTTATAACTGGGTCTCCCTAGAGTTTTTAACTCTGAGTTGTCTACACGGATCCTCCAGCAATTTGTCCATTACAGCTCAGGTTTCCCACCCCAGCACTGGTTGCTGCACTGGTTTTCCCTGGTGAGTATCTGTTCCAACAAGCATTCACTCCTCCATTTGCCTGTCTCTCCAATCTGGGGGGCAGCAGTATGCCCTGTGTCCTCCCATCTCTTATGGATCCAGGAAGAGTTGATTTTTCAGTCTGTTAATCTGTTTACTTGTTAAGATTGAGTGGTGATTGAGTGGCGCCTTCCAGACTCCTTACATGGGAACTGGAAACCAGGATGCCTGAGGTCTGCATTTTAAAAAAATTAACATATCATCACATCTTTTCTCCCAGACGGTATTCTATCTCACCCTCAGCACTATCTTCCCCCAGAGAATCTCATAGTTCCTGGGTCAATTTAGCAGTTTTCTTTGTTCATTTCCCAGTCTCATTTAGCAAGTGCATCAATTATGGCCAACTTCAGCAGAAGTCAGTCAAATTACAGGTAAGAAGATTTAATCAAGGAAGAGGTGGCAGACGCACTTCAGGTAATCCTGCCTGACGTGATGGGCCACCACACACTGCCTCCTCCACAGGTGGGAGATACCTGGAACCTAAGATGGTGTGCTGTGTGTCTGAGTCCATGAGGTGGAGCCAGGAACAAGACATGTTAAGTAAAATGTACAAAATTCTGCATACACAAGATTATGTATGCAGTATGACAGTCATACATACACAGGTAAATGATCATATTTTAATAACGACAGAGTACCTGTCTCATATTTTTAAAAAAACACAAAAAACATTGCTTGGCCTTGTGGATTTCACTCTAAATAAAATACTGGCATCAGGAAACTCAAAGTGTTGAAGGGAAAGAACCATTAATAAGTCACAGAAATACATACATAATGTGAAAACTGCTATAAAGATGTACCACGGAGCCCAAGATTATTTCATGTTCTTTAGTCATAGAGACAGTTTCCATTAGTATCCAATAGCAAGCTTACAGACTGTGGAGCAGCCTACACTCCACATAGGGCTATCACACGGAGAATTTGTCCCCACCAGCACTCCAGCTTCTATTCTACACTGTGCAGTCTTGGGCAATCTTACTAATTCAATTTAGCATGTCCAATTAATATTGTTGAAGGGTGGATTTACATGCCTTCTTTTTTCCAAGACTAGATAGGAGAAACATTCCCCATTCAGACAAAACCTATACCCCATAATGCAATCAGGCAAGAGACTTAACCACTTCACCTAAAGCTTGTTGAAATATAGATCTCCAAACTTTTACCTTAATTCAGTCGACCGTTGCATTCTTAACTGTAGCTTCCATTAGGACTTTCTTAACAGTTTGGGTTTTACAACACTACGTAGGGAAATTGTTCCCTAGGCAGACATAATATCCATTCCCATAAAACATTCCGGTAAAGGAGACACGACTTATTAATACAAAGCCTATTTAAATGTTCCAAATCTCATAATCCCATCAACCCTTATGTTGAGAGAACAACCTTTATGTTCTCTCAATCTAATTGTAGGCCACCCAGGGCTTTAGCAATGGATTTTGGTTCCACAGTTCATGGGGCTCCTATATGAAGAACTATAGAAACTTCCCTTCTCCACCCCCTGATTAATTTAACCCACTCTGGCGCAAAGGCTTTGGGTCCTCAGTAAGGGATGGAGTCAAGGGACCTTGGCCCTTTTGTCAATCTCAATCTCGGTTCATCTCCCTAACTATTGCTCGAAGCAGTTGCAGGTCAGATTTCTCATTATAATCTTTGAATCTTGACTTTTTTTTTTTTAAACTAAGCGCTGATAATGGTTCTTTTTTTTTTTTTCTAAGATTTTATTGGGGAATCTGGGGAAGGGGAACAGACAAGTTGCTGTTGTTTTGTTTTTCAGTCTAGTTGTGTAGGATGTTGCTTCACTGGCCCAAGCTGGCACCATCATTGCACTCTTCCTGGGTGAGGCTGATCAGTCGCCTGCTTCTGGACGGCTGCTCACAGCGGCTGCTGGCCGCTCACGCTGGCTGCCAGCTACACACGGTAGCTTATGGCAACCCACTGCAGCAAGGGACTGCAGCCCACACCATCGCTGGAGACCCACGCAGCCCAGCTCCAGGTCAAGCTGTTGTTCAGCATCTTAGCTGTAGAGGGCAGTGTCACTGGCCCTCATATGTGGGATCCGAACCAGGGTCCTCTGGCATCCCAAGCCAGTTCTTAACCAATACGCCCCTCGGCCGGCCCGAATCTTGACTTTTAAAATGTCTCCAAACCAGGTAAATAAAGACCTGTTTAGGGATCTTTAATTCTGGGGTACCAGTGTGGGATCCTTTTGGCCTGCACCACCTTTCGTAGTACTGTATGAGGTGTGATCACAAAATACGGTGAATGTTTAAATTAAAAATTTACAGTAAAAGACACAGTACCACTAATCCCCTTCGAAATACTCCCCCTTGTTCCCAAACACTTATTGCATCATTCTTGCCACTTTCTAAAGCAGTTCTGGAAGTCCTCTTTTGTGTCTTTAGTTGCGCTGTCTTGGCTGCCTCGATGCCCTAAATTGATTCAAAACCTTTACCTTTCATGATCATTTTGACTCTGGGGAAGAGCCAGAAGTCGTACGGTGCCAGATCTGGTGAATAAGGTGGATGAGGACACACTGTTATGTTTTTATTTGACAGAAATTCCCATACCAGAAGCAATGTGTCACACGGAGCCTTTCTGTTGTGATAAAAAAATATGGTGACTGCTGCTGCCGAGTGCCATCCAATGGAAAGGCAGGGATCTTCAATATGGGAAGCAGCATGTTGAACCTTAGTAACACTGTGTGTCAAGTTTCAACTTGTTCTGTGCAGTCCGTTGAGTGTGAGCTACGGTTGAGAGAAGGTGTGTTTTACAGTGTGCCATAAATCATCCTCCATCATGACAACGTTCCTTGTCACACATTGTTTCTGGCATACGGCAATTGCCATCAAATAAAAACATTACAGTGTGTCCTCATCCCTCTTATTCACCAGATCTGGCACCGTGCGACATCTGGCTCTTCCCCAAAGTCAAAATGATTCAGGACATGGAGGCAGCCACGACAGAGCAACTAAAAACACTCATGAAAGAGGACTTCTAGAACTGCTTCAGAACGTGACAAGAATGATGGGATAAGTGTGTTTGAAGCAAGGGGGAGTGTTTTGAGGAGGTTTAATGGCAATGAATCTTTTACTGTAAGAATTTTTTTATAATTTAAACATTCACTGTATTGTTTGATCACACCTTGTATTAAAACTTTTGTTTGAGCCCCATCAATGCCATATTATTCATACCTAACCATGGAGGGTGCAGGTGTTCATGTGCTGGGCCAGGACCACTGTGGTTGGGGGGGGTCACAGGATTGGCTTCTGCTCTGGGGGGGCGCTCAATTACATGGGTTCTGAGCAGCTGTCAGCTGAGATTAGCATAGGCAAAGGCTGAAGGAATCCCTAATGGCAAAAGCTTTGGGTGTCCCTGACAGCCACGAAGGCTACTTTGGTCCTTGCTGGTGAAAGCTGTTGGGATATTCCTGCTACCCATTTTCTCCAAAGGGGGCGGTCACAACTGAGGGGATCCCCTTTGGTAGCAAGCTATGCAGGACTGTGGTATGGGGTGACACAGTTAAAATGCTGCTATGCTTTTCTATGTGGCCATATTTGATTTTTGTGCTCTACTGGGTTTCTGCACCTTCTTCATTGTACTCCCAGAACTATTTTCATCAGTAAGTAGTTGTTAAATCATTGTTTTTCTGGAGGTACAAGTGCTGGAACCTCCCAGTCCACCAATCTTGCTAATGTCATGCTATGAAATGTTTTTGTCTTTTTTTTTTAAGAAATAAAGATAGTCCATGCGAAACAAGAATTTTTACATGGTTTTTACTTTAGTTGGGGTGCTTTCATGGAGCTAAACTCAATTAGGACAAGCTAAGACCCAAGGAAAACTACCCTGTGTCTGCTTTCTCCAAAGGCACTGATGACTCTTGAAATTGAAATTTGGATGAGAAATCTCAAAGGACAGAAATTTCAGGCACTGCTGAAAGGTAGAGGGATTTCTTTCTTACAGAAAAAGATGAACTCCTGAGTTCTGATTTGCTTAGACTGGAGTCGACCCATGGAAGGTTTTTGGAACCGTCTCTCAGTTTGGTAAGATTTGAATCCCAGACCTTTCTCAGGAGCTGTGGATGTGTCAGCCATCACACTGAAGATCGCCAACCATGCCCCCTCCACCAGGGAAAAGATACTGATCTAGACTGCTGGGATGATCATCCCCAGGTAAGGCATATAGTTGTATAAATTGATCTAAGTCATAGGGAATGGAGGCCCAAGGAGGATAAGAGTCCCCCAGACATATCTGCTGGAGGTCATGAGGCAGAGAATTTGGTGTTGCATTCCACACAGAGGCACCAGCCCCTCCAGGTTGCTCAATACCAGAAGGCTTAGGTGGTTCATGGTTCTTGGCATCCGAAATGCTGGGACTCATGGGATGACTGTTTGTAGAAGTTACAGGTAAAGGATTCTCCTCCTCCTTCACTGAAATGATCTGGTTTGGTGCTTCTAGTGATAGACTTGGCTGAGTTTGTAGCTGCTGCTTCCTCCATTTGATGCGTTGGTTCTTGAACCAAGTCTGGGGAGGGAAGACCTAGGCAGGTTAATAAAGGAGGATGGGCCCAAAGAGGAAGAAACCTCACGTTCCTCAGGAATTAGGTTGTTTTGGTGTGAGAAAGCTAATCTCGCATCTCTACATATTTAGCTGAACAAGGGAAGTTCTTTCTCTCCTTTGCTCTCCTGGGTTCCAGAGGGCAGAGGGAATGTAGGATTGTGCCAGCAGTGAGTAGAATAGGACACAGCATTCAAATTCTAGATCAGACAGTATTAAGGAAAAGGGGTTCTGTCTTAGTGGATGCTCTTGGTTTTCAGAGAAGGGATTCTTAACTCTGAGAATATGGAGGGGGAGTCTTGCGTGGGGTATCTTCAGGATTCATCCAGGGGTTCTTATGCCTTGAATCTTCTGTGGGAACTTATTTTCAAGGCATCTAGATAATTACAAATGTCCTGATTAAGGAAAACCTAGAAATGAACAGGAACAGACCCAAATGGGAGTATCCGAGATCCAGCCCCAAAGGGTCTCCTGTAGGATTGTGAGTCTGGAATCAGAAGGGCCTGGGTTCAAATTCTAGCTCTTGTGTTTATATAATCTTTGGCAGATAGTTCCCTTCTGTGAGCCTAGTGTTTCTCAATAAAATGGGTGAGAATAAAAATTTTACATGCTTAACACCTGTCTTGGCACATAGCAATTATTCAATAAATAGGAACTCTGTGATTATTAAAAGTATGTATGAGGCTCTGTGATAGGTGTGCTATCTAGAGACACACTCAGGGACCCACCTTTATTACTAACTCATCAAGATGAGTAGCTGAAGTAAGTGCCATCATGGTAACCCAATGTGGGTACATGGTCTTTTTGAATGTATCTTTCAGTATTCTAAGCTGTTCCGGACTAAAGGTTGTGCGGCACTGGCGAGTGGACTCTGGCTTTTCTGCAAAGGGAATAGACAAAAAGCTTTTATAAAAAATATATCCATGGGGATGTAAAGTACAGCATATAGTCAATCATATTTTAATAACTATATGGTCCAGGTGAGTACTAGACCTATCACGGGGATCACTTCATAAGGTATATAAATGTCTAACCCCTATACTGTACACCTGAAACTAATGTAATATTGAATGTCAACTGTAATAGAACAATAAAACATTTTTAATTTGATTAAGAAAACTATATATATATATATATATATATATATATATATTTTTTTTTTTTTTTTTTTTTTTTTTTGACAGAAATTGCCCTACACAAGAAGTGATGTGTGACACGGAGCATTTGTCATGATGGATGATTTATGGCACACTTTAAAACACACCTCTCAACCGTAGCTCACACCTGACTGACTGCACCAAACAAGTTGAAACTTGTCAGACACTGTTACTAAGGTTCAACGCACCACTTTCTGTATTGAGGATCTCTGCCTTTCCGTTGGATGGCACTTGGCAGCTGCAGTCACCATATTTTTTCTTTAAGGTTTTTTTTTAAGTTTTTTAACTGGGGACGTGTGTTTTTCCAGGACCCATCAGCTCCAAGTCAAGTAGTTGTTTCAATCTAGTTATGGAGGACGCAATTCAGTGGCCATGTGGGGATTAAACCAGCAACCTTGGTATTATGAGCATTGGGCTCTAACCAACTGAGCTAACTGACCGCCCCCACCATATTTTTTTATCATAATGGAAAGGCTCTGTGTCACACATCGCTTCTGGTATGACAATTTCTGTCAAATAAAAATAAGGTGTGGGCCGGCTGAGTGGCGCGGTGGTTAAGAGCTGGCTTGGAACGCCAGAGTGCCCCGGTTCGGATCCCACATATGAGGGCCAGTGACACTGACCTCCACAGCTAAGATGCTGAACAACAGCTCGACCTGGAGCTGGGCTGCTGTGAATCGCCGGCGACGGCGTAGGCTGCAGCCCTTGTGGCAGTGGGTTGCCATGGAATACCGTGTGTAGCCAGCAGCCAGCGTGAGCAGCCAACAGCTGCAGTGAGCGGCAGTCCAGAAGCCGGCGACTGATCTGCCTCGCCTGGGAAGAGCGCAATGATGGTGCCAACTTGGGCCAGTGAAGCAACGTCCTCCACAACTAGACTGAAGACCAAAACGACAGCAACTTGTCTGTTCCCCTTCCCCCAATTCCCCAGCGCTGTTCCCATCCCCCCAATTCCCCAATAAGAATCTTTAAAAAATAAAATAAAATAAAAATAAGATGTGTCCTCATCCACCTTATTCACCAGATCTGGCACCATGCCAGATCAAAATGTCAAAGTCAAAATGACCATGATAGGTAAAGGTTTTGAATCAATTCAGGACATCAAGGCAGCCACGACCACACAACTAAAGACACTCACAAAAGAGGATTTTCAGAACTGATTCAGAAAGTGGCAAGAATGATGGGATAAGTGTGTTCAAAGTGAGTGGAAGTATTTTGAGGGGGATTAATGGCAATGCATCTTTTAATGTAATAATTTTTTTATTTAAACATTCACCGTATTGTTTGGTCACACCTCATATTGTTTGCCTATGTTTTTCTATCAGTAAAATGGACCTAGACAGTTTATTCGCCTTAGTGAAGATATGAGTATCCAAAAAGCAAGACTATTACAGGCTTGGTGCATAACAGGTATAGAGTGGGAATTTTTTACTATTGTTTAAAATATAAATAAAACCATGTCACCTAGTAATAGCTGGTCCATTGTATATATTGTGTTGTCGGAAAAGTCATGACGTATTTTTTCTACGTTTTTCATTGCAAAAATGCGTCATGAGTTTTCCAACAACCCAATAGAAGATTTATGTAGGAGGCCCTATTCTTCATACACACACACACACTCACACACCCAAAAAAGCCAGCATGAAGAGTAATCACCCAGTTGTGAAGACAAGAGGTCAAACATCCATATTTCTCTTAGCTTTTCAGCATCTGTTTAAACACAAAGAGAGGGGAAATATTTGTAAGACATTGGAAGAAATCCTTAAACATCAGAGAGACAGAGAGAAAAAGAGAGAGAAGGAGGAGGAGGAGGAGGAGGAGGAGGAGGAGGAGGAGGAGGAGGAGGAGGAGGAGGAGGAAAAGTAGCAGCAGCAAATAATTAATGAACAGAATTTTTTTCCTTAAGAAAAGAACTGGAAGAAAATTTCAAAACATTAAAATCAATGTTCTAAAGATATTGTACTCATACACAGAGAATGTCTTGAAAATAAAGGAAAATCAGATTGGGCAAGTGTTCTTGGAAATTAGCAGCTAAAAATAAGTCCTTAAAGAGTTGGAAGAGAAAGCAAAGGAAATAGTCCAGGAAGTAGAAGGAAAGAGATAAAGTGTGGACAAAAAGAGTGAAAAGATAGGAAAATAAAGATCTGATCAAGGAGGTCTAATATTTGACTAAGACGTATCAGCAATATTTATTTGACTAAAAAGTATCTCTGACTAAAATAAAAATTTTCCAGGGAATGTTTTGAAAGTATTATGCAAGAAATAATTTAAAATTTGAAAAGGAAAATACAAGAGTCCCCAGAATGAGGTTATTCCGTGATGGGCACGGTAAATAAATAAAAGACTCACTGTTGAAAAATTTCAGAATACCAAGACTACAGAAAATCCTAAGAGCTTCAAAAGGAAAATAAAGTTTTTCATACAAATAAATGATAATTAGAATTCCATTAGTGTTCAGAAAAGCAACGTTGCATGTTAAAAGACAATGAATCAAGGGCTATAACATTCTTAAGGAAACTATTTTCAACCTAGAATTCTCTATGCAGTCAAATTTGTTTTTCCATGTGAGGATAAGATAAAGACAATTTCAGACACTCATGGACTCAGCCAACACACCTGCTATGTACTCTTCCTTAAGGAACCACATAAGGATATAGTTCAACCTGACAAGATAAAGAATGGGGGAATTTGTGTGGAAGCAAAGAAACTCCATATGGGAGCAACAAAGGTGAAGTCCCAGGTTGATGCCTACACACCTGGCTTAGAGAAAGCAAGCAGGGTCGATTCCAGGAGGAAAGAAGACAATCAGAAAAATAGATTCAATTGACTATCTAGTGGGTTTGCGTATTTGAGAAAAAATACAGAATATGCCATAGGCCAAATGATAAAACATGCTGTTGAAAATTAAGAAAGATGCATCTAAAGCACATGGGGAAAAAAAGGAAATCATTAACACCTCACATTATAAAGTTTGTTACATGAATCATTCGAGTATGGACTAACTCAGCAGTGGACAATATTTACATAATTCTGATTAAAGTAAATTGTTATAGACTTGATCAAAATTATTGATACTAAATTATTAAATTGATCAATGTTAATTAAATATTAAATTATTAATATTAACCTGTATTGGAAAGTTGATGAGTGAAATTGAGGAAGGATGTGGCTGTGAGCTTAAAATCATCATCTACCAAACTGAGAGGTCAATATATCAAATTGATAAATTAATATTTTTAATAGTTTAGTATTAAACAATATGAAATGTATCAGAAGCGGCAATTACAAGTTCCGATAAGTGGGTGTATTGAGAGGCACAGTATGGATTTTTCTATTACAAAAATAAAATTTAAAAAACAATTTTTAAAAAAGATTAATAAAATTATATTCATGTTTCTAGAAAAAAACATACATTTCTAAACTAGGCTCTCCAAATACAATAAGAAAAGGAGCATATTGATAAATATCACAACACCAACATTTAAAATATTTAGGGCCGGCCGAGTGGCGCGATGGTTAAGAACTGGCTTGGGATGCCAGAGGGCCCCGGTTCGGATCCCACATATGAGGGCCAGTGACACTGCCCTCTACAGCTAAGATGCTGAACAACAGCTCAACCTGGAGCTGGGCTGCAGTGAGTCGCTGGCGACAGCTAGGTTGCAGCCCCTGTGGCAGTGGGTTGCCATGGGTTACCGTGTGTAGCAAGCAGCCAGCGTGAGCGGCCAGCAGCCGCAGTGAGCGGCCATCCAGAAGCCAGCGACTGATCTGCCTCTCCCAGGAAGAGTGCCATCATGGTGCCAACTTGGGCCAGTGAAGCAACGTCCTCCACAACTAGACTAAAGAACAAAAAACGACAGCAACTTGTCTGTTCCCCTTCCCCCAATTCCCCAACACTGTTCCCATCCCCCAATTCCCCAATTAAAAAAAAATCTATAAATAAATAAATAAAATATTTTAAAAATAGAACCCGTAAGTAAATTGAAAAACAAGTCACATACTGGGAGACTATATTTGCAACTAATACAATAGATAAATTATTAGTATCTAGAATACAACAAAAAATATGCTAACAAGCCTCAAGGAAAAAAATACTTGAAAATGGGACTGGAGAGAAGTGGAAAATTATCACATGAGAAAAGCAGAATGGACTTTAACAGAGTAAAAGGTCTCAATTTCACTGGTTCATAAAGAAATGGAAATTGGATCAAGTACTATTTGTTCCCACTGTTAAAAGCAAGGCAACAGGGCCAAAATGAAGTCACTTTTGTTAAGCCTCACATCAACAAACTAAGACTTAATTACACTTAGTTTTCCCAGAAATGGAATTTTAAACCCGTCATTCAGGAACTGCTTCATCAGCACCAATTAAATATTAATAATTGACGGATAGACCCCTGCCATCCCCTAAAGGAAAGTGACCTTGTTGTAACCAATTCACTTTTTGCCTAGCATGTATAACTTGCTTTTTCCTGCTCCCTTCTGCCTATAAAAATCGCTCCTTTTGTACAGCTCCTCAGAGCTCCTTTCTATCTGCTAGATGGGATGCCACCTGAATCGTTGAATAAAGCCAATGAGATGTTCAAAATTTACTCAGTTGAATTTTGTATTCTAACACCACCAAATGGTTGACATTTAAAAAGTATGACAATACCGAGTGTTTATAAAAGACACGGAGAAACAAAAAAAACTCACGTTACTGCTGGGAGTCCAGTTACAATTTTTTTTTCAAATGCTCCCTATTGGTTGACCCAGTGGTTCCCCAAACTGACAGCCTGGTGTTGGCAAAGCACAAGGGCCACCATAAAGTCTCATACCTCTCACCACTCAACCTCTAGCGTCTTAAGCATATGTTGCCTTTCCCCCAACTTACCTGCCATATCTTTTAGAAGTAGAATGATTCCAACAGCTATGTGTGTTTCTGAGCTCCCGAATATTGTCTGTGTATCCGCTGGGCTTAAAGGCCTAATATTTAAGCAAAGTTTTGATGCAATTAGGTCCCACCCTATCTCTCCCTCATGTCACACCTTCCAATAATCCATTCAATACATGATGACTGAGAACCAATTCTATGCCTGGTGCTGAGGGGCGCTGGGACTAAAACTGTGATTCCAGACTTAATCCCCCGACCTCAAAGAGTGGAGGAAAACAAATGAAAGTCAAGCAAACCGAAAACGGGTAAATGTTCAGAAATTTCACTCAAGGCAAAAGAGTAAATAAACAGGGTTCCGGGAGAACGAATAAGTTGGTAAGACACCTGAAACTGGAAGGCGAAGGAGCAGCTCTGCGTGGACAGCTCCTGGTGAGACCTGGAGCGCCAGACGAGGCGCTGGGGAGAGCTTGGGGGAGACGCACTGTCAAGCTCCTCACAGTTTAGTGCTACCCAGCCTTTCCCAAAAGAGAGAGACAGCAGCGCACAAAGGTGAAGCTCATGAAAGAACCTAAGTAATAGGCACTCTTGTAATTTATGTTAAGGAGTTTGGAGTTGGGATAGTTAAAAGCCCAGGGAACTTAACATACGAGTTGCATTTCTAAAAACCACGCCTCTCTCTTGCCTCTGAACTCCCCTTTCCCTGTCCCTCTGTTCTCCATTTTCTCCGTCTTTTAGGTGACGTGTTTTCTCATTTATTTACTGCTTCCCACAATGTTCTTCTCTGTAACAGGTCTTATTCATCAGATGGGTCTAACTTGGTGGATGATTGGATTCTAGTTCCTGTTTATAAGCGCCTGACATGGACCCAACTTCTCTGAAGCAGAGCTGAAACTCTGACCTTGGCTTGTCTTACTCGCGCCCCTCGCCACCCTCATCCCCTGTCCTCCCCGCCCCCATCAGCCTGGTTTGGAGAGGTCTTGAAAGAGCCGAAGAATCATGGCTCTGGGAACATTGTGGTTAGCCCAAGGTGAAAACCAACGAAGGGCCCTCTGTGTCTCATACAAGAAAATTCAGGGAAACTTTTAAAGGGATTGATGCTAGAAACACCTTTCCAAATATCTATTTGAAAGGGTAAGGCGGGCCTCAAACTTTCCATATACATTTTCGAATCAACCCCTGGACTCTCCTTGTGAAGCTAGTGAGGATGAAAAGAGGTTGATCTATTCAAAGGGTATGAACGTCAAAATGGCAGAGGATTTGGCAGGAATTAAGATTAAAAAAATTCTGTCCCTCTCCATTTGGTCACTTAACAATTATTGGAGTGACCACTCTGCCAAGCCTTGTTCTGGTAAAAGGGAAATCAAGATTTATAAAAATAGAACTATCCCTTCCCTCGAAAGTGCTGGCACTCTAGGGGTGAAAGCAGAAAATAAAGTAAGCCAACAGATAGATCCTGATTATGATCTGTACTGGGATTATGAATGCCACCAACACACTGATGAGAGGAAGTGCATTCAATTGGCAGATCAAGTAAGACATCCCTGAGGAAGTGTCATTTTTACTGAAGGATAAAAGAAGAGTGTTTTAAGCAAATGGAACAGCAAATGCAAAGGCCCAGAGACATAAAAACCTTTTAATGTCTGAGGGGCAGATAGGAGGACACCATAGTTGAGTTATGTTGTCCTAGGGGAGGGTAGGGGGGAAAGACGAAGCTGGAGAGGCAGGCCAAGATCAGATGATGGGGAAGACATCTGGACTTTACTGCAAGTGGAGTAAAAGCCATTCAATGGGCCTCAGGGGGCCAAGAAGACTCACGGCCCACTTTCCTTACCATGAGGTACTTGAGAAATGAAGGAAAAATAACCTGAACTTGAGAGAGCTACATGGGATGCCAGGCGTTCTCCTGAGAGACAAGGTTCAGCTGAGACACGAGGCTGAAAAGAGTTCAAAATCCTTGCCCCTTTCTCAAGATGCTCACTTGCTGTCCCATCTGCTTTGAGCATAAGCTCCTCTTAACCTTCCCTGGCCCCATTTACGACCTTCTCGTAAAACCCTTTTCTGAGCCCCAGGCCAGGTCAGGACCTCTGCTTTATACTGCCAGTGTTCCTCTACCCCATTATGTACTTTTTTAAAAGGGCCAATGAGGTGGCTATTTCCATTGCAAGATCTGCCACTTACAAGATATCCATTGAAGTCAGCAAAATACCTCCCTTCACCTGCACCATTTTCACAGATCGTGGTGGGAGGCAGTGGGCAGATGTAGGTGGACTTGCTCTTCACAAATATCTAAGGAAAAACATAGTGCTTGTGAGCTCATACCAAGAAGGATTTCATAGTGTCCAGTTAATCTCCCATTAGAACCTATTGTCTGTGAGTCTGTCTAGGGAAGGTGCCTTGTGAATAACAGGAGCTGATAGGTTATCCCCTGACCCTTTCACTCAGGCTGTAGAGCCCAGCCCTCTATTCTTCGGAAATTGGTGACTCCAAAAACCCTTTCAGTCTGCATGACCCAAACTCCACTGTTATAGCAAGAAACAGCTTCTAATTGTCCTGGAAATACTGTTACACTTAATCTAAATACATGACCCCAGATGTGAGGGTCAAAGTAAAATTCCTAAACATATCTACTAATAAGGCACAATGACAAAATTATAACAAAGACCTCCCTGGTTACTCTGTTTCAAAAAATTGGTGCCCATTTCACGCCATATACAGCTGATGTTTTTTTCTGACATCAAATGTATTCCAGAAACTGCTGGAATGTTCTCTGTGCTCTATAGACTTGGAAGAACACACTAACTGGATATGAGTCTCAACTCTGCCACAGTGTGACCTCGTTGCATAAATTTGACCTCTTCTAGACCCAATCTTCTTATATGTAAAATATGTGATGAACATAATCCCAAATCAAAGGGTTGTTAGTTAAGCAACCAGAATAGGATCCATCCATCTATCTATTCATCCATCTATCCCAGCGGTTCTCAACCTTTCACAGGGGTCGCCTAAGACCATCGGAAAACACATATTTTCGATGGTCTTAGGAACTGAGACACCGCTCTTCTATCCGTCTCCAGGCCCACATGCAGATACGCCCACATACGAATACCCGGCGACCCCTGTGAAAGGGTCGTTCGACCCCCAAAGGGGTCACAACACACAGGTTGAGAACCGCTGATATCCATTCACTTGACAATTGCTTATTGAGTGATTAATATGCAACAGGATTTGTACTACCTACGTAAGTGAGGAAAAAAGACAAAAATCCTGGCCCCATGGAGTTTCCACACCAGTTAGAAAAGACATACAGAAATTTGAAATACATAATAAGTAAATTATATACATAATGTATTAGAAGTGATAAGTGTCTTGGAATAAAAAATTTGGTAAATTGAACACAGTACTCCAGGGAGAGTTTAATCTCAAATAGGCTGGTAGTCCTTTCTGATAAGATGAGTAAGCAAAGACTTGGAGAAGGTGAAGAAAGGAGCTAGGTGTATATCCTGGAGAAGAAGTTCCAGTCAGAGAGATCAGCTACTGATAAAGACCATAATGTGAGAGGATAACTGGAAGTTTTGAGGAAGAGCAAGGATGACTGTGGCTGTAGTGGAGGGGTAGAGAGGCAGGACATTAACTCAGGATATGGAAAAGTAGACCATGGGCCCTTGTAAGGACTTTTACTTTAAGTGACATGGGAGCCCTCGACAGAGGAGAAATATGATCTCACTTATGTTTTAAAAGGATTTAGGTCGGCCGAGTGGCTCAGTTGGTTAAGAGCTCGCTCAAGAGTTTGAGCTCTGAGCTACTGCAGTTGGAGTCCTGGCCTGAGATGAGCAGTCGCTGAGCTGCCAACAGGTGGCAGGATGGCTCAGCTAAAAAAAAAAAAAAAGAAAGGATTTACTCTGCTGCTGTATGGAAAACTGACTGGGGGTAGACAGGCACAAAACAAGAAAAACTATAAGGCCATTACAGTAACCCTGGAGGGCAATGATGGTGAATTAGATGTGGATTGTGGAAGTGGAGCTGGTAGAGTTGGTCAGAATAGTAATATGTTTTAAATGAAGAGAAAACTATATTTTCTGGTGGATGTGAGATGCGATAAAAAGAGAGCAATCAAAAATGACTACTGGGGTTTTTGGCCCAGGACACTAGATTATCAAAAACTCATAAACTGATATAATCAAACCAGTGGGGGGAGAGCATTTGGGGAGAAGGCTATCAGAAGCTCAGCTTTGGGCGTATTGAGTTTGAGATACCTATTATACATCCAAGTGTAGAGAGTTGAATATATGAGTCTCAAAGAGAGGTCCGAATTGCAGGGGGGAAAATTGAGGTTATAACATTGACAACATTTAAAACTGTGAGAGGTTGAGATCACCAAGCATGTGAGTGCAGCTAAAATAACACAAGAGGGTTAGCACTGGGTCAAGATAAAGAAGGAAAAGGAGGAAACAGTAAGACACTGAGAAGGAGCAACCATGAAATAAGAAGAAACCAAGGGAGTTCAAGGGTACTATGCTTAGTGAAAAGCCAATCTCAAAAGGTCACATACTGCATGATTGCATTTATATAACATTCTCAAAATGAAAAAGTTACAAAGATGGAAAAAAGGTTAGTGTGGTCATGGGTTACAGATGGTGGTCAGGTAGAAGTGTTGGGTATTACTATAAAAGAGAAGCATGTAGTAGTATAAAAGGCTATCTTATTGGTGATGGAGTAATTTTGTGTCTTGATTGTGGTGCTGGTTTCACAATTCTACACTGGCCATAAAGTGGCATAGAACTAAACACATACATTGTAACAATATAAAATGATTGGTTTTGATATTGGACAATAATTATGTAAGATGTAACCATTGAGAAGAATTGGGAGTACATGGGACCTCTCTTTACTGTCTTTACAACTTCCTTAGAATTCATAATTATTTCCAAATAAAACTTTTTTTAAAGAACTTAGCAAACTAGGTATAGATGGTAAATTCCTTGTCTGATAAGAAGTGTCTAAAATAAATCTACAGCTTGAGAATCCTGGTCAAGATGGCGAAGCAGGTAAACACTGTGCTTGCCTCCTCTCTTGATCACATCAAAATTACAGCTAAACTACAGACCAACCATCATTGAGAACCACCTGAAGTCTAGCTGAAGAGAAGTCCTACAAGTAAGGACATTGAGAAGAAGCCACGGCAAGACTGGAAGGAGGGGCAGAGACATGGAACAGGCTGGTTCCACAGCCATGTGTGGCAGTTAAAAATGGGGAGCGTTATCTCAGCTGGGGAAGATCCTCCTGAGGAGCTAATGGTCCCAGCCCCATACCAGGCTTCTCAGCCCAAGGCTTGAGTCCCAGGAAGAGAAGTCCCAACTTCTGGCTGTGAAAAGCAGGGAAGATTGTGGCTGAGTGAGACAGAGGGCTGCTAGAGTCTTGGGTGCTCCTCTTAAAGGGCCCATGCACAGATTTATTCACTGAGGGACTTACTCTCTCTGAGCTCCAGCTCTGGGGCAGCAGCTTAAAAGGCATCAGGGACATACGGGGAGGAGGATAATTGCCTGGCTGCAGGTCAAGGGCTGGAGGGGAAGCTTTCTTCCAGACAGAAGTGCTGGCAGAATGCATTGTTCTTTTTTTTTTTTTTAAAGATTTTTATTAGGGAATTTGGGGATGAGAACAGCACTGGGGAATTGGGGTAAGGGGAACAGACAAGTTGCTGTTGTTTTGTTCTTCAGTCTAGTTGTGGAGGACGTTGCTTCACTGGCCCAAGTTGGCACCATCATTGCACTCTTCCCGGGCGAGGCACATCAGTCGCCAGTGTTTGGACAGCCGCTCACTGCGGCTACTGGCTGCTCACGCTGGCTGCCAGCCACACATGGTAGCCCATGGCAACCCACTGCAGCAAGGGCTACAGCCTATGCCGTTGCTGGCAACTCACGGCAGCCCAGCTCCAGGTTGAGCTGTTGTTCAGCATCTTAACTGTGGAGGGCAGTGTCACTGGCCCTCATATGTGGGATCCCAACCGGGGCCCTCTGGCATCCCAAGCCAGTTCTTAACCAATGTACCACTCGGCTGGCACTGCATTGTTCTTTTGTTTAGCTCTCCACCTCCCAGCGTGCAGGCTTAGGTGAATACTTTATCTGAGTCTCCATCTATCTGGCTGACAACATTCACCCTACCCTGGGGATTCCCTGAGACCCCACCCCACCCACCTTGCAGGCCCACCCAAGCTGTTTCCAGTGGATTTTCCCAAACAAACGGCCTGTCTTGATTCATGCTGCAGACTTTCCTAAAATCTCTCAAAAGTTAACAAATCCCATACAAGCAGTACCTGGCCTTGATGTGCCCCATACCTCTTGCTAAGCAGCCTCAAGACCAGCACTAGCAGCAGCCGGCCTCAGGTTGCAGCTTAGCCTCTCCCAGGAAGCTCCAAGCCCAGCACAGGTGGCGGCCATCTGCAGATTGTTTTGTGGCTCATTCCAGATGGCCCAGGGCAGGGCACAGGGTGCAGATAAACCCCTCTTACGAGCTCCCAAGGTCAGCATGTCTGATGGACAGCTTCAGACTGAGCTGAAGCACCACCCAGCTGCCTCTGCAGATGACAAACCCCAAGGGCACACTGGGCAGGCATGGGAGACATGCCAAAGCTAATCCTTCTTCTTAGGGTCAGCCCCTGCACAACAGCTCCTCCACTGTAGTCACAGCTAGTACTTACAGCAAATCAGTCTGAGGGCCAATCCCTTCCATTGATTTGCAAACAGCAACCAAGGCTCAACTACCATAGGAAGGCACACACAACCCACACAAGGGACACACCTGGAACACCCAGCTCAGGTGAGCGCTGGGCCCCACAGGGCACCTATTATATAAATCAACTCTATTAAAAATGAAAGACATAGAAGCTCTACCTAATACATAGAAACAAATACAGTAAGTATTGGAAGTAGCCAAAATGGGGAGACAAAGAAACATCTCCCAAATGAAAAAAAAAATAGATCAAATCTCTGAAAAAAGAACTAAAAAAGTGAGAGAGAGAGAGAGAGGGAGGGAGGGAGAGAAGGAGTGAGAGAGAAAGAGAGAGAAAGAGAGAGAGAGGAGAGAGAGAGAGAGAGAAGCAATCTACCAGATGCAGAGTTCAAAACACTGGTTATAAGAATGCTCAATAAGAACTTCAACAAAGAGATGGGAAGCATAAAATTAAGACTGCAAACATAAAATAAATTAATAATAATAAAAAAACAGTCAGAAGGGAAGACTACAATAACAAAAATGAAGAATACATTAGAGGGAATCAACAGTAGATTAGATGAAGCAGAGGATCAAATCAGTGATTCAGAAAATAAAGTAGCAGAATACACCCAATCAGAACAGCAAAAAGAAAAAAGAATCCCCCTAAAATAAGAATAGTTTAAGGGGCCTCTGGGACAATATCAACAACCTGGAGACATAGAGGGTATTGTGCTGAGTGGAGCAATTCAGACAGAGAAAGGCAAATGCCATACGATTTCACTTATATGTGGTATCTAGACAACAAGATAAACAAACAAACAGAACAGAAAAAGACTCATAGCTATAGAGAACATTCTGATGGTTGCCAGATGGGAGGGACGTTGGGGAGATGGGTGAAAGGAGGAAAGGGATTAAGAAGTACAAGTTAATAGTTACAAAATAGTCACGGGGATATAAAGGATAGCACAGGAAAATAGTCAATAATATTGTAATAGCTGTGTATGGGGTCAGATGGGTGTGAGATTTATTAAAGAGATCACCTTCATAAGTTATGTAAATGTCTGGTCACTATGTTGTACACCTAGAACTAATATAATGTCGTATATCAAGTGTAATTGAAAAATTTTAAAAATTATTTAAAAAGAATAAAATAAAACAAATCTATAGCCAATATCATACTTAATGGTGAAAGACTGTGTTTTTACTCTAAGATCAGAAACAAGGCAAGATACTCACTATCACCATTGCTACCCAACATAGAAAGAAAAATAATAAAATGAATATGAATCAGAAAGGAAGAAATAAAACTGTCCTTTATTTGCAGATGACATAATGGTCGATGTTTTTTAAATTCCAAGGAATATAAAAAATATCTTAGAACTACTAAGGGAGTTCAGCAAGGTCGCAGAACTCCAGGTAAACACACACTAAAAGAATCCTATCTCTATAAACAAGCAATTAACAATTGTAAACTGAAATTAAAATGACACTACCATTTACAATCACATCAAGAATAATATACCTAGATGTAAATCTAACGAAATATGTACAGATTACATATGCTGAAAATTACAAAATGTTAATGAAAGAAATCAAAGAGGATCTTAAAATCAGAGACATATCCATGTTCATGGATTGGAAGACACACAATGCAAAGATGTAGTTCCCTCTAAGATGATCTATCAGTTTAGTACATGTCTTCAAAATACCAGAAGCTTTTTTGTAGATATAAATAACCATATTCTTTAAAAATTGATATTTCTCTTGGTAATATATATTATATAGATAATATACATTTAGCAAAGGAACTATGTAAATATTTCGCTAAAATGGATTTTAGAAATTTTTTTTTTAAGATTTTATTGGGGAATTCGGGAAGGAGAACACACAAGAGCTGTCCTGTTGTTCTTCAGTCTAGTTGTGGAGGACGTTGCTTCACTAGCCCATGTTGGTATTATCACTGTGCTCTTCCCAGGTGAGGCAGATGGGTCGCCGGCCTCTGGACAGCCACTCACGGCAGCACTTGGCAGCTCACACCAGCTGCCGGCCGCTCACGCTGGCTGCTGGCCACATATGGTAGCCCATGGCAGCCCACTGCAGCAGGGGCTGCAGCCTATGCCGTCGTTGGCAACTTATGGCAGCTCAGCTCCAGGTCGAGCTGTTGTTCACCATCTTAGCTGTAGAGGACAGTGTCACTGGCCCTCATGTGGGATCCGAACCGGGGCCCTGCTGCTCAGAGCTGGTGTCCCAAACCAGCTCTTAACCAACGCGCCACTCAGCCGACCCTAGAAATTTTTTAATAAGAAGAAAGTTAGAGGAATCACGCTATCTGATTTTAAGACTTACTATGAAGTAATTAATACTGTGTGGTATTGGAGAAAAGATAGACATAAAGAACAACAGAACAGATTCAAAAAGTAAACCTGCATAAGTACACCCCACTGATGTTGACAAATGTGCAAAAGCAATTCAATAGAGGAAGAATTTCCCATTTCTTCTCAATAAACGGTATTGAAATAGTTGGACTTACAAAGGCAATAAAAAAAACCCCTCAATTTAAACGCCATATTGGAAACAAAAATTTATCCAAAATGGATGATATATCTAAATGTAAAAGTATAAAGCTTTTAGAAGGAAACATCAGACAAAGTCTTTATGACCTAGGGTTAGGTGAGGCGTCTTAGACTTGACAACAAAAGCCCAATCTCATAAGAAATTGATACATTGGACATTATAAAATTAGAAACTTTTGCTCTGCAAATGCCCACCTTCTGTTAAGAGAGTAGAAAGACAAGCCATAGATTGGGAGAAATATTTGCAATACATATACTAACAAAGGATTTGTATTGAGAATGTATAAAAAACTTTCCAAACAGTAAGAAAACAAATGAATCCATTCAAAAATAGGCAAAAACTTGTACACTTCACCAAAAGGGATGTACATATAACAAACAAGCACAAGAAAATATATTCAACATCTGTAGCTGTAAGGGAAATGCAAATTAAAGCCATGATGAGATACCACTGGACATCTATCAGAAAAACTAAAATAAAACATAATGATAATACCCAGTGCTGGCAAAGATGTGAAGAAACTGATCTCTCCTTCATTGTTAGCAGGAATGTAAAACGGTAAACCACTCTGGTAAACACATTGGCAGTTTCTTATATACTTAAACATACACTTACTATGATCTAGCAATCAGAGACCTATATATTTATCCCCAAGAAATGAAATCATGTCCACACAAACACCTATACACAAATGTTTACAGGCGCTTTATTTGCAGTAGCTCCAAACTGTGAATAAACTTGTTGTCTTTCAGTAGGCAAGCGAATAAACTAACAGTGGTACAGTCATACAATGGAATACTCCTGGGCTGGCTGAGTGGCTCAGTTGGTTAAGAGCATGAGCTCTGAGCAACACGGTCGCCAGTTGGATTCCATGGGCCAGTGAGCTGTGCCCGAGCTGAGCTGTTGCTGAGTTGCCAATAGGTGGCAGGATGGCTCAGCTGGTGAGAGCATGTGCTGCTAACAACAAAGTTGCCAGTTCAACTCCCACATGGGATGGCGGGCTACGCACATCCACAACTAAAATTGAACACGGCACCTTGAGCTGAGTGGCCCCAGTTGCCACTGAGCAGCTGGATGGCGACTGGACTTGGAGCTGAGCTAGTTGCACCCTCCACAACTAAGATTGAAGAACAACAGCTTGAGTGTTCCCCTTCCCTTCCCCAATTCCCCAACACTGGTCCCCTTCCCTAATTCCCCAATAAAATCTTAAAAAAAAAAAAAAGAAATGCTCCTCAGCCATGAAAAAGAATGAACTCTTGATACCTAAAACAACTTAGATGGATCTCAAGGGTATTATACTGAGTAAAAGTGTCGATCTCAAGAGATTATTTACTGTATGATTCCACTCTTAAATGGACAAAATTATAGTGATGGAGAACAGATCAGTAGTTGCCAAGATTTAGGGTTAGGGTAAGATTCTGACTATAAAGGGTAGCACAAGAGAGTTTCTTTGTGTTAATGGAACAGTTCTTCATCCTGACTGTGTTGCTAGTTAGATGAATCCACACATGTGACAAAATGTCATGGTATGATACACACACATACAGAGAGAGAGAGAGAGAGAGAGAGAGAGAGAGAGAGAGAGAGAGAGAGAGAGAGAGAGAGACTAAGCACATACGAACACTCCTTAAATTTTAATAAAGTCTGCATTTAATAGTATTGTACCAAAGTCAATTTCCTGATTTTGATCATGTACTGTGGCTATGCAAGCTGTTATCACCAGGAAAGCTGGGCAAAGTGTTCCTGAGAAATCTCCATGCTATTTTTTTGTAACTTCCTGTGAATTTTAAATTATTTTCAAATAAAAAGTTTAAAAAGAAGGTCCCTAATCTCATAGCAATACCCACCTTTCCTACAGCTATCCAGAGATTGCTTTGTCACCTGGAACAACTCGCTAGGAACCCAGAGGGCACAATCAAGGTTTGGTTTTGTTTCCTAAGAATTGTTTCTTTCACTGCTTCGGAGCACTAGGAGATCAGCTCTTGAATGGCAGCCTTGGGTGGTAGATGAGGGTAAATGGGGTCAAATATATGGTGACGGAAGGAGAACTGACTCTGGGTGGTGAACACACAATGTGATATAAATGGTGTATTACAGAATTGTACACTTGAAACCTATGTAACTTTACTAACCATTGTCAGTCCTATAAACTTTAATTTAAAAAAAAAGTATGGCAGCCTTTCCCATCTCAAAACTCTGTCCTTGCTTAGAAAGTCACCTTCTAAGCAGCCAGCTAAAATACACAAAACAGCAGTTCCAGGAGCAGACAGAGATGAGAGATGCTGCTGGTGACATTTTTTAAAAAACTTGCCATGTGATTAAGATTTTCAGTTAACGTATGAAATAATTCTGGATCTCTTCACCAATTGTTTTTGTCCCCCTTTATTCACTGTTAATTACCTCCTGTCAGGTGTTTAAGACATTAAGTCTGACATTTTGCTGACTTTCTCCCTTACTCATCTTCAGTTCAGATCCAGCAGATAATCCTCTGAGTCTTAATACACATTTGCCCTGCTCTTGCAATTTTATCCTAACTTCCCACATACTTCCTTCACCTCACATGAAGTGAGCTACAGGATCACTTAAATTTTGATTGATTGTTCAAAACTACCTTGAAGCAGCCTGTGCTAATTATCACACCCACCAAAACCTTATATAAAGATGCCCAATAAACACACATCAAAAATACTCAAAAAAGAGTCAGGAGACTGCCTAGAGATAAATGATACACATTTATTCAAGAAACTTAGGGTTTGCAAACTAGGGGCACAACTCGGCAATACCCAGAATGTTCTTAAGAAACAAAAGCTGAGAGTTCTTAAAAAGGACGTTCTTGAGAAGACTTAATCCTGCATTTTTAGCCTCTGCATTGATCTGAGATGGGGATGCTCCAGGTGACTAGTGGTCTGGATAATGGATGTCAGTTGGCCTAGATAGGTGAACATTCTTTCCTGTGTTCATGGGGGGTAATTAGAGGGCTATGGGGAGTTGGAGGGGGGGGGGGAGTTGTATATCTAAGCATTAATGCAGGCCTGGAAAGTTCAAAAGATTAAGCCTCCAGGCTAATCTAAACAAGAATAGCATCATTTCCTCATGACACAACCTACTGATTTTACTAATTTGGCAGCTTGACTAAAGTGGCTTCATTTTATTTCTTTACCTTAATCCTCACATAGCATGTTAGCCACTTCTCTAGAAATGGAAGCAATAGCAATCACTGTGACCTGCAATTTACTCACTACTAGTGAGATTAAGCACAGAGTCACAGTTCATAGAATTATTAATTCTGCAAATTGGTCTAGCTATGTATTTTGCCAAATGTTCTCTTGAACATCTTTTTATAATTTTGTTCAAAACATGTTTGTATTACACATATTATTTTTAATAATGTGGTTTTAAAACATTGCTTCCTGGCTTGGCATTACAACAAAGGTTGACACAGCTGCTAAATACGGCTTATACTAAGAACTACTGAAATATTCACAGCAGGTGTTCACCAGAATTTTCATTTCCTTATGCTGAGTAAACTTTTAAACACAACTTGATATACCTTTCTATTTCCTGTTTCTTTAGGTCATAAAGTCATAGAGAAATTCTGAAGAAATACTTAAGTGAGATTTGTTGACTATAAAAATCACTGCTCACCTCTGAGAAATGGTGTATCATTTTTATTGTAGAAGAAGGAAGGTAAGATTAATTTAAAGAAATGATAATGAGATCATTATGAAGCATTTACTATTAGCAAGGCAAATATTTAGAAAATGGGAATTCAACAGTGACTACATTGGATAAAATTCCTGCTCTGAAACTAATATAATGTTATGTTTCAATTATATCTCAGTGAAAGAAAGAAAGAAAGAAAAAAAAGGAAAAGAAAAGACAGAAAAGCATTATAATTGTAAATAGTTTCCCTTGAGGGTAGGCCCTGTTAAGGAGTACAGAGAGCTTTGAGCGTATTTTACAATGATTGCTTTTCCTTCCCTGTGTTGGAAGCACAAGAGCATTTTTCTCTGATCTTCATACTGAAAACCCAGTAGCATTACTGGAAGTAGAAACATTCCAAAAACAAACAACTCTAAATGGAAAGCATAGAAGTTGTTTGATTTCCATCATATTTAGAAATCTCCTTGATATAAAAAAGCAAATGCAACATACTGTGGTTGGACGGGTGCACCAGCTCCTTGATATTGTCTACACTGCAACCCAATTCTTTGAGGGATTAATATAACTTTTATCTTACAAATCTTTACAAAACCAGAAACGCAGTTCTAGAAAACACTCCTAGTCCACCTATCCTTTTAACCAATGGCAAAACCATCCCTGTTCATCTCAAAAAGCCTGGAATTATTGTAAAAATTATGATTTTAGGAAACAAGTTTTTCTTGGAGAAACTTGCATTCTTTCTCAGATGTAAATGTTCTACCTGGTCTTTAGGAATTCTTATCTAGGCCAACTCTTTGAAATGCAAATTTCAGAGGTAATTCTTATCAGAAGGAAAACAAAATGGGAGAAAGGACAGTTGGAATTTAGGCAAATGAAAAATCTTAAGTATCTTCTCCACAAGTATTAGTAGAAAACTTATCCATCTGAACAGGTAACCTTAACATTCCATCTTCCAGAAACACAATTTGGATCCAACTTCTTTAATAATTAATAAATTTTGGGCCGGCTAAGTGGCGCATTGGTTAAGAGCAGGATTGGGACGCCAGAGGGCCCCATTCGAATCCCACATATGAGGGCCAGTGACACTGCCCTCTACAGCTAAAATGCTGAACAACAGCTTAACCTGGATCTGGGCTGCCATGAGTCGCCGGTGACAGTGTAGGCTGCAGTGGAGCTGGCCGGCAGTGGGCAGTGGCCGTGAGCTGCTGGGAGCCGCCGTAATCGGCCCTCCAATCGCCAGCGAGAGACTGCCTCACCTGGAAACAGCACAATGATAATGCCAACATGGGCCAGTGAAACGATGTCCTCCACAACTAGACTGACGAATAAAAAGACAGCAACTTGTCTGTTCCCCTTCCCCAATTCCCCAATAAATCTTAAAAAAAAAAAAGAGAGAGAGAGAGACATCTTCGAAAGCTATCACAAGAGACCAACCACAATTGGATAGCTCTACTCCATATAGCTCTCCTCCACATTTGAAACACCCCTGCTAAATGGGGACTAAATCCCTTTGCAATGTTATATGGTCCTTCTTGATCAATGACCTTCTAGTAGATCAAGGGGCCATAGAATTAACAACATATAATCTCTTTAGCTCAATTTCAACAGGCCATTCAACAAGTCGGAATTCCGATCCTGAGCAGACCAAAAACCCCTATTCAACCCTGGGGACAAAGTTCTTGTCAAATCTCTCCCCTCTCTGTCTCCTAACCTAGACCCTGTCTGGAAAGGACCTTACACAGCAGCCCTCTCTACTCCGACGGCCGTAAAGTTAGCAGAATTTGACTCCTGGATCCACCATTCCCGGATAAAGTGGTGGAATCCGGAAGAACCAGAGCCACCTGTGGGACCAGAGCCCGTGAGCCCTTCAACAGAGCCACTCAGTTACTCTGTGAACCTTAGAAAGATCTAAAGCTTCTCTTCGAAAAGATTGCCAACAAATCAGATAAGTCATGAAGAATAATATCACTTATAAGCCTCAACTTTTGATTTTTTAAACAATTTTCCCAAAAGGATTTTCAGGTAGTCCTATACCCTTCCAAAGGGATGAAAGTGTTTAGGTTTACCTAGCCAAACATGTAATGAATGTGTCTGATTTCTGTCTCACCAAAGGAACCTACATAGAACAAATCTTTTCCTTCTACCTAGTAGGAGTTTGCATCCCCTTAAACCATATAAAAAACCACACTATCTTTCAGCTTATTGATAAGCCCATCTCTTACTCTGACATCTATAATTGGAGACCCATTAGTTCCCTAAAAGACAGGAGCATGTTTCCTTTGAAAGTAACAGCTGTGACCCCGGCAGAAGAATGTGTCAAATTCACTGGTTGTTCTAACCAACGTTTTAATCTTTCAGCCCATATCAGCTTAAACTGCAGCTCCACCACCTCTGTGAGTTACGCTAATGCACGTGTCAAATTACCCCTTGGATGGTTTCTCATTTGTGGAAAGACTGTTGACTCCTATGTTCCAGCTTACAGCGCCGGGGGACCTTGCTCTCTTGGGAGGTTAACTGTCTTTTTACCTCAAAAATCTCATCAGGCTAGACACCACAGGGAACTTGCTCTAGATTCCAGCTGTAACAGTGATGTACGTTTATTCAGCCTCTTTTTGTAGTGCCGGCTATGACTATTGCCCTAAATGTAGAGGTTAGCCAGATAGCCTGCTCCACGGCAAAGGCCCTAAACGCTACTTCACAGGCTACCCCCACCATTGGACAGGAGTTAGGAAAGGTCAGGGAAGCAGTTCTTGAGAACAGAGCTGCCATAGATTATTTATTCTTAAGATATAACCATGGATGTGACGAATTTAAAGGATTATGTTTCCTTAATCTCTCTGACAACTCACAGTTAATTGAAGGCAAAGTTAAACACCCTGAAGTTTCCAGGTTGGCAGCTAAGATTTATTATTAAAACATGTGGTCGTTATGCCAGTTCCTGACTGCTCCCGGGTGAGATAGGAATTTGGAAATATTACACACAGAAGTCTTGATGACAGTACAGTCCAGGAATGTCTTTGTCTGAAGCCCGTGTGAAATCCTTAGTGACCACATGGTCTGGAAAGGCCTTTGTCTAGGGCCCACTGCCACAATAAGATTCAGGGTAATTTTCTAAAGCAGGGAACTGTGACAGGGGTCATTCTGAGATCAAGCTGTAGGGGGACAATCTATTACTAAGCTATAGTCAAGAAAGGTGAGACCAGGACACAGTGAGGCCTCTACCGTGGGGGCCCTGCTTCATGATCAAAATTGAGTCATGCTGTTCTGAGATTTATTTTTTTGTCTTCCCCTTCTTCCTTAGACCTTGACCTTGGGCTCTGCCCTTGGCCCACTTAGTCCAGTTTGAGCAGGAATCATGCTGAGTCAGTTTAGGGAGAATACCCCACCATTAATATCTGAACAAATACCTCATTCCGCACCCTTGATATTTTATCACCTTGAACTGCCTCCAGCAAGAATCCTATCAAGTCTGTTAGCCAAACTTCTCTTACCAGTGAGGTTTTCCTCTCAGGAGTTCTCTCTTCACTGAGCCCACCCTGTTCCTTGGCTATGAATCTCCCCTTGTCCTTGTTGTATTCATCTCTTTTCCCTATTGCAGACCCCCACTGCAGTGGTCCCTCTTGAAGAAAGTCTTCCTTACCATTCTTAACTAGTGTCATAAGAAACTTTTCTTAACAGTGAGATGAACAGAAAAGAAGACGCTCACACACTCACAAGTCTTAGAGATTAACCATAAAACATCAAGTTCCAGAGATGTAGATGAGGGTGTGCAAATGCCAGAGGCAGTTTGGTCTTAGGATTCTATGCCTCACTATCAGCAAATCTGCAGCAAAACAAAGGCTCAAAGATACCCTGTAGTGCGATGTGAACAACACAGAAGGGCAGTGGGAATCAGGATGCTGCATATGATGAGAAGGATAAGAGCAGAGGTAGTCGAGCATGTTCTCACTGGAGTAGGGACACGAGGTTGAAATTCATGTATTCTGAAGAGTGCACCTTCCAGAAATTCACACAGCAGCATGATTGGTACCAGCACCTTACTGGCCCTGCCCTTGGCCTCAGCCCAGTTGCTGGAATTCTAAGCAGGTGGCAGAAATTCTGTAGACAGGGGGATTTGGAGCCTAGCTGCAGGCTAATTTTCCATCACTTAACATGAGAAGAAGTGAAACAGTCCTGGATTCATTTTTTTTTTTTTTTTAAGATTTTTTTATTGGGGAATTGGGGGGATGGGAACAGTGCTGGGGAATTGGGGAAAGGGGAACAGACAAGTTGCTGTCGTTTTGTTCTTCAATCTAGTTGTGGAGGACGTTGCTTCACTGGCCCAAGTTGGCACCATCATTGCGCTCTTCTCTGGCGAGGCAGATCAGTTGCCGGCTTCTGGACGGCCGCTCACTGCGGCTGCTGGCCGCTCACGCTGGCTGCTGGCCACACACGGTAGCCCATGGCAATGCACTGCCACAGGGACTGCAGCCCACGCCGTCGCCGGCGACTCATGGCAGCCCAGCTCCAGGTTGAGCTGTTGTTCAGCATCTTAGCTGTGGAGGTCAGTGTCACTGGCCCTCATATGTGGGATCCGAACCGGGGCCCTCTGGCATCCCAAGCGAGTTCTTAACCATCGCGCCACTCGGCCGGCCCAGTCCTGGATTCTTGACAATAGCTTTGTGTTGATTGGGTAGGAGACCAAGCAACAATATGAGGAAGGTGGGTGGTTTGGACCAAAGGCAGTAACTCTGACTGCAGATCCTTCTCCCACACGCCATTGATTGAGCACGTACTCAGGGCAGGTCTAGCACCAAGGAATTAACATGCATCATCTCTAGGTTTTATAAAGTCATTGCTCTGCCACCCATTTCCTCTTACCCTCTCCTCCATTCCTCCATCCTGCTCTCACTCCCACCCCCCACACGCACACACACATGACCCACCTCTGTGGGAACTCTCAGCATTATAGTCTTGATTGAGTTTCAGAATGCCACCCAAAGCATGTTGTACAAATTCTTATTCCCACCAACATTACATAATGGTACTCAATTTGTAAGTCATCACCAACATGGCAAATCATTAGCCTTTGATTGCTGCCTTTTTGAGAAGTGAAATTATCATCAACTTTGAGATGATTTGTACTGTCCTCACTTCCATCCACTGGACATTTTTATTGCGTCTGTGATTTAGTCCATTCATACAATACTCATAGCCTTCTCCTAAAGGGTTTTTTTCATTATTTTGTGGAGCTTTTAATATGTCACAGATCATATAATTGATGTTTGAATTATGGGTTGCAATGTTTTCTCCTAGCTTATTATTTTTCAAAAAAAGGAGAAATTCAGCTCCTAAACCTTGTTAGAACAACAGCCTGCCTACACACAGCATTTGTTCTCCTTTAAATTCCTTACCATACTGATCAAGCTTATACTTTCCATATCTTATTACACTGACTGGACTTTGAACCCCACCTGAAAATCTGCTTCTGGCTCATGTTCTCTTTCAGTCACGAAACCATGATTGGCTTCTGAAGAAACACAGTCCAGAGATATTTCACTGATCAAATTATTCATTTGATCAGTGAAATAGGGCAGAAGTGGAAAAGATGGGAAATATTATTGTGTTTGCACTCCAGAAAGAAGTTATAGAAAATTTTGTTTGTTTGTTTAAGATAGAGTTGTCAAGCATCTGTTATAAGCAAGGCACTGAGTAGTAAACACAATAGACAAAGTATCAGCGAACCCTGATTTAGCAGGTGGTGAGAAGTGGTCAATTCATGGTTGTTCTATAAAGTTTGAACAGTAACATTTTCTGGAAGGAAGGAAGGACAAACTAGACTGCCTCAAATGATTTGTTGTCTCCATGCTACGAAAAAAACTTTCAGAAGGAAAAAACAGATAAATGCTTATGTTTAAGCTTTTTATAATTCAGAAAATTTTTTATCTAAAGCTGCTTTTACCCAAAGGAGCCATGCTCATAGGTTTTTGTATATCTTTCCAGAGCCACATTAAGGTTACTAAAAGTCAAGAACTCATGATAAACATTAATCTCTACATAGTTTAACAACTTACTTTTATTTTAAAAACACATCCTACCATTTGGGAAACTTAATATTGGAGGACTTTCTGATCTAACTCTTTCCAGTGACTCTAAAATGTGTCATTACTTGGGTGTGCTGTAATTTGTTGAAAAGTTCATTACGGTCAACTCATAACTTATTCAACTTTTACTATTACAAATGATTTTTCATTTCAAATGTCCCATCTTGATTCATGTATGTTGGAAGTGGACCAGAAACAAAGTTTAAACCTATTTTTCCAAAGGGTATTTGTGCCTTATAGTTGGGTTCATTCCCTTAGTTATTCTGAAACAAGGATCTTTATAAGTAGCCACCCCCACCCTGCCATGTTATCTTCCTTTGCATTCCTCTGGCAATCGGAGGGGGTCAAAAGGAACAATTGCATGGGTTTTCTAGTCAGATTGGATTTGCAGTGGGAAAAGCATTAAGTGACCTCTCCTATAAGATCCCCTTCTGTCACTAGTGGGAAGAATCGTCCCCACCCCAACAAGTCATGATCTCTTCATGGGGGCTGCACAAAGTATCTCAGATTTCACATTTCATGAACAAAGAACACCATTAATTGCTCTATCCAAGAAGAAACTTCCTTATAGTGGCCTGAGGACCACATTTATTTAGAGCAGTGGTTCTCAACCTGTGGGTCGCAATCCCTTTGGGGGTCGAACGACCCTCTCACAGGGATCGCCTAAGACCATCGGAAAACAAAAATATATTTACATTATGATTCATAAGAGTAGTAAAATTACAGTTATAGAGTAGCAATGAAAATAATTTTATAGTTGGCGGTCACCACAACATGAGGAACTGTATTAAGGGGTCGCGGCATTAGGAAGGTTGAGAACCGCTGATTTAGAGCTATTTTCTTAGTTCCCAAAACTCCCACAATACATGATAAGGACACATTATGTAGCATGAGACTCAAAAATAGCCCCTTTACAGTGTCTTTCTTAGATGATAAGCTGATGTTGCTTCCATAAACTTATTCCCCTTTCTAGACAAATAAGTGAATAGAACATATAAGCAAGGGCCTTATATTTATCACAATAACACCAACACCTCTTGAAGATTTTCACAGGCATAAGCATCTTTGAAAAAAACCACTCAGAAGATGCCCAGGGACACCTGCTATGCAGAAAATCTCAGTGGCAGGAAATTACCCCATTTGCTGCCCCAAATGGCTGAAAGACCTCCACTCTCAATCTCTACAGAGCCATAGGGAGAAGACTCATGGAATAACCTGATCAACGGTTGAATGCACAGATGAAACACTATTTCCTCTCAGTGATGATTCCATTGACTATGTCTCTCCTTAAATTCCTAATTTAGGTTTTGAACTTGAGGAAGAGTCCTCAGTCCTCCACCCCAGGTATAGCATGTGGCTGAAGTTCCCTCATCTGTACTTGTACGTGGCCTCAGGCCTGGAACCAACGAGCACACAAAGCAAGGAGTAGAACTGAGGTACTCAGAGTTCACTCTGAATCTAGAGAATCAGGGTCTCTGTGATTTCGATGCACATAGAACCCAGGGAGAAAGGAGAAGGTGTGGCTGGAGTCCAGATGTGTGAGAGAACAGAGTTTGAGCATCCCTTACTTGCCACTGTTGGCATTAGCAGAGCCAAGGGGTCTACTGTGGAGTAGAGATGACACAAAGATTTCTCCACCTCTATCTCCAGGTCTGCTGAGGATCAATTTCTATGCTCTCCCAGGACCTCTGGAAGACAGTCCTTACCTCCAGGGCCACCAATTCTTTGCCATTGTTCAAGTTAGGAAAATGTGCACTTTTTGGGTGGAATCTCCCTGTGGGGTAAATGCTTGGTGAGAGGCATATAGGCTGAACTTTAGACCCACTTGCACCACACTCCACCATCCCTGTTCCTGCATTTCCCCTCTTTCTCCTCCTCACCCACAATGTCCTCATTGAAGTTTCTGCATCACAGACACAGCCCACTCGAGGACAGGTCCAAATGCATAGTTGTGATTGAGTCTATTTCTGACACCCCGCCCCTTCTGATGACTGGGAATCTTGCTAGAAGAGGCTTAGAGATTGGAAAGAAGCCAGAGGGTGGGGCTGTTAGGAATCATTTATATTCTGCACCTTCCAGGGATCACACACAACTCTAGACACAATTCGGAAAGGCTGCCCAGAGAAGACACAACAATGTCATGTCTACCGGTGAGTTGAAAAGGCAGAGTCTTCAATGATCCCAGGTCATATGAAGGAAGGAGGAAAATGGGGAAACAGTATAAGATGAAAGTCTAGGCATTTCTATTTGAAATGTTTTACTGGGGGTTGTGTGTTTGTGGGAGAGAGATACCCTTGGAATATGACAGATGGAATCCCCATAAGGAATAATGTGTTGACCCTGCTGGATCCGTGTAATCCAATGTCAGCACTGGGTGGTGTGTGACTCAGGGTGAGCACTGTTGGACACTGTGACTTTGTGTGGGAAGTACATGGCTGACTGGGATGAGGGAGTGTGTACATGGGTGAAAGGGTTGAGATGTGTCTTTATGGCTGACGGTGCATGTATGTACAATGGGGGCAGTGATTGAGCAACTATGCATGTTGCAGTGAGCAGGAGTGTTGGGAGGTATGTGAGACACAGGAGTCGCATGGCTCTGAGTGAAAATGTGTGTGATAATCTGTGACTGAGTGTTGAGCTGTGAATATGTGTGTAGCTATGTCTGCATGTGAGGACTCTCCCCTACACACAGTGGCTGGGTAAGTGACTGTGTGAACTTTCATGTGCTTTAGTGTAAATCCTGGTTGGTAGAACTGGTGGTCTTGGGGATAGTGAGTTCCCGGGACTTCTGTCTGAGTATTAATGAGAACAGAAGGAGTTAGTCCTCAGGTGCATCCTCTCAAGAAGGGTGGGGGAAGATGAACTCAGATGTGGGGATGCTGGGGGGCAGGGATGGGTCGGCACACAGTGACCACCCACTGCCACTTCAGGTCTCCTTTCCCAGCCAGTCCTTCCCATTGTGCTGCAGGGGGAGGGTGGGCAGATCCTGGCCATCTGGTGAATCAGATGGGGGACTTGGTTACAGAGAATGGAATCACCTGAAGCTGGAAGGAATAAAATCAGCCTCAGTCGAGAAAGAATTATTAGTAGATATCAGTGAACAACTAGTACTGGGTTGTCGAAAAAGTCATGACGCATTTTTGCAATGAAAAACATAGAAAAAATATGTCATGATTTTTCCAACAACCCAATGAATTCTTGTGCAGGAACTGACTGTGTTCTCAACAACTTGCGTACATTCCCGAAAGGACATGCATAACCCTTCATAGTTTTGATGCATATACATCCCATACACAGAGGAGTCCTTTCCATTATAATTCCCCTCTCTCTGTAAACAAGTGTTTTTCATTGGAGTGAAGTTTTATATTTTTATACTTTTGCATCCTCAAGCCTTGTCTTTACAGTTTAAGATAGAAAATAATCAGAGGGTGGTAATCCAGAAAGAGCTCTCCCCTTCTGGTAGGTCAGCCCTGTATAGACCCAATGCATGCCAGTGATCAGGCTAAAGGTTTTACATATGTTATCTCACCTATTCCTGACAAGTCCCTATGAAGTAGGAATTTCTGATAATCTTCTTTGTACTGAGTAAACTGAGACAGGGAGAGTTCTAGTACTGGATCTAAGATCTCACAGCCATTCAGAGTCAGAATCAGGATTTGAATGCAGGCAGCCTGGCTCTTGAACCCTTGCTGTTAACTCCAACCCTCTCATCTCTTCAAGGACACAGGGATCTGAGTGTGGTGGGGTGGGAAGAATAGGGTCCTCAGAGTTTGTCTTTGATGTCTAACCTGCTTCACACTGGAAATTGTTGTGGGAGGCGAGCCCACGCCTGGCCTTGCTCCTTTCATCCTCTCTCATCTCCCCATGGCAGGTCCCATACACATGCCCTGTGTCCTTGTCTGTTGAATCTTCAGTGACAATCAAAGGGAAACCTGCTGTGTCTTTCAGGTGAGTACTCTATAGCCCACGGGTGGAGCGGGTAAGGAGAAGTGAGAATATTAGACTTCGGGGGGCCACTTTATGCATGATGATGCTTTAAATACATACACGCAAATCTGCTACAGCAGTCTGCAATGTGTTAAAATGAGTGAAAGTAGCATAATGGTAGCACAGTGCAGGTGCTGGTCCTGGAGTCCCTAAGAACGAGGCATTACACTTACAGTTGCAGGACTGTGAGCACGTCTTGGGGTCTGCAGGGAGGGGTCACTCAGGGGTTGGCCTGTGGCTCATCATCAAGGGGCGTGGAATTTCCAGGGGATGAACAACAAGGAGGCCCTGGGCAGTGACTGCTGCTCAGTTTGAGTCTTGGGCTAAGAGACAAGGCATCTCACCACCTTGGTCAGGATGAGCTGAAGCAGCCTCACAGGGACAGGAACTACAGTGTCACCTGAGAGGACCTTCTTTTCACCAGGGAGAAGTTGGGAGAGGGTGTGTGTGTGTGCATGTGTGTGTGTGTGTGTGTGTGTGTGTGTGTGTGTGTGTGTGTGTGTAATGTGGGTTCCCGAGAAGGAAGGGGCCTGCTTAACATGCTGTGTGGTTTACCCTTCAGCTTGAATCCGGAAATGCAGGTGGATCTCCACACTGGAACTGATGATAAGTCAGACATCGCCTTCCATTTCCGGGTGTACTTTGGCAGTTGTGTAGTGATGAACAGCCGTGATAGTTCGGGGTGGGGATTCGAGAAGAAATCCTTTGATATGCCCTTTGAGGATGGTAAACCATTTGAACTGTGCATCTCAGTGCTGCAAAATGAGTATTGGGTGAGTTTCAGGGACACCCACTACATGTCTCTATAGGCTCTCAGAGAAGGACACAGCTCTCTCTGGCCTGGCCCCAAGAGTCCTTCGGGGTTCATCTCCTGCCTCTTTCATCATAGAGCCCCCTCTGTTTGTACTGCTGTCTCCAGGTCTTTCCCCAAAATATCCAGGGTCAACATCAGATCACATACCGTTTTCTTCAAGGTGGAGAATTTCCTTAAAAGATATTACTTTTATCTATGCTGTTATTCTCCAAATTTTCATGTAGGTAAATGGATAAAATGTGCATATCAATAATTATAATTAGTCCAAAATTAAGTCTTCTCTCACTCTCAAACCCCAGTTCTTCTCTCCAGGACAACAGTTATGAGTCTCTTTATGCTCCTTCCAGAGATAATATGAGCTTATACAAGTATATCTATTTATCTATCTATCTATCTATCTATCTGGCTTCGATCTGTCTACCTATCTATCTGTATCTGCTTTCATTTCTTTTTAAACAAATGATGCAATAAGTTTCTCTAAACATCACAGCTTAAAGACTAGAGTTTATTTGTTGTCAAGGGGTGTATCTTAGAGAAATCATTCTGTCCACGCTGCTCCCACATTATTTATGTTTGCATAATATCCCAATAGAAGCATTATCAAAATGATTGAACTGACCCTTATTCATGCACATTTAGATTGTTTCCATATTTTGCTCTCATGAGTGATGCTGCATTCTATACCACACTTTTGTAATTATCAACTTCCTAATGCATATATATATATATATATATATATATATATATATATATATATATTCAAGGATAATTTCAGAGAAAGAGAATAACTGGTTCAAAAAGTGTATTCATTTTAAACTTGACAAAGTAACACTAAAACAGTGACTGTTTCTTCATAGCCTCACCAATAAAGTATATGTTTAAACATTCTTACATTTTTAAATGGAGAAGCAAAAAAATTAATGTCTTATTAAGACTGAAGTGGTGGATCTTTTCATATGCCTATAAGCTGTTAAAAAATATCCAATTTTTAATCATATGTACTATTCTACCTGTTTAAGAACACATGAGTTTCCTTCTTTATCTCCATAACTCCAAATCTGGGCTACTCAAAGGAAAAACTGAGTGATCAGAAGTACATGGCAGTAATGTTTTGCAGAATTAAAACATGCATTCAATGACACTGATCAACCATTTAGCCTATGAGGCCCTAAGATACAGGAATTCAAGATTCATGAGACACAGTTCCTGGCCATGAGAATCTTCTAGGCCAGAGGAAAGGCCAAGCAAACACACACCATGCAGCAGAGAGTGGTAGGACCTCACTGCAGGAATGAGAGAGACACAGACAATAGAGTGACCTGTCTGAAATAGTCTCAAAAGTAGGTCGGTGAAAAGAAACATGTCTACTGAGTTTAGAAGTGTGACTAGGAATTCTCTGGGAGGATGGTGTGTGTATAGGGCAGAAGTGGAAAAGATGGAAAGTTTGATCTGTGGCATACTGTATTTCTGATACATTTTCCCTTCCAGGTAACTGTAAATGGCAAACACTGGTACAGCTTTCCCCATCGAGTCGACCCAGGAAATGTGAAGATGATGCAGGTGTGGAGAGATGTCTCCCTGACCTCAGTGTCTGTCTGAGAGAGAGAGAGATGTGACCAGACTCCCCATTGTCAAAGAGATCCCTACCTAAGTGACCATGTGATTCCCAGAGCTCACTAACAGAATGGGTTGTCCTCACCCTTCCCCCACACTTGATCATTAAAACTGCTGAAAACTTAATAAGATTTGCTTCCTGCTTCAGAGGGAAAAAAGAGTAAGTGGCCACCACGAAGAGGGCCTTGAGAGCACTGTGGGAGAGATCAAAGAATCAAAGGGGATAAATAGTTCTCTGACACAAGGAGTGAGTGACAGGGTCACTGAAATGTCTGAGAAGACATTGGTAACAATATCCTCATATAGTACTTACTTTCTGTCAGATACTCTGAAGCAAATTCCTTTCCCAATTTCAGAAAACTAAACCAAAATATTTAGCACCTGTCTACAGCCACAGAGCTATAAGTGGTGGGTGGGGGAAGAAACTTGGTAATTTGCGGGAAATCAGGTGAAATTTCTTAATTTTTCCTTCATCCTAAGGATGTTTATTACATGTCGACACTGCCTGGCTTTGTGTAAGATGCACTGCGGAAAACATGGACCAAAAAAATGACAAGGCCAAAACTTAAAATTTTTTAATTCAAGGAATAGAGTGGGAGAACCACAGGAGATTTCCCTCAAAAATCCCTTTTTTTCTTGTCTCCAAAGAACTGCAAGATATTTCCAATTTACATGGACAGAAACCTGGGCATGTTTGGTGATGAACTGTTAGGGTTTTAGATTAGGGAGGATTGAATTTATTGTTGGAACAAGTACAATTTGTACACATGGGTGCAGTGACTAGACTCTGGTTTTGATGTTGTTCTAGTTAATATTTGCAAAATAACTGAACACCCCCTCCTAAAAAATAACATATTGGTTTAAAGTAATGATGTATTATCATCCCTCCCAGTTTTACAGTTTTATTGCACTCATATGGGTAGTGCATCATGTGGCCTTACTGAGATTGTGGTTGGGATCCAGTTCTCTGAAGGATCTCCTGGTCTGGGCTTCCAGATGGATACTTTGCTCATGTCTGACACTTCACTTGGAGTAGCTGAAACAGCTGGCGGCTGGCTGGTTATTTCTCTCTCTACACGACCTTCATGGCTGTCTTCACTTCTTCTCATCACAGGGGCCTCATGGATTTTTGATTTAATGAATGGTGACTGGCTTTTTCCATAGCAAGCCCTTGAAAAGGCTCAAGCGGAAGGTGCATGGTGTAATAGGGCCTAGCTCTAGGAGTCATGCAGTGTCACTCCCATCACGTCCTATTGTTCAAAGGCAAGTCAGAGAGAGAGCCAAAACCATGGGGTGGGAGGAGACTACACAAAGGTGTGGTTATTTGACTGAGTATAAATTCTCAGGCGCACTTCCTCTCAATATGTGCACTAAAAGGATGGATTACCTACCTTGTACACACCAAGCATACAAGCTGAAACAGGCCTAAGAAGCAATGCAATCAACACCTCTGTTTTAAGAAGGAGCAAAAGGAGATGTACAGCTGTCCCTTGTTCTTATCATATCTGAAAACTAGCCAGGCTCATATCTACCATTCTCTCTGTGACTGTTTTCTCTGCAGCAATTGGTTCTAGCTTCCATTCTCATCTTCTTTGAGTTTCTGCCAAGATGGCACAATGACAACTTTTTCACCCTAGAGATTCTGATCCTATGTGTCTTAGCAAGTCTAGAGAACAACTTAAGGAGACACAAGATATTATTTACCTAAAACTAGACCAAGGCAGATTTAAGAAAACTATTGAGGCCCCTTTCCTGCTGAACAGAGCATGAAGTAGATTTCATATCTACTTTCCCCCTGGCTGGTGGCTACTTTATTTAAAAAGCCTACGTAACCTTCCATGATGGTTCTGCTATACAAACTCACAATAACTGCCTTTCCTTGAATGATATTCGGCACGTCTGTCCACTTCACATAGATTGTTACATTCACGTTTATCTCAGATACCGCTAGTGCTCATTCTTCTTGAGTGCGTATGGAACATTCCCCAGGCTAGAGCACTGTAAGCCAAAAGCCAAGTCTCAAAAATATTAAAGAGGGCCGGCCGAGTGGCGCGATGGTTAAGAACTGGCTTGGGACGCCAGAGGGCCCCAGTTCAGATCCCACATATGAGGGCCAGTGACACTGCTCTCCACAGCTAAGATGCAGAACAACAGCTCAACCTGGAGCTGGGCTGCCTTGAGTCGCCAGCAATGGCGTAGGCTGCAGCCCCTGTGGCAGTGGGTTGCCATGGGCTACCTTATGTAGCCAGCAGCCAGCGTGAGCAGCCAGCAGCCGCAGTGAGTGGCCGTCCAGAAGCTGGCGACTCATCTGCCTCGCCTGGGAAGAGCGCAATGATGGTGCCAACTTGGGCCAGTGAAGCAACATCCACCACAACTAGACTGAAGAGCAAAACAACAGCAACTTGTCTGTTCCCCTTCCCCCGATTCCCCAGCGCTCTTCCCATTCCCCCCAATTCCCCAATAAAAATCTTGAAAAAAAAATATTAAAGAATCCAAATCATACTAAGTATATTGACCACAATGGAATTCAATCAGAAATCAATAACTGAATGAAATTTAAGAGAAGCACAAATATGTGGATATTAAAGACCACACTCCTAAACAACCGGTGGGTCAAAGAAGAAATCCCAAGAGAAATTAGAAAATACTTCGAGATGAAAGAAAACAAAAACACAACCTACCAAATCTTATGAATTGCAGCAAATGCAATGTTTGGAGGAAAATTGATAGTTGTAATGCCTGTCTTAACAAGAAAGATTCCTGGGGCTGGCCGAGAGGCTCAGTTGGTTAAGAGTTAGCTTAAGAGCGTGAGCGCTTAGCAATAGGGTCACCAGATCGGTTCTCACATGAGCCAGTGACACTGCGCCCAAGCTAAGCTGCCGCTGAACTACCAACAGTGGCAGGATGGCTCAGCTGGTGAGAGCATGTGCTCCTAACAACAAGACTGCCTGTTCGATGGTGGGCTACGCCTGCCCGCAACTAAGACTGAACTTGGCACTTTGAGCTGAGCTGCCACCCGGATGGTTCAGTGGAAAGAGCGTGTGCTCTTAACAACAAGGCTGCCGGGTTCGACTGCCACATGAGATGGTGGCTATGCCCACCCACAACTAAGACTGAACTCGGCACCTTGAGCTTAGATGCCACGAGCTGGGGACGGGCAGCCAGATGGTGACTGGCGCCCTTCACAACTAAGATTGAAGAACAACAACTTGGCTGGTCGCCTTCTCCAACTCCCCAACACTGCTCCCCTCCCCCAATTCCCCAATTAAAATGAAAAAGAAGAAGAAAAAATTTAGAGGAATCACACTATCTGATTTTAAGACTTACTATAAAGCTATAATAATCAATATAATGTGGTTGGATGAAGGATAGACATATACAAAAACAGAACAGATCCAAGAAATAAACCTGCATAAGTACACCCCACTGATGTTGACAAATGTGCAAAAGCAATTCAATAGAGGGAGAAGTTCCCATTTTTTCTCAATAAATGGTATTGAAACAGTTGGACTTACACAGGCATATAAAAATTAATTTAAATGTCATATTCTAAACCAAAAATTACCCAATTTGGATGATATATCTAAACGTGAAAGTAGAAAGCCTTTAGAAGGCAACATAAGACCAATTCGTTATGACCTACGGTTAGGTGAGTAGTTCTTAGACGTCACGTGAAGGTCCAATCCCATAAAGAAATTGATAAATTGGACTTGATAAAGTTAGAAAATTTTGCTCTGCAAATGACCATCATCAGTGAAGAGAATAAAAAGACAAGCCATAGAATAGGAGAAATATTTGCAATTCATATACTGACAAAGGATTTGTATTGACAATGTATGAAAAACCTTCCAAACAGTAAGAAAACAAATAATTCCATTCAAAACTAGGCACAAAACTCATACACATCACTAAAAGGGATGTACACATGACAAACAGGCACATGAAAATATATTCAGGGCCTGCTGAATGGCACATTAGTTAGGATTGGCTTGGGATGCCTGCTCTGAGCAGCAGGGCCTCCGCTTTGGGATCCCACATATGATGGCCAGTGACACTGCCCTCTACAGCTAAGATACTGAACAACAGCTTGATCTGCTGCTGGGCTGCCATGAGTCACCGGTAATGGCGTAGGCTGCAGTGGGGTTTGGCTGGCAGTGGGCATGAGCTTTCAGGAGATGCTGTGAGCTGCTGTGAGCGGCCGTCCAATGGCCGGCGAGTGACTGCCTCACCCGGGAAGAGCACAATGATAATACCAACATGGACCAGTGAAGTGACGTCCTCCACAACTAGACTGAAGAACAAAAGGACACCAACTTGTCTGTTCCCCTTCCCCGATTCCCTGACACTGTTCCCCTACCCACTTCCCCAATAAAATCTTGAAAGAAAGAAAGAATATATATCCAACATCTGTAGCCATTAGGGAAATGCAATTAAAGCTGTGACAAGATTCCACTGCACATCTATCAGAAAAGCCAAGACAAAACATAATGATAATATCCAGTGCTGGCAAGGATGTGGAGAAACTAATCTTTCCTTCATTGTTAGCAGGAATGTAAAATGGTAAAGCCACTTTCGTAAACAGATTGGCAGCTTATTGTATACTTAAACATACACTTACTATGATCTAGCAATCACAGACCTACATATTCACCCCCAAGAAATGAAATCATGTCCACACAAACACCGATACACAAATGTTTATAGGCGCTCTATTTGCAATAGCTCCAAACTATAAGTAACCTTGTTGTCTTTCAGTAGGCAAACGAATAAACTAACAGTGGTACAGTCATACAATGGATTACCCCTCAGACATGAAAAAAAAATGAACTCTTTTTTTTTCTTTTTTAAAGATTTTATTTGGGAATTGGGGGAGAAAACAGCATTGGGGAATCGGGGAAGGGGAACAGACAAGTTGCTGTCCTTTTGTTCTTCAGTCTAGTTGTGGAGGACGTAGCTTCACTGGCCCATGTTGGTATTATCATTGCGCTCTTCCCGGGTGAGGCAGATACATCGCCGGCCACTGGACGCCACTCCCAGCAGCTCTTAGCAGCTCACTCCAGCTGCTAACCACTCACGGTAGCTCACGTCAGCCCACTGCAGCAGGGGCTGCATCCTACCCCGTCGCCAGGGACTCCCAGCAGCCCAGCTCCAGGTTGAGCTGGTGTTCACCATCTTAGCTGTAGAGGGCGCAGTGTTGCTGACCCTAATGTGGGATCAGAACCGGGGCTGTGCTGCTCAGAGCTGGCGTCCCAAGCCTATCTTAACTAATGAGCCACTCGGCCGGCCCAAGGAATGAACTCTTGATACCTGAAATAACTTAGATGGATCTCAAGGGTATTATGCTGAATGAAAAGTGGCGATCCCAAGAGATTACTTATTGTATGATTCCACTCTTGAAAGGACAAAATTATAGTGATGGAAAACAGATCAGTGGTTGCTAAGATTTAGGGCTAGAGTGATATTCTGACTATAAAGGGTAGCACAAGAGAGTTTGTTTTTGTTGATGGAAAAGGTTATCCTGACTGTGGTGGTAGTTAGATGAATCCACACATGTGACAACATGTAATGGTGTGATACACACACACACACACACACACACACACACACACACACACACACTAAGCGCATAGGAAAACTCCTTAAATTTTAATAAAGTCTGCATTTAATAGCATTGTACCAAAGTCAATTTGCTGATTTTGATAACATTCTATGGTTATGCAAGCTGGCATTGCTGGGAAACGCTGGGCAAAGTGTACCTGAGAAATCTCCATGCTGTTTTTTGTAACTTCCTGTGAATTTTAAATTATTTTCAAATGAAAAGTTTAAAATGAAGGTCTCATAGCCATGGCTCCCCTTTTCTATAGCCATCCATAGATTTTTTTGTCATGTGGAAAGACTGACTAGGAGCCCAGAGGGCACAATGGAGGACTGTTTCCTTCTTTCACTGCTTTGGAGCACTATGACATCAGCTCTTGAATGGCAGCCTATCCCATCTCAAGACTGTCCCTTGCTTACAAATTGACCTTCTGAGCAGGAAGCTAAAATATGCAAAACAGCAGTGCCAGGAGAAGACAGAGCTGAGACACACTGCTGGTGACATTTTTTAAAAGATGTGCCATGTGATTAAGATTTTAAATTAATGTATGAAACAATTCTGGATCTCTTCATCAAATGTTTTTGTCCCTATATATTCACTGTTAATCACCTCCTGTCAGCCGCTTAAGACACTAAGCCTGCTGTCTTGCTGATTTTCTCCCTTACTCATCTTCAGTTGTCCTACTCTTGCAATTTTATCCTAACTTCCCACATACTTCCTTTGCCTCACATGAGGCGATCTAGATGATCACTTAAATTTTGATTGATTGTTCAAAACTACCTTGAGGGCCGGCCGAGTGGCGCGATGGTTAAGAACTGGCTTGGGACGCCAGAGGGCTCCGGTTAGGATCCCACATATGAGGGCCAGTGACACTGCCCTCCACAGCTAAGATGCTGAACAACAGCTCAACCTGGAGCTGGGCGGCAGTGAGTCCCCGGCGACAGCTAGGTTGCAGCCCCTGTGGCAGTGGGTTGCCATGGGCTACCGTGTGTAGCCAGCAGCCAGCATGAGAGGCCAGCAGCCGCAGTGAGCGGCCGTCCAGAAGCCGGCAACTGATCTGCCTCGCCCAGGAAGAGCGCAATGATGGTGCCAACTTGAGCCAGTGAAGCAACGTCCTCTACAACTAGACTGAAGAACAAAAGGACAGCAACTTGTCTGTTCCCCTTCCCCCAATTCCCCAATAAAAAAAATCTATAAATAAATAAATAAAATATTTAAAAAATAGAACCCATAAGTAAATTGAAAACAAGTCACATACTGGGAGACTATATTTGCAACTAATACAATAGATAAATTATTAGTATCTAGAATACAACAAAAAATATGCTAACAAGCCTCAAGGAAAAAAATACTTGAAAATGGGAATGGAGAGAAGTGGAAAATTATCACACGAGAAAAGCAGAATGGACTTTAACATAGAGTAAAAAGTCTCAATTTCACTGGTTCATAAAGAAATGGAAATTGGATCAAGTACTATTTGTCACCACTGTTAAAAGCAAGGCAGCAGGGCCAAAATGAAGTCACTTTTGTTAAGCCTCACATCACCAAACTAAGACTTAATTACACTGTTAGTTTTCCCAGAAATGGAATTTTAAACCCGTCATTCAGGAACTGCTTCATCAGCACCAATTAAATATTAATAATTGACGGATAGACACCTGCCATCCCCTAAAGGAAAGTGACCTTGGTGTAACCAATTCACTTTTTGCCTAGCATGTATAACTTGCTTTTTCCTGCTCCTTTCTGCCTATAAAAATCGCTCCTTTTGTACAGCTCCTCAGAGCTCCTTTCTATCTGCTAGATGGGATGCCACCTGAATCGTTGAATAAAGCCAATGAGATGTTCAAAATTTACTCAGTTGAATTTTGTATTCTAACACCACCAAATGGTTGACATTTGAAAAGTATGACAATACCGAGTGTTTATAAAAGACACGGAGAAACAAAAAAAACTCACGTTACTGCTGGGAGTCCAGTTACAATTTTTTTTTCAAATGCTCCCTATTGGTTGACCCAGTGGTTCCCCAAACTGACAGCCTGGTGTTGGCAAAGCACAAGGGCCACCATAAAGTCTCATACCTCTCACCACTCAACCTCTAGCGTCTTAAGCATATGTTGCCTTTCCCCCAACTTACCTGCCATATCTTTTAGAAGTAGAATGATTCCAACAGCTATGTGTGTTTCTGAGCTCCCGAATATTGTCTGTGTATCCGCTGGGCTTAAAGGCCTAATATTTAAGCAAAGTTTTGATGCAATTAGGTCCCACCCTATCTCTCCCTCATGTCACACCTTCCAATAATCCATTCAATACATGATGACTGAGAACCAATTCTATGCCTGGTGCTGAGGGGCGCTGGGACTAAAACTGTGATTCCAGACTTAATCCCCCGACCTCAAAGAGTGGAGGAAAACAAATGAAAGTCAAGCAAACCGAAAACGGGTAAATGTTCAGAAATTTCACTCAAGGCAAAAGAGTAAATAAACAGGGTTCCGGGAGAACGAATAAGTTGGTAAGACACCTGAAACTGGAAGGCGAAGGAGCAGCTCTGCGTGGACAGCTCCTGGTGAGACCTGGAGCGCAAGACGAGGCGCCCGGGAGAGCTTGGGGGAGACGCACTGTCAAGCTCCTCACAGTTTAGTGCTACCCAGCCTTTCCCAAAAGAGAGAGACAGCAGCGCACAAAGGTGAAGCTCATGAAAGAACCTAAGTAATAATAGGCACCCTTGTAATTTATGTTAAGGAGTTTGGAGTTGGGATAGTTAAAAGCCCAGGGAACTTGACATACGAGTTGCATTTTTAAAAACCACGCCTCTCTCTTGCCTCTGAGATCCCCTTTCCCTGTCCTTCTGTTCTCCATTTTCTCCGTCTTTTTGGTGACGTGTTTTCTCATTTCTTCACTGTTTCACACAATGTTCTTCTCTGTAACAGGTCTTATTCACCAGATGGGTCTAACTTGGTGGATGATTGGATTCTAGTTCCTGTTTATAAGCGCCTGACATGGACCCAACTTCTCTGAAGCAGAACTGAAACTCTGACCTTGGCTCATCTTACTGGCGCCCCTCGCCACCCTCATCCCCTGTCCTCCCCGCCCCCATCAGCCTGGTTTGGAGAGGTCTTGAAAGAGCCGAAGAATCATGACTCTGGGAACATTGTGGTTAGCCCAAGGTCAAAACCATCGAAGGGCCCTCTGTGTCTCATACAAGAAAATTCAGGGAAACTTTTAAAGGGATTGATGCTAGAAACACCTTTCCAAATATCTATTTGAAAGGGTAAGGCGGGCCTCAAACTTTCCATATACATTTTCGAATCAACCCCTGGACTCTCCTTGTGAAGCTAGTGAGGATGAAAAGAGGTTGATCTATTCAAAGGGTATGAACGTCAAAATGGCAGAGGATTTGGCAGGAATTAAGATTAAAAAAATTCTGTCCCTCTCCATTTGGTCACTTAACAATTATTGGAGTGACCACTCTGCCAAGCCTTGTTCTGGTAAAAGGGAAATCAAGATTTATAAAAATAGAACTATCCCTTCCCTCGAAAGTGCTGGCACTCTAGGGGTGAAAGCAGAAAATAAAGTAAGCCAACAGATAGTTCCTGATTATGATCTGTACTGGGATTATGAATGCCACCAACACACTGATGAGAGAAAGTGCATTCAATTGGCAGATCAAGTAAGACATCTCTGAGGAAGTGTCATTTTTACTGAAGGATAAAAGAAGAGTGTTTTAAGCAAATGGAACAGCAAATGCAAAGGCCCAGAGACATAAAAACCTTTTAATGTCTGAGGGGCAGATAGGAGGACACCATAGTTGAGTTATGTTGTCCTAGGGGAGGGTAGTGGGGAAAGACGAAGCTGGAGAGGCAGGCCAAGATCAGATGATGGGGAAGACATCTGGACTTTATTGCAAGTGGAGTAAAAGCCATTCAATGGGCCTCAGGGGCCAAGAAGACCCACAGCCCATTTTCCTTACCATGAGGTACTTGAGAAATGAAGGAAAAATAACCTGAACTTGAGAGAGCTACATGGGATGCCAGGCATTCTCCTGAGAGACAAGGTTCAGCTGAGACACGAGGCTGAAAAGAGTTCAAAATCCTTGCCCCTTTCTCAAGATGCTCACTTGCTGTCCCATCTGCTTTGAGCATCAGCTCCTCTTAACCTTCCCTGGCCCCATTTACGACCTTCTCGTAAAACCCTTTTCTGAGCCCCAGGCCAGGTCAGGACCTCTGCTTTATACTGCCAGTGTTCCTCTACCCCATTATGTACTTTTTTAAAGGGGCCAATGAGGTGGCTATTTCCATTGCAAGATCTGCCACTTACAAGATATCCATTGAAGTCAGCAAAATACCTCCCTTCACCTGCACCATTTTCACAGATCGTGGTGGGAGGCAGTGGGCAGATGTAGGTGGACTTGCTCTTCACAAATATCTAAGGAAAAACATAGTGCTTGTGAGCTCATACCAAGAAGGATTTCATAGTGTCCAGTTAACCTCCCATTAGAACCTATTTTCTGTGAGTCTGTCTAGGGAAGGTGCCTTGTGAATAACAGGAGCTGATAGGTTATCCCCTGACCCTTTCACTCAGGCTGTAGAGCCCAGCCCTCTATTCTTTTGAAATTGGTGACTCCAAAAATCCTTTCAGTCTGCATGATCCAAACTCCACTGTTATAGCAAGAAACAGCTTCTAATTGTCCTGGAAATACTGTTACACTTAATCTAAATACATGACCCTAGATGTGAGGGTCAAAGTAAAATTCCTAAACATATCTACTAATAAGGCACAATGACAAAATTATAACAAAGACCTCCCTGGTTACTCTGTTTCAAAAAATTGGTGCCCATTTCATGCCATATACAGCTGATGTTTTTTTCTGACATTAAATGTATTCCAGAAACTGCTGGAATGTTCTCTGTGCTCTATAAACTTAGAAGAACACACTACCTGGATATGAGTCTCAGCTCTGCCACAGTGTGACCTCATTGCATAAATTTGACCTCTTCTAGACCCAATCTTCTTATATGTAAAATATGTGATGAACATAATCCCAAATCAAAGGGTTGTTAGTTAAGCAACCAGAATAGGATCCATCCATCTAGCTATTCATCCATCTATCCCAGCGGTTCTCAACCTTTCACAGGGGTCGCCTAAGACCATTGGAAAACACATATTTTCGATGGTCTTAGGAACTGAGACACTGCTCTTCTATCCGTCTCCAGGCCCACATGCAGATACGCCCACATACGAGTACCCGGCGACCCCTGTGAAAGGGTCGTTCGACCCCCAAAGGGGTCACGACCCACAGGTTGAGAACCTCTGATATCCATTCACTTGACAATTGCATATTGAGTGATTGATATGCAACAGGATTTGTATTACCTACATAAGTGAGGAAAAAAGACAAAAATCCTGCCCCCATGGAGTTTCCACACCAGTTAGAAAAGACATACAGAAATTTGAAAAACATAATAAGTACATTATATACATAATGTATTAGAAGGAATAAGTGTCTTGGAATAAAAAGTTTGGTAAATGGAACACAGTACTCCAGGGAGAGTTTAATCTCAAATAGGCTGGTAGTCCTTTCTGATAAGATGAGTAAGCAAAGACTTGGAGAAGGTGAAGAAAGGAGCTAGGTGTATATCCTGGGGAAGAAGTTCCAGTCAGAGAGATCAGCTACTGATAAAGACCATAATGTGAGAGGATAACTGGAAGTTTTGAGGAAGAGCAAGGATGACTGTGGCTGTAGTGGAGGGGTAGAGAGGCAGGACATTAACTCAGGATATGGAAAAGTAGACCATGGGCCCTTGTAAGGACTTTTACTTTAAGTGACATGGGAGCCCTCGACAGAGGAGAAATATGATCTCACTTATGTTTTAAAAGGATTTAGGTCGGCCGAGTGGCTCAGTTGGTTAAGAGCTCGCTCAAGAGTTTGAGCTCTGAGCAACTGCAGGTCCAGTCCTGGCCTGAGCTGAGCAGCCGCTTAGCTGCCAACAGGTGGCAGGATGGCTCAGCTAAAAAAAAAAACAAAGGATTTACTCTGCTGCTGTATGGAAAACTGACTGGGGGTAGACAGGCACAAAACAAAAAAAACTATAAGGCCATTACAGTAACCCTGGAGAGCAATGATGGTGAATTAGATGTGGATTGTGGAAGTGGAGCTGGTAGAGTTGGTCAGAATAGTAATATGTTTTAAATGAAGAGAAAACTATATTTTCTGGTGGATGTGAGATGCGATAAAAAGAGAGCAATCAAAAATGACTACTGGGGTTTTTGGCCCAGGACACTAGATTATCAAAAACTCATAAACTGAGATAATCAAACCAGTGGGGGGAGAGCATTTGGGGAGAAGGCTATCAGAAGCTCAGCTTTGGGCGTATTGAGTTTGAGATGCCTATTATACATCCAAGTGTAGAGAGTTGAATATATGCATCTCTAAGAGAGGTCCGAATTGCAGGGGGGGAAATTGAGGTTATAACATTGACAACATTTAAAACTGTGAGAGGTTGAGATCACCAAGCATGTGAGTGCAGCTAAAACAACAGAAGAGGGTTAGCACTGGGTCAAGATAAAGAAGGAAAAGGAGGAAACAGTAAGACACTGAAAAGGAGCAACCATGAAAAAAGAAGAAACCAAGGGACTTCAAGGGTACTATACTTAGTGAAAAGCCAATCTCAAAAGGTCACATACTGCATGATTGCATTTATATAACATTCTCAAAATGAAAAAGTTACAAAGATGGAAAAAAGGTTAGTGTGGTCATGGGTTACAGATGGTGGTCAGGTAGAAGTGTTGGGTATTACTATAAAAGAGAAGCATGTAGTAGTATAAAAGGCTATCTTATTGGTGATGGAGTAATTTTGTGTCTTGATTGTGGTGCTGGTTTCACAATTCTACTCTGGCCATAAAGTGGCATAGAACAAAACACATACATTCTAACAATATAAAATTATTGGTTTTTATATTGGACAATAATTATGTAAGATGTAACCATTGAGAAGAATTGGGAGTACATGGGACCTCTCTTTACTGTCTTTACAACTTCCTTAGAATTCATAATTATTTCCAAATAAAACTTTTTTTAAAGAACTTAGCAAACTAGGTATAGATGGTAAATTCCTTGATCTGATAAGAAGTGTCTAAAATAAATCTACAGCTTGAGAATCCTGGTCAAGATGGCGAAGCAGGTAAACACTGTGCTTACCTCCTCTCTTGATCACATCAAAATTACAACTAAACTACAGACCAACCATCACTGAGAATCACCTGAAGTCCAGCTGAAGAGAAGTCCTACAAGTAAGGACATTAAGAAGAAGCCATGGCAAGACTGGAAGGAGGGGCAGAGACATGGAACAGGCTGGTTCCACAGCCATGTGTGGCAGTTAAAAATGGGGAGTGTTATCTCAGCTGGGAAGGATCCTCCTGAGGAGCTAATGGCCCCAGCCCCATACCAGGCTTCTCAGCCCAGGGCTTGAGTCCCAGGAAGAGAAGTCCCAGCTTTTGGCTGTGAAAAGCAGGGAAGATTGTGGCTGAGTGAGACAGAGGGCTGCTAGAGTCTCGGGTGCTCCTCTTAAAGGGCCCATGCACAGATTTATTCACTGAGGAACTTACTCTCTCTGAGCTCCAGTTCTGGGGCAGCAGCTTAAAAGACATCAGAGACATACGGGGAGGAGGAGAATTGCCTGGCTGCAGGTCAAGGACTGGAGGGGAAGCCTTCTTCCAGACAGCAGTGCTGGCAGAATGCATTGTTCTTTTTTTTTTTTGTAAAGATTTTTATTGGGGAATTGGGGGGATGGGAACAGCGCTGGGGAATTGGGGGAAGGGGAACAGACAAGTTGCTGTTGTTTTGTTCTTCAGTCTAGTTGTGGAGGACGTTGCTTCACTGGCCCAAGTTGGCACCATCATTGCGGTCTTCCCGGGCGAGGCACATCAGTCGCCAGCGTTTGGACAGCTGCTCACTGCGGCGGCTGGCCGCTCACGCTGGCTGCCGGCCACACATGGTAGCCCATGGCAACCCACTGCAGCAAGGGCTGCAGCCTATGCCGTTGCTGGCGACTCACGGCAGCCCAGCTCCAGGTTGAGCTGTTGTTCAGCATTTTAGCTGTGGAGGGCAGTGTCACTGGCCCTCATATGTGGGATCCCAACCGGGGCCCTCTGGCGTCCCAAGCCAGTTCTTAACCAATGCGCCACTCGGCTGGCCCTGCATTGTTCTTTTGTTTAGCTCTCCGCCTCCCAGCGTGCAGGCTTAGGTGAATACTTTATCTGAGTCTCCATCTATCTGGCTGACAACATTCACCTTACCCTGGGGATTCCCTGAGACCCCACCCCACCCACCTTGCAGGCCCACCCAAGCTGTTTCCAGTGGATTTTCCCAAACAAACGGCCTGTCCTGATTCATGCTGCAGACTTTCCTAAAATCTCTCAAAAGTTAACAAATCCCATACAAGCAGTACCTGGCCTTGATGTGCCCCATACCTCTTGCTAAGCAGCCTCAAGACCAGCACTAGCAGCAGCCGGCCTCAGGTTGCAGCTTAGCCTCTCCCAGGAAGCTCCAAGCCCAGCACAGGTGGCGGCCATCTGCAGATTGTTTTGTGGCTCATTCCAGATAGCCCAGGGCAGGGCACAGGGTGCAGATAAACCCCTCTTACGAGCTCCCAAGGTCAGCATGTCTGATGGACAGCTTCAGACTGAGCTGAAGCACCACCCAGCTGCCTCTGCAGATGACAAACCCCAAGGGCACACTGGGCAGGCATGGGAGACATGCCAAAGCTAATCCTTCTTCTTAGGGTCAGCCCCTGCACAACAGCTCCTCCATTGTAGTCACAGCCAGTACTTACAGCAAATCAGCCTGAGGGCCAATCCCTTCCATTGATTTGCAAACAGCAACCAAGGCTCAACTACCATAGGAAGGCACACACAACCCACACAAGGGACACACCTGGAACACCCAGCTCAGGTGACCGCTGGGCCCCACAGGGCACCTATTATATAAATCAACTCTATTAAAAATGAAAGACATAGAAGCTCTACCTAATACATAGAAACAAATACAGTAAGTATTGGAAGTAGCCAAAATGGGGAGACAAAGAAACATCTCCCAAATGAAAAAATACAACAAATCTCTGAAAAAAGAACTAAAAAAGTGAGAGAGAGGGAGGGAGGGAGAGAAGGAGAGAGAGAGAAAGAGAGAGAAAATGAGAGAGAGAGAGAGAGAGAGAGAGAGAGAGAGAGAGAGAGAGAGAGAAGCAATCTACCAGATGCAGAGTTCAAAACACTGATTATAAGAATGCTCAATAAGAACTTCAACAAAGAGATGGGAAGCATAAAATTAAGACTGAAAACATTAAAAAAATTAATAATAATAAAAAAACAGTCAGAAAGGAAGACTACAACAACAAAAATGAGGAATACATTAGAGGGAATCAACAGTAGATTAGATGAAGCAGAGGATCAAATCAGTGATTCAGAAAATAAAGTAGCAGAAAACACCCAATCAGAACAGCAAAAAGAAAAAAGAATCCCCCTAAAATAAGAATAGTTTAAGGGGCCTCTGGGACAATATCAACAACCTGGAGACATAGAGGGTATTGTGCTGAGTGGAGCAATTCAGACAGAGAAAGGCTAATGCCATACGATTTCACTTATATGTGGTATCTAGACAACAAGATAAACAATCAAACAGAACAGAAAAAGACTCATAGCTATAGAGAACATTCTGATGGTTGCCAGATGGGAGGGGCATTGGGGAGATGGGTGAAAGGAGGAAAGGGATTAAGAAGTACAAGTTAATAGTTACAAAATAGTCACGGGGATATAAAGGATAGCATAGGAAAATAGTCAATAATATTGTAATAGCTGTGAATGGGGTCAGATGGGTGTGAGATTCATTAAAGAGATCACCTTCATAAGTTATGTAAATGTCTGGTCACTATGTTGTACACCTAGAACTAATATAATGTCATATATCAAGTGTAATTGAAAAATTAAAAAAATTATTTAAAAAGAATAAAATAAAACAAATCTATAGCCAATATCATACTTAATGGTGAAAGACTGAGTGTTTTTACTCTAAGATCAGAAATAAGGCAAGATACTCACTATCACCATCGCTACCCAACATACAAAGAAAAATAATAAAATGAATATGAATCAGAAAGGAAGAAATAAAACTGTCCTTTATTTGCAGATGACATAATGGTCGATGTTTTTTAAATTCCAAGGAATATAAAAAATATCTTAGAACTACTAAGGGAGTTCAGCAAGATCACAGAACTCCAGGTAAACACACACTAAAAGAATCCTATCTCTATAAAAAGCAATTAACAATTGTAAACTGAAATTAAAATGACACTACCATTTACAATCACATCAAGAATAATATACCTCGATGTAAATCTAACGAAATATGTACAGATTACATATGCTGAAAATTACAAAATGCTAATGAAAGAAATCAAAGAGGATCTTAAAATAGAGACATATCCATGGTCATGGATTGGAAGACACACATGACAAAGATGTAGTTCCCTCTAAGATGATCTATCAGTTTAGTACATGTCTTCAAAATACCAGAAGCTTTTTTGTAGATATAAATAACCATATTCTTTAAAAATTGATATTTCTCTTGGTAATATATTATATAGACAATATACATATAGCAAAGGAACTATGTAAATATTTGGCTAAAATAGGTTTTAGAAATTTTTTTTTTAAAGATTTTATTGGGGAATTGGGGGAGGGGAACACACAAGTTGCTGTCCTGTTGTTCTTCAGTCTAGTTGTGGAGGACGTTGCTTCACTAGCCGGTGTTGGTATTATCACTGTGCTCTTCCCAGGTGAGGCAGATGGGTCGCCGGCCTCTGGACAGCCACTCACGGCAGCTCTTGGCAGCTCACACCAGCTGCCGGCCGCTCACGCTGGCTGCTGGCCACATATGGTAACCCATGGCAGCCCACTGCAGCAGGGGCTGCAGGCTACGCCGTCGCTGGCAACTTATGGCAGCCCAGCTCCAGGTTGAGCTGTTGTTCACCATCTTAGCTGTAGAGGACAGTGTCACTGGCCCTCATGTGGGATCCGAACTGGGGCCCAGCTGCTCAGAGCTGGTGTCCCAAACCAGCTCTTAACCAACGTGCCACTCAGCCGGCCCTAGAAATTTTTTAATAAGAAAAAAGTTAGAGGAATCACGCTATCTGATTTTAAGACTTACTATGAAGTAATTAATACTGTGTGGTATTGGAGAAAGGATAGACATAAAGAACAACAGAACAGATTCAAAAAGTAAACCTGCATAAGTACACCCCACTGATGTTGACAAATGTGCAAAAGCAATTCAATAGAGGAAGAATTTCCCATTTCTTCTCAATAAACGGTATTGAAATAGTTGGACTTACAAAGGCAATAAAAAAAAACCCTCAATTTAAACGCCATATTGGAAACAAAAATTTATCCAAAATGGATGATATATCTAAATGTAAAAGTATAAAGCTTTTAGAAGGAAACATCAGACAAAGTCTTTATGACCTAGGGTTAGGTGAGGCGTCTTAGACCTGACAACAAAAGCCCAATCTCATAAGAAATTGATACATTGGACATTATAAAATTAGAAACTTTTGCTCTGCAAATGCCCACCTTCTGTTAAGAGAGTAAAAAGACAAGCCATAGATTGGGAGAAATATTTGCAATACATATACTAACAAAGGATTTGTATTGAGAATGTATAAAAAACTTTCCAAACAGTAAGAAAACAAATGAATCCATTCAAAAATAGGCAAAAACTTGTACACTTCACCAAAAGGGATGTACATATAACAAACAAGCACAAGAAAATATATTCAACATCTGTAGCTGTAAGGGAAATGCAAATTAAAGCCATGATGAGATACCACTGGACATCTATCAGAAAAGCTAAAATAAAACATAATGATAATATCCAGTGCTGGCAAGGATGTGAAGAAACTGATCTCTCCTTCATTGTTAGCAGGAATGTAAAATGGTAAACCACTCTGGTAAACAGATTGGCAGTTTCTTATATACTTAAACATACACTTACTATGATCTCGCAATCACAGACCTATATATTTATCCCCAAGAAATGAAATCATGTCCACACAAACACCTATACACAAATGTTTACAGGCGCTTTATTTGCAGTAGCTCCAAACTGTGAATAAACTTGTTGTCTTTCAGTAGGCAAGCGAATAAACTAACAGTGGTACAGTCATACAATGGAATACTCCTGGGCTGGCTAAGTGGCTCAGTTGGTGAAGAGCATGAGCTCTGAGCAACAGGGTCACTAGTTGGATTTCATGGGTCAGTGAGCTGCGCCCGAGCTGAGCTGCTGCTGAGCTACCAATAGGTGGCAGGATGGCTCAGCTGGTGAGAGCATGTGCTCCTAACAACAAAGTTGCCAGTTCAACTCCCACGTGGGATGGCAGGCTACGCCCATCCACAACTAAAACACGGCACCTTGAGCTGAGTGGTCCCAGTTGGCACTGAGCTGCTGGATGGCGACTGGACTTGGAGCTGAGCTAGTTGCAACCTCCACAACTAAGATTGAAGGACAACAGCTTGGCTGTTCCCCCTCCCTTCCCCAATTCCCCAACACTGGTCCCCTTCCCCAATTCCCCAATAAAATCTTAAAAAAAAAAAAAAAAGAAATACTCCTCAGCCATGAAAAAGAATGAACTCTTGATACCTAAAACAACTTAGATGGATCTCAAGGGTATTATGCTGAGTGAAAAGTGTCGATCTCAAGAGATTATTTACTGTATGATTCCAATCTTAAATGGACAAAATTACGGTGATGGAGAACAGATCAATACTTGCCAAGATTTAGGGTTAGGGTGAGATTCTGACTATAAAGGGTAGCACAAGAGAGTTTCTTTGTGTTAATGGAACAGTTCTTCATCCTGACTGTGTTGGTAGTTAGATTAATCCACACATGTGACAAAATGTCATGGTATGATACACACACATACAGAGAGAGAGAGAGAGAGAGAAAGAGAGACTAAGCACATACGAACACTCCTTAAATTTTAATAAAGTCTGCATTTAATAGTATTGTACCAAAGTCAATTTCCTGATTTTGATCATGTACTGTGGCTATGCAAGCTGTTATCACCAGGAAAGCTGGGCAAAGTGTTCCTGAGAAATCTCCATGCTATTTTTTTGTAACTTCCTGTGAATTTTAAATTATTTTCAAATAAAAAGTTTAAAAAGAAGGTCCCTAATCTCATAGCAATACCCACCTTTCCTACAGCTATCCAGAGATTGCTTTGTCACCTGGAACAACTCGCTAGGAACCCAGAGGGCACAATCAAGGTTTGGTTTTGTTTCCTAAGAATTGTTTCTTTCACTGCTTCAGAGCACTAGGAGATAAGCTCTTGAATGGCAGCCTTGGGTGGTAGATGAGGGTAAATGGGGTCAACTATATGGTGATGGAAGGAGAACTGACTCTGGGTGGTGAACACACAATGTGATATAAATGGTGTATTACAGAATTGTACACTTGAAACCTATGTAACTTTACTAACCATTGTCAGTCCTATAAACTTTAATTAAAAAAAAAAGTATGGCAGCCTTTCCCATCTCAAAACTCTGTCCTTGCTTAGAAATTCACCTTCTAAGCAGCCAGCTAAAATACACAAAACAGTAGTTCCAGGAGCAGACAGAGATGAGAGATGCTGCTGGTGACATTTTTTTAAAAAACTTGCCATGTGATTAAGATTTTCAGTTAACGTATGAAATAATTCTGGATCTCTTCACCAATTGTTTTTGTCCCCCTTTATTCACTGTTAATTACCTCCTGTCAGTTGTTTAAGACATTAAGTCTGCCATTTTGCTGACTTTCTCCCTGACTCATCTTCAGTTCAAATCCAGCAGATAATCCTCTGAATCTTAATACACATTTGCCTGCTCTTGCAATTTTATCCTAACTTCCCACATACTTCCTTCACCTCACATGAGGTGAGCTACAGGATCACTTAAATTTTGATTGATTGTTCAAAACTACCTTGAAGCAGCCTGTGCTAATTATCACACCCACCAAAACCTTATATAAAGATGCCCAATAAACACACATCAAAAATACTCAAAAAAGAGTCAGGAGACTGCTAGAGATAAATGATAAACATTTATTCAAGAAACTTAGGGTTTGCAAACTAGGGGCACAACTCGGCAATACCCAGAATGTTCTTAAGAAACAAAAGCTGAGAGTTCTTAAAAAAGACGTTCTTGAGAAGACTTAGTCCTGCATTTTTAGCCTCTGCATTGATCTGAGATGGGGATGCTCCAGGTGACTAGTGGTCTGGATAATGGATGTCAGTTGGCCTAGATAGGTGAACATTCTTTCCTGTGTTCATGGGGGTAATTAGAGGGCTATGGGGAGTTGGAGGGGGGGGGGGAGTTGTATATCTAAGCATTAATGCAGGCCTGGAAAGTTCAAAAGATTAAGCTTCCAGGCTAATCTAAACAAGAACAGGATCATTTCCTCATGACACAACCTACTGATTTTACTAATTTGGCAGCGTGACTAAAGTGGCTTCATTTTGTTTCTTTACCTTAATCCTCACATAGCATGTTAGTCACTTCTCTAGAAATGGAAGCAATAGCAATCACTGTGACCTGCAATTTACTCACTACTAGTGAGATTAAGCACAGAGTCACAGTTCATAGAATTATTAATTCTGCAAATTGGTCTAGCTATGTATTTTGCCAAATGTTCTCTTGAACATCTTTTTATAATTTTGTTCAAAACATGTATGTATTACACATATTATTTTTAATAATGTGGTTTAAAAACATTGCTTCCTGGCTTGGCATTACAACAAAGGTTGACACAGCTGCTAAATGCGGCCTATACTAAGAACTACTGAAATATTCACAGCATGTGTTCACCAGAATTTTCATTGCCTTATGCTGAGTAAACTTTTAAACACAACTTGACATACCTTTCTATTTCCTGTTTCTTTAGGTCATAAAGTCATAGAGAAATTCTGAAGAAATACTTAAGTGAGATTTGTTGACTATAAAAATCACTGCTCACCTCTGAGAAATGGTGTATCATTTTTATTGTAGAAGAAGGAAGGTAAGATTAATTTAAAGAAATGATAATGAGATCATTATGAAGCATTTACTATTAGCAAGGCAAATATTTAGAAAATGGGAATTCAACAGTGACTACATTGGATAAAATTCCTGCTCTGAAACTAATATAATGTTATGTTTCAATTATATCTCAGTGAAAGAAAGAAAGAAAGAAAAAAAAGGAAAAGAAAAGGCAGAAAAGCATTATAATTGTAAATAGTTTCCCTTGAGGGTAGGCCCTGTTAAGGAGTACAGAGAGCTTTGAGCGTATTTTACAATGATTGCTTTTCCTTCCCTGTGTTGGAAGCACAAGAGCATTTTTCTCTGATCTTCATACTGAAAACCCAGTAGCGTTACTGGAAGTAGAAACATTCCAAAAACAAACAACTCTAAATGGAAAGCATAGAAGTTGTTTGATTTCCATCATATTTAGAAATCTCCTTGATATAAAAAAGCAAATGTAACATACTGTGGTTGGACGGGTGCACCAGCTCCTTGATATTGTCTACACTGCAACCCAATTCTTTGAGGAATTAATAGTAACTTTTATCTTACAAATCTTTACAAAACCAGAAACGCAGTTCTAGAAAACACTCCTAGTCCACCTATCCTTTTAACCAATGGCAAAACCATCCCTGTTCATCTCAAAAAGCCTGGAATTATTGTAAAAATTATGATTTTAGGAAACAAAAGTTTTTCTTGGAGAAACTTGCATTTTTTTCTCAGATGTAAATGTTCTACCTGGTCTTTAGGAATTCTTATCTAGGCCAACTCTTTGAAATGCAAATTTCAGAGGTAATTCTTATCAGAAGGAAAACAAAATGGGAGAAAGGACAGTTGGAATTTAGGCAAATGAAAAATCTTAAGTATCTTCTCCACAAGTATTAGTAGAAAACTTATCCATCTGAACAGGTAACCTTAACATTCCATCTTCCAGAAACACAATTTGGATCCAACTTCTTTAATAATTAATAAATTTTGGGCCGGCTAAGTGGCGCATTGGTTAAGAGCAGGATTGGGACGCCAGAGGGCCCCATTCGAATCCCACATATGAGGGCCAGTGACACTGCCCTCTACAGCTAAAATGCTGAACAACAGCTTAACCTGGATCTGGGCTGCCATGAGTCGCCGGTGACAGTGTAGGCTGCAGTGGAGCTGGCCAGCAGTGGGCAGTGGGCGTGAGCTGCTGGGAGCCGCCGTAATCGGCCCTCCAATCACCAGCGAGAGACTGCCTCACCCAGAAAGAGCACAATGATAATGCCAACATGGGCCAGTGAAACGATGTCCTCCACAACTAGACTGACGAATAAAAAGACAGCAACTTGTCTGTTCCCCTTCCCCGATTCCCCAATAAATCTTAAAAAAAAAAAAAAAGAGAGAGAGAGACATCTTCGAAAGCTATCACAAGAGACCAACCACAATTGGATAGCTCTACTCCATATAGCTCTCCTCCACATTTGAAACACCCCTGCTAAATGGGGACTAAATCCCTTTGCAATGTTATATGGTCCTTCTTGATCAATGACCTTCTAGCAGATCAAGGGGCCATAGAATTAACAACATATAATCTCTTTAGCTCAATTTCAACAGGCCATTCAACAAGTCGGAATTCCGATCCTGAGCAGACCAAAAACCCCTATTCAACCCTGGGGACAAAGTTCTTGTCAAATCTCTCCCTTCTCTGTCTCCTAACCTAGACCCTGTCTGGAAAGGACCTTACACAGCAGCCCTCTCTACTCCGACGGCCGTAAAGTTAGCAGAATTTGACTCCTGGATCCACCATTCCCGGATAAAGTGGTGGAATCCGGAAGAACCAGAGCCACCTGTGGGACCAGAGCCCGTGAGCCCTTCAACAGAGCCACTCAGTTACTCTGTGAACCTTAGAAAGATCTAAAGCTTCTCTTCGAAAAGATTGCCAACAAATCAGATAAGTCATGAAGAATAATATCATTTATAAGCCTCAACTTTTGATTTTTTAAACAATTTTCCCAAAAGGATTTTCAGGTAGTCCTATACCCTTCCAAAGGGATGAAAGTGTTTAGGTTTACCTAGCCAAACATGTAATGAATGTGTCTGATTTCTGTCTCACCAAAGGAACCTACATAGAACAAATCTTTTCCTCCTACCTAGTAGGAGTTTGCACCCCCTTAAACCATATAAAAAACCACACTATCTTTCAGCTTATTGATAAGCCCATCTCTTACTCTGACATCTATAATTGGAGACCCATTAGTTCCCTAAAAGACAGGAGCATGTTTCCTTTGAAAGTAACAGCTGTGACCCCGGCAGAAGAATGTGTCAAATTCACTGGTTGTTCTAACCAACGTTTTAATCTTTCAGCCCATATCAGCTTAAACTGCAGCTCCACCACCTCTGTGAGTTACGCTAATGCGCATGTCAAATTACCCCTTGGATGGTTTCTCATTTGTGGAAAGACTGTTGACTCCTATGTTCCAGCTTACAGCGCCGGGGGACCTTGCTCTCTTGGGAGGTTAACTGTCTTTTTACCTCAAAAATCTCATCAGGCTAGACACCACAGGGAACTTGCTCTAGATTCCAGCTGTAACAGTGATGTACGTTTATTCAGCCTCTTTTTGTAGTGCCGGCTATGACTATTGCCCTAAATGTAGAGGTTAGCCAGATAGCCTGCTCCACGGCAAAGGCCCTAAACGCTACTTCACAGGCTACCCCCACCATTGGACAGGAGTTAGGAAAGGTCAGGGAAGCAGTTCTTGGGAACAGAGCTGCCATAGATCATTTATTCTTAAAATATAACCATGGATGTGAAGAATTTAAAGGATTATGTTTCTTTAATCTCTCTGACAACTCACAGTTAATAGAAGGCAAAGTTAAACAGATTCACTACATAGTGTCCAATATTAAACAGAGAGAAGGGTTTTTTTGGCTTTGATCTCTCCTTCCTTACTTCCTGGCTTCCCAGCCTGACTGGATTAAAGGAGACATTTCTCATTTTTCTCTTGTTCATATGTTATAGGGATTATATCATGCTGTTGCCTACAACGTAGCTCAGCTTGCGGATTACCTACTGGCTGGCTGCGACGGTTCAAGTGACCAAACCATGGGACAAAGACCACCCAGCTCCAGATGGTCCTGAGTATGGAACCTCACCTGGATTCGCTTATCTACCGGGGACCTTTAGCTAGACCTCTAGACCAGCTCTAGCTGCTGGCCCCTTCTACACCCCTCCTCAGCATGAAGCAGCCAGAGCGGTCATCGCCCCTATACCCTAAGAGCAGTTAGGGTTACGTCTTCAAAGGGGGAATTGAGACAGGTTAGCTAGCACGTTGTTGGGTAGACAGGGAAGTCTCTTAATGACAAGAAAGGCAGCCATATCTTGGAAATCCAGGTTCTGAAATGACTCATTTGCTCAAGGGTAAAAATGTAATTGCACTCTGGGGGCAAAAGGGTTATTTTGTAAATCCCTTTAGGCTGGGCAACAGAAAGAATCTGATAGACAAAATCCATTAGAAGGCACCAGCTCCCTTCCCCAAGCATGCAAGAGAAAATATAAAAGTAAGAGCCTTTTGCCTTAGCCAGTGGGCATCCCAGTTTCGGGTACCCCCTCTCATAAGACAGCTGTACTTTCTGATGAGACAAATAAAGAGTTAACGGAAGTGGGCTTGTGAGCTGGCAAGATGGGGCGGGCAAAGAGTTAACAGGAGCAAGCTTATAAGCTGGCAGGAGCGAGCTTAAACATTAACTGCTTGGCTCTGACTCTTCTGGACAGCACTGCACCTGCAGGCTGACAAGCACCTTACATCCATTATAGGTGGGAACAAAATAGTTCCCAATCACAACGGCAACTCCCTACAAACTAACAATCACCCATCATAGATGGGAACAGAATGGTTCCCAGTCACAAGAGTAACCCCCTGCAAACTTAAATCCATCATAGGACAGGACAATTCCGAGAAGACAATTGTAACAGCAGCCCCCGACCCCTGCAAGCTAACAAGCACCCTACATCTTGCTTAGAAAAATATAAAACCCCAGAACTCCTTCTCATCGGGGCAGCTGTCCCTCTCCAGCTCTATCCTGTCAAAACTTCCCTTTGCCAGAACTATTTCTCTTTGACTTTCAATAAATCTTTGCTTACTCTTGTAGAGTCTTGTAAATTATTTTTACATTCTGCGAACGACCAGGAGTTAATTCTACACCAAGACACTTTTGCTTCAATAAAAATCTTTCTTCCTCTGCCTCTCCTTCCGAGTCCGCGTTCTCATTCTTTGGGTACGTGAGACCACAATCTCCGGGCACCAGACACCAGGAACCTATATCATTATCAGCATTAAAAATAATGTAACTTTTCTTATGCCTGTGTTTACAAGTCAGATAAGTTCATGTTATCTCTGTTACAAAATTTGTCAGCAAGAAAAATAACTTGATATGATGCCATCTCCATAAGGAACCAAAACATAATTGTTGAGAACTAGTGAATTTAATAGATGTAAGTAGGACAACATTTCTGGGTGGACTTTTCAGTATCAATTGTATTTTATGGTATGTCCTTAAATAGTTTTGTTATGGGAGTCTCGGTTTTTCTTGCCGATGCAGTGAAGAATCAAAGGCCAGCAAGCTGATTAATATGCAAGCAGTGTTTATTAGTGATACATTCTCAGGGAAGAGAATAGGCCCAGCAGAGATGAGAGAGAGAGAGAGAGAGAGAGAGAGAGAGAGAGAGAGAGAGAGAGAGAGAGAGAGAGAACACCTGGGGGAGAGAGCTGGCACAAAAAAGAGCTACAGAACTCTTATTTCAAAGACTTAGTTTACAGGGTGGGATGAGGGAGTTACATATTGATTTGGAGGGAAAAGGTGGTGCATGCTCTTCCATGGGAGGGTGTGTGACCTCCTAAGGTGGGTGGAGATCTGTTGACTCAGATTCTTATCTTGCTCCAGACCACTTCTTGTCATCTGTTGTTGTAAAAACAGATACATGGCTGGAGGCAGTTATTCAAAGCTGGTTATGAGCTGTTTCTGTAGACACCATGGGCCCCCACCCCCTACCCCGCTCCTTCTACATTTTCTAACTTCTACCTAACAGTTCTCCCAAACCTTTTTGGTAACTTAAAACCTTAAAGTTGTGTTAAAATGATGGACAGTCACTGACTATCTGCATTATTTCCTAATAAAATAAAATGCTGAAACATTAATTACTGAACATAGGTCTGTCTACATTGGCTTCTTATTAGTGAGAAGTTTAAGGTATTTGGTTCTATTAGTAAACATGTCTCAGGCCACATTTTAAAAAATTAACTCTTAAGAGGAGGTAGAATATGTCACCCCAAATTTTGCTGCTTTGGCATGTGGATTAATTCAAGTTGAAGATAATCAAGGCCCAACAGACTCAGAAAGAGCTGTTTACTTTCTCCTTAACTAACTAAAGGAATTCAGATAGAGGGCCAGTACCAGGAGGAGCGCTAAGACCAAAGATAATGTTTTATGTCAGAAAGACTTATCTGTATGGCCTGGCACACATTTGTTTACCAAACATTCACTCTTCTCATCTTCCTATGAATTGTCTTCCTCCCCTTGGAAGCCCCAGACCCCTACCTGCTTCTCCTGAGCTCAGGGTGGTATACAAGCCTCAATTGACTGTCTTTGGATCTCATGCCTTTGGGGCTCCTCTATGAATGAAATGTGTTGTTCTCCTGTTAATCTGTCTATGTCAATTTAATTGTTAGACCAGCCGAAGAACCTAGAAGGAAGAAGGGGAAAGTTTTCTTCCTTTACACTGTCAGTGTAAGAAATGTCCCAAGCTGTAGAGAATTTTTATGAGTTTATTTGAGCTAAACTGATGACAATTGCCAGAAAGTAAAATCTCAGTGGATTGAGAAAATTCTCTGGACAATGACAGTTTTGCAGTTTATTTGCTACATTAGAATAAAAGGAGGAGACATAGGAGGGTTACGTGAAATCCATTGTTGGTAGATTAAGGGGGTGGGAGAAAGCAAGGGGGAAATCTCAGGGATTGGATAAAAAAGGCAAAATAAACACGTACATCTTCTACATTGGTGGGTAGAGGATAGTTGATAATGGTGGGTAGAGGATAGCTGATAACTGACATTCACAGCACATAGAGATGGCAATGCGGGGAACACGACAACAATGACAGTTTCTGTGGTCAGGTTCTCCAGTGGTCTGAAAAAGAACATTACTCTGACATTTCAAAGGTCTGTTATCTTAAATGCCAAAAGACCATAGACAGACTTACTTAAGGTAAAGATTGATCTTTGTCAAAATAGCTACAGGCCTAGGATATGACTACCTGCCCCGCCATGAACCACATTTAGTTAAGAATTTTTATGTTCAACCCATCCTATGTGGTTACTTTCAGCCTCTGACTTTGTAGGGCCCACCACACAGGCCTCCCCTGAGCTTGTCAGGTTTTGCATGTTGTTCCTTGTTGTCCACTATACTGTGAGGAAGGACATACTTCTAAAATTTATGACATGTGTTTATAAGTCTACCAATCCACAGACACAGTGTAACAGAAAGTCTACGATTAATTACTTCTTAATTTTCACTAGTAATTATGGGTTCAACATTCTAATATGTGTAATTAAAGCTACTAGAAATAAGAGAAACAACTATATATGCGAGGAAAGTAGGAGATGTGTTTTGCAAGAAAAGGTATGAGGCATGGAAATACATTTTTTAATGCAAATAAAAGTAAATTTCTCCTAAAGTAAAACTAGTAACTTCAGATTGGGAAAGGGGAGAATAAAGGACAAAATGGTATATGAAGTTGGGAAAAAAGAAAAAGAAAAAAAGAGAATTTTACCTCATGTAGTCAAGTTAGTTAAAAGCAAATTGCTATTTTAAGAGTTTTTAAATAAGCTTTAATATCAATAGTGTGCTTGTGTGACTTTCTGTCGTCTGTTAAAAAGACAAAGTTTTCCTGGACTATTGGTCTGCTTTTGATAAGAAATTGTAAGATTTTTCTTTACTTTTTTTTTTTTTAAGATTTTATTGAGGAATTGGGGGAAGGGGAACAGATAAGTTGCTGTTGTTTTGTTCTTCAGTCTACTTCTGGAGGACGTTGCTTCACTGGCCCAAGTTGGCACCATGATTGCGCTTTTCCCGGGCGAGGCAGATCAGTCGCCGGCTTCTGGACAGCTGCTCACGGCGGCTGCTGGCCACTCACGCTGGCTGCTGGCAACCCACTGCCACAGGGGCTACAGCCTACGCCGTCGCCAGCGACTCACAGCAGCCCAGCTCCAGGTCAAGCTGTTGTTCAGCATCTTAACTGTAGAGGGCAGTGTCACTGGCCCTCATATGTGGAATCCGAACGGGGGCCCTCTGGCATCCCAAGTCAATTCTTAACCAATGCGCCACTTGGCCGGCCCTCTTTGCCTTTTAAGTAATCCGCTTAAAAGCAAAATTCGTGCTTTCTCCACCAAAAGTTTGCCTCCTTTGCTCCTTATCGTCACCATAAAAATAATATTTACTAGCCATGAATCTATTCCCACCAACCACCCACACCTCTTTCTGATTCATCCTACCCCTCATCCCCATTTAAAATTCATGAAACTGCCTTGTCATCACATCACTTTTCTCCATCTCCACTTCCTCTTTCTTCTAGGCACAGCCACTGTGGCCTCACCCCAGAGCACTGCCAAGGACTCCTCTTAGCACTGCAAACCCTCTCCTGGCCTCTTAATCTGTTTTAAAATATCTGTTCAGATATCCTGCATGCCACCTTATACAAAATAAGATGCTCTTTCACACTATCAGGTACCCTTCTTTTAGTCACTCAGCCAACCTATAACTAGGCTCTAGGCCAGTAAGAAGCTAACTTTTTCCCTTGAATGTAATCCCCATGAGAGCAAAGACCCTGCTAGTCTTGTTTTGTTTACCATCATAACCCAGCACCTAGGAAGACAAGGACATCTTAATAGAGGGTGAAGATTCATTCAACATTCATTCATAACTTAAGATAGATTCAATTACAAATAAAATAAATGAAGTCATCACGTGCAATTAAGTAAAATTTTTAAATACTATCCATTAAAATTAATAAATATTAACACATTAAATTTAAATATAGTAAAGGTAAAATATGATACGATGAAGGAATTCAGAAAATAATGACAACATAAATGATACACAAAGATTTAGATGCTGAGGCGGTCTGATAGCTCAGTTGGTTAGAGTGGGAGCTCTGAGCAACAGGGTTGCCAGCTCGATTCCTACAGGCCATTAAGCTGTGCCAGTAAGCTGGGCCCTCTACAGCTAAGATTGTGAACAACGGCTGGACCTGGATCTGGGCTGCTGTGAGTGTCTGGCAACAGGCGTGAGTCGCCAGTAATGGTTGTGAGCGGCCAACAGCTGGCAAGAGTTGACATGAGTTGCTGTGAGCCACCATGAGCGGCTGGCCAACAGCCAGCGACAACTGCCTCAGCCAGGTAGAGTGCAATGATCATAATACCAACACGGGCCAGTGAGCTGCGTACTCCATAACAAGACAGAACAACGGCTTGGCTCGGAGGTGTGGGGGAAGGGGAAGGGGAAAATTTAGATGCTTAATCTATAAAGAGCTCTTTAAAATCAGTAAGACAAAGGCCAAAAACCCAACAAAAAAAATGGGCAAAGAGCATGAGAAAAAATTACATTTCATAGAAAAAGAAATATAAAAGCTTTCAATAAGAAATGTAAATGCAGAAATACATTCAACGACATTAAGAATGGAAGCAATGCCACTTAAAACAATATGGAAATGGATAATGGCAGAGACTCTCTCCTTGACGGAAACCAGAGGGCAACTGTGTCTGGGGCTTGTGTTGCTTGTGCAGCTCAGTCAATAGACCGACACAGGAGTTGGGCTATAGGATAAGGTTTATAGTCCGAGCACTGGTGCTGTGAGAAGGCAACAGGTTAACACCTTCAACAACTGCCTTAACAGTCTAAGAGCAGCTTAGGGTATTTAAGGGAAAACCTGGGCATTCCTCCAGAGGGTACATGATGGGTTCCTGGGGTCTGCATGGAGCCTTCCCTGTGGCCACGTTGCTCTCCAGTGGTGTCAGCAACCCAGGAACAATGATGGGAGTGGCCTGGAAATGCTACACCATAGACATTGCGATCAATAAGCATAAAGGTGCTAATCACAAGATTCAGGGTAATTTTCTAAAGCAGGGAACGGTGCCAGGGGACATTCTGAGATCAAGCTGTAGGGGGACAATGTATTACTAAGCTATAGTCAAGAAAGGTGAGACCAGGAGGCGGTGAGGCCTCTACCGTGGGGCCCTGCTTCATGATCAAAATTGAGTCACGCTGTTCTGAGATGTTTTTTTTTTTGGTCTTCTTCGTTAGACCTTGACCTTGGGCTCCACCCTTGACCCACTTAATCCAGTTTGAGCAAGAATCATGCTGAGTCAGTTTAGGGAGAATACCCCACCCTTAATATCTGAAAAAATGCCTCATTCCCCACCTTTGATATTTTATCACCTTGGACTGCCTCCAGCAAGAATCCTATCAAGTCTGTTAGCCAAACTTCCCTTACCAGTGAGGTTTTCCTCCTAGGAATTCTCTCTTCACTGAGCCCACCCTGTTCCTTGGCTAGAAATCTCCCCTTGTCCTTGTTGTATTCATCTCTTTTCCCTATTGCAGACCCCCACTGCAGTGGTCCCTCCTGAAGAAAGTCTTCCTTACCATCCTTAACAAATGTCCTGAGAAACTTTTCTTAACAGTGAGATGAACAGAAAAGAAGACGCTCACACACTCACAAGTCTTAGAGATTAACCATAAAACATCAAGTTCCAGAGATGTAGATGAGGGTGTGCAACTGCCAGAGGCAGTTTGGTCTTAGGATCCTATGCCTCACTGTCAACGAATCTGCAGCAAAACAAAGGCTCAAAGATACCCTGAAGTGGGATGTGAACAACACAGAAGGGCAGTGGGAATCAGGATGCTGCATATGATGAGAAGGATAAGAGCAGAGGTAGTCGAGCATGTTCTCACTGGAGTCGGGACACAAGGTTGAAATTCATGTATTCCGAAGAGGGCACCTTCCAGAAATTCACACAGCAACACGTTTGGTACCAGCACCTTACTGGCCCTGCCCTTGGCCTCAGCCCAGTTGCTGGAATTCTAAGCAGGTGGCAGAAATTCTGCAGACGGGGATTTGGAGCCTACCTACAAGCTAATTTTCCATCGCTTAATACGAGAAGAAATGAAACAGTCCTGGATTCTTGACAATAGCTTTGTGTTGATTGGGTAGGAGACCAAGCAACAACATGAGGAAGGTGGGTGGTTTGGACCAAAGGCAGTAACTCTGACTGCAGATCCTTCTCCCACACGCCATTGATTGAGCACGTACTCAGGGCAGGTCCAGCACCAAGGAATTAGCATGCATCATCTCTAGGTTTTATAAAGTCATTGCTCTGCCACCCGTTTCCTCTTACCCTCTCCTCCATTCCTCCATCCTGCTCTCTCCCCCGCCCTCCCCCCCTCCACACACACACACACATACACACATGACCCACCTCTGTGGGAACTCTCAGCATTATAGTCTTGATCGAGTTTCAGAATGCCACCCAAAGCATGTTGTACAAATTCTTATTCCCACCAACATTACATAATGGTACTCAATTTGTAAGTCATCACCAACATGGCAAATCATTAGCCTTTGATTGCTGCCTTTTTGAGAAGTGAAATTATCATCAGCTTTGAGATGATTTGTACTGTCCTCACTTCCATCCACTGGACATTTTTATTGCTTCTGTGATTTAGTCCATTCATAGAACACACATAGCCTTCTCCTAAAGGGTTTTTTTTCATTATTTTGTGGAGCTTTTAATATGTCACAGATCATATAATTGATGTTTGAATTATGGGTTGCAATGTTTTCTCCTAGCTTATTATTTTTCATAAAAAGGAGAAATTCAGCTCCTAAACCTTGTTAGAACAACAGCCTGCCTACACACAGCATTTGTTCTCCTTTAAATGCCTTACCATACTGATCAAGCTTATACTTTCCATATCTTATTACACTAACTGGACTTTGAACCCCACCTGAAAATCTGCTTCTGGCTCATGTTCTCTTTCAGTCACGAAACCATGATTAGCTTCTGAAGAAACACAGTCTAGAGATATTTCACTGATCAAATCATTCCTGATTTCTGGGAAATATTATCGTGTTTGCACTCCAGAAAGGAGTTATAGAAAATTTTGTTTGTTTGTTTAAGATAGAGTTATCAAGCATCTGTTATAAGCAAGGCACTCAGTAGTAAACACAATAGACAAAATATCAGCGCACCCTGATTTAGCAGGTGGTGAGAAGTGGTCAATTCATGGTTGTTTTATAAAGTTTGAACAGTAACATTTTCTGGAAGGAAGGAAGGACATACTAGACTGCCTCAAATGATTTGTTGTCTCCATGCTAGGAAAAAAACTTTCAGAAGGAAAAACCTGATAAATGCTTATGTTTAAGCTTTTTATAATTCAGAAATTTTTTTTAAAGATTTTTATTGGGGAATTGGGGGATGGGAACAGTGCTGGGGAATTGGGGGAGGGGGAACAGACAAATTGCTGTCGTTTTGTTCTTCAGTCTAGTTGTGGAGGACGTTGCTTCACTGGCCCAAGTTGGCACCATCATTGCGCTCTTCCCATGGGAGGCACATCAGTCTCCAGCTTCTGGACAGCCACTCACTGTAGCTGCTGGCCGTTCACGCTGGCTGCTGGCTACACACGGTAGCCCATGGCAACCCACTGCCACAGGGGCTGCAGCCAACGCCATTGCCGGCAACTCACGGCAGCCAACTCCAGGTTGAGGTGTTGTTCAACATTTTAGCTGTGGAGGGCAGTGTCATTGGCCTTCATATGTGGGATACGAACCGGGTTCCTCTAGCGTCCTAAGCAGGTTCTTAACCATCGCGCCACCTAGCCAGCCTAAATTCAGAAAATTTTTTATCTAAATCTTCTTTTACCCAAAGGAGCCATGCTGATAGTTTTTTGTATATCTTTCCAGAGCCACATTAAGGTTACTAAAAGTCAAGAACTCATGATAAACATTATTCTCTACATAGTTTCACAACTTACTTTTGTTTTAAAAACACATCCTACCATTTGGGAAACTTAATATTGGAGGACTTTCTGATCTAACTCTTTCCAGTGACTCTAAAATGTGTCATTACTTGGGTGTGCTGTAATTTGTTGAAAAGTTCATTATGGTCAACTCATAACTTATTCAAGTTTTACTATTACAAATGATTTTTCATTTCAAATGTCGCATCTTGATTCATGTATATTGGAAGTGGACCAGAGGGTGAAACACAAAGTTTAAAACTATTTTTCCAAAGGGTATTTGTGCCTTATAGTTGGGTTCATTCCCTTAGTTATTCTGAAACAAGGATCTTTATATGTAGCCGCCCCCACCCTGCCATGTTATATTCGTTGGCTATCCTCTGGCAATCGGAGGGGGTCAAAAGGAACGATTGCATGGGTTTTCTAGTCAGATTGGATTTGCAGTGGGAAAAGCATTAAGTGACCTCTCCTATAAGATCTCCTTCTGTCACTAGTGGGAAGAATCGTCCCCACCCCAACAAGTCATGATCTCTCCATGGGGGACTGCACAAAGTATCTCAGATTTCACCTTTCATGAACAAAGGACACCATTAATTGCTCTATCCATGAAGAAACTTCCTTATAATGGCCTGAGGACCACATTTATTTAGAGCTATTTTCTTAGTTCCCAAAATTCCCACAAACACATGATAAGGACACATTATGTAGCATGAGACTGAAAAATAGCCCCTTTACAGTGTCTTTCTTAGATGATAAGCTTATGTTGCTTCCATAAACTTACTCCCCTTTCTAGACAAATAAGTGAATAGAACATATAAGCAAGGGCCTTATATTTATCACAATAACACCAACAATTCTTGAAGATTTTCACGGGCATAAGCATCATTGAGAAAAACCACACAGAAGATGCCCAGGAACAGCTCTTATGCAGAAACTCTGAGTGGCAGGAAATTACCGCATTTGCTGCCCCAAATGGCTAAAAGACCTCCACTCTCAATCTCTACAGAGCCATAGGGAGAAGACCCATGGATTAAACTGATCAACGGTTGAATGCACAGATGAAAACACTATTTCCTCTCAGTGATGATTCCATTGACTATGTCTCTTCTTTAAATTCCTAATTTAGATTTTGAACTTGAGGAAGAGTCCTCAGTCCTCCACCCCAGGTATAGCATGTGGCTGAAGTTCCCTCATCTGTACTTGTACGTGGCCTCAGGCCTGGAACCAAGGAGTACACAGAGCGCGGAGTAGAACTGAGGTACTCAGAGTTCACTCTGAATCTAGAGAATCAGGGTCTCTGTGATTTTGATGCACATAGAACCCAGAGAGAAAGGAGAAGGTGTGGCTTGAGTCCAGATGTGTGAGAGAACAGAGTTTGACCAGCCCTTACCTGCCACTGTTGGCATTAGCAGAGCCAAGGAGTCTACTGTGGAGTAGAGATGACACAAAGACTTTCTCCACCTCTGTCTCCAGGTCTGCTGAGGATCAATTTCTATGCTCTCCCAGGATCTCTGGAAGAGAGTCCTTACCTCCAGGGCCACCAATTCTTTGCCATTGTTCAAGTTAAGGAAATGTGCACTTTTTGGGTGGAATCTCCCTGTGGGGTAAATGCTTGGTCAGAGGCATGCAGGCTGAACTTTAGACCCACTTGCAACCGCACTCCATCACCCCTGTTCCTGCATTTCTCCTCTTTGTCCTCCTCACCCACAATGTCCTCATTGAAGTTTCTGCTGCATCACAGACACAGCCCACTCAAGGACTGGTCCAAATGCATAGTTGTGATTGAGTCTATTTCTGACACCCCGCCCCTTCTGATGACTGGGAATCTTGCTAGAAGAGGCTTAGAGATTGGAAGGAAGCCAGAGGGTGGGGCTGTTAGGAATCATTTATATTCTGCACCTTCCAGGGATCACACACAACTCTAGATACAATTCGGAAAGGCTGCCCAGAGAAGACACAACAATGTCATGTCTACAGGTGAGTTGAAAAGGCAAAGCCTTCAATGATCCCAGGTCATATGAAGGAAAGAGGAAAAAGGGGAAATGGTATAAGATGAAAATCTGTGCATTTCTATTTGAAATGTTTTACTGGGGGTTGTGAGTGTGTGGGAGAGAGATACCTTTGGAATATGACAGATGGAATCCCCATAAGCAATCATGTGTTGACCCTGCTGGGTGTGTGTAATCCAATGTCAGCACTGGGTGGTGTGTGACTCAGGGTGAGCACTGTTGGACACTGTGACTTTGTGTGGGAAGTACATGGCTGACTGGGATGAGGGAGTGTGTACATGTGTGAAAGAGTTGAGATGTGTCTTTATGGCTGAGGGTGCATGTACGTACAATGGGGGCAGCGATTGAGCAACAATGCATGTTGCAGTGAGCAGGGGTGTTGGGAGGTATGTGTGACACAGGAGTCGCATGGCTCTGAGTGAAAATGTGTGTGATAATCTGTGACTGAGTGTTGAACGGTGAATAGGTGTGTGGCTGTGTCTGCATGTGAGGACTCTCCCCTACACACAGTGGCTGGGTAAGTGACTGTGTGTACTTTCATGTGCATTAGTGTAAATCCTGGTTGGCAGAACTGGTGGTCTTGGGGACAGTGAGTTCCCGGGACTTCTGTCTGAGTATTAATGGGAACAGAAGGAGTGAGTCCTCAGGTGCATCCTGTCCAGAAGGGTGGGGGAAGGTGAACTCAGGTGTGGGGATGCTGGGGGGCAGGGATGGGTCGGCACACAGTGACCACCCACTGCCACTTCAGGTCTCCTTTCCCAGCCAGTCCTTCCCATTGTGCTGCAGGGGGAGGGTGGGCAGATCCTGACCATCTGGTGAATCAGATGGGGGACTTGGTTACAGAGAATGGAATCACCTGAAGCTGGAAGGAACAAAATCAGCCTCAGTCGAGAAAGAATTATCATGCGAAAAAGTCATAACGCATTTTTGTAATGAAAAACATAGAAAAAATACGTCGTGATTTTTCCAACAACCAAATAAATTCTTGTGCAGGAACTGACTGTGTTCTGAACAACTTGCATACATTCCCGAAAGGACATGCATAGCCCTTCATAGTTTTGATGCATATACATCCCATACACAGAGGAGTCCTTTTCCATTATAATTCCCCTGTCTCTGTACACAAGTGTTTTTCATTGGAGTGAAGTTTTATATTTTTATACTTTTGCATCCTCAAGCCTTGTCTTTACAGTTTAAGATAGAAAATGATCAGAGGGTGGTAATCCAGAAAGAGCCCTCCCCTTCTGGTAGGTCAGCCCTATATAGACCCAATGTATGCCAGTGATCAGGCTAAAGGTTTTACATATGTTATCTCACCTATTCCTGACAAGTCCCTATGAAGTAGGAATTTATGATAATCTTCTTTGTACTGAGTAAACTGAGAAAGGGAGACTTCTAGTACTGGATCTAAGATCTCACAGCCATTCAGAGTCAGAATCAGGATTTGAATGCAGGCAGCCTGGCTCTTGAACCCTTACTGTTAACTCCAACCCTCTCATCTCTTCAAGGACACAGGGATATGAGTGTGGTGGGTGGGAAGAATAGGGTCCTCAGAGTTTGTCTTTGATGTCTAACCTGCTTCACACTGGAAATTGTTGTGGGAGGCGAGCCCACGCCTGGCCTTGCTCCTTTCATCCTCTCTCATCAACCCATGGCAGGTCCCGTACACACGCCCTGTGTCCTTGTCTGTTGGTTCTTCAGTGACAATCAAAGGGAAACCTGCCGTGTCTTTCAGGTGAGTACTCTATAGCCCACAGGTAGAGCTGGGAAGGAGAAGTGAGAATATTAGATTTGGGGAGGGTTCCACTTTACTAATGAGTGATGCGAAAATGAGTGAAATTAGCATAATGGTAGTACAGTGCAGGTGCAGGTCTTGGAGACTCTTTTTTGAAAAAATTTTATTAGGGAACTGGGGAAGGGAAACAGCACTGGGGAATCTGGGGAAGGGAAACAGGCAAGTTGCTGTCGTTTTGTTCTTCAGCATAGTTGTGGAGGACATCGCTTCACTGGCCCATGTTGGTATTACCATTGCGCTCTTCTCGGGTGAGGCAGATTGGTCACTGGCCTCTGGAAGGCCCTTCACAGCGGCTCTTGGCAGCTCACACTGGCTTCTGGCTGCTCATGCTGGCTGCTGGTCACTCACGGTAGCTCATGGCAGCCCCCTGCAGCAGTGGCTGCAGCCTACGCCGTTGCCGGCAACTCAGGGCAGCCCAGCACCAGGTTGAGCTGTTGTTCACCATCTTAACTGCAGAGGGCAGTGTCACTGGCCCTCATGTGGGATCCGAACCAGGGCCCTGCTGCACAGAGCTGGCGTCCCAAGCCAGCTCTTAACCAGCGCCACTCGGCAGCCCTTGGAGACTCTTAAATACCAGGCATTACACTTACAGTTGCAGGACTGTGAGCACATCTTGGGGTCTGCAGAGAGGGGTCACTCATGGGTTGGAGCTGTGGCTCATCATTAAGGGGCATGGAATTTCCAGGGGATGAACAAGAAGTAGGCCCTGGCGAATGATTGCTGCTCAATTTGAGTCTTGGGCTAAGAGTCAAGGCATCTCACCACCCTGGGCAGGATGAGCTGAAGCAGCCTCACAGGGACAGGAACTATGGTGTCACCTGAAAGGACCTTCCTTCCTCCAGGGAGAAGTTGGGAGAGGGTGTGTGTGTGTGCGCGTCTGTGTGTGTGCGTGTGCGTGTGTGTGTGTGTGTGTGTGTGGGTGTGTGTGTGTGCATAATGTGGGTTCCTGATAAGGAAGGGGCCTGCTTAACATGCTGTGTGGTTGCCCTTCAGCTTGAATCCAGAACTAGTGGTGGATCTCTGCACTGGAACTGATGATAAGTCAGACATCGCCTTCCACTTCCGGGTGTACTTTGGCAATTGTGTAGTGATGAACAGCTGTGATAGTTTGGGTTGGAAATTCGAGAAGAAATCCTTTGATATGCCCTTTGAGGATGGTAAACCATTTGAACTGCGCATTTCGGTGCTGCAAGATGAGTATCGGGTGAGTTTCCGGGCCACCCACTACACGGTCTCTATAGGCTCTCAGAGGAGGTCACAGGTCTCTCTGGCCTGGCCCCAAGAGTACTTCGGGGTTCATCTCCTGCCTCTTTCATCATAGAGCACCCTCTGCTTATACTGCTGTCCCCAGGTCTTTACTAAAATCTAACCAGGGTCAAGATCAGCTCCTATGCCGTTTCCTTCAAGGTGAAGAATTCCTTCTGTCTTCACCCACAGCTATCATTTCTACCCATGCTATTATTCTTTAAATATCAAGTAGGTAAATGCATAAAATATGCATATCAATAATTAAAATTAGTCCAAAATTAAGTCTTTCTCTCACTCCCAAACCCCAGTCCTTCTCTCTGGGACAACAGTTACGAGTCTCGTTATGCTCCTTCCAGAGATAATATGAGCTTATACAAGTATATCTTTCTATCTCTCTATCTATCTCTCTATCTATCTATCTATCTATCTACCTATCTATCATCACCTGTCTATCTATCTACCTATCTATCTATCTATCTATCTATCTATCTATCTATCTATCTATCATTGATCTGTCTATCTGTACCTGCTTTTATTTCATTTTAAACAAATGATGTAATAAATTTCTCTAACATTACAGCTTAAGGACAGCAGTTTATTTGTTATCAAAGGATGTATCTTGGACAAATCATTGTATCCACACTGCTTCCACATTATTTATGTTTGCATAATATCCCAATAGAAGAATTACCAAAATGATTAAACTTGACCCTTATTCATGCACATTTAGATTTTTTCCATATTTTGCTCTCATGAATGATGCTGCATTCTATGCCACACTTTTGTCATTATCAACTTCCTAATGCATATATATATATATATATATATATATATATATATATATATTCGAGGATAATTTCAGAGAAAGAGAATAACTGGTTCAAAAGTGTATTCATTTTAAATTTGACAAAGTAACACCAAAACAGTGACAATGTCTCCATAGCCTCACCAATAAAGTATATGTTTAAATATTCTGACCTTTTTAAATGGAGAAGCATAAAAATTAATGTCTTACTAAGACTGAAGTGTTGGATCATTTCATATGCCTATAAGCTGCTAAAAAAATAATATCCAATTTTTAATCATATGTGCTATTTTACTTCTTTAAACACTCAAGTTTGCTTCTTTATCTCCATCACTCCAAATCTGGGCTACTCAAAGGAAAACTGAGTGATCAGAAGTACATGGAAGTAATGTTTTGCAGAATTAAAACATATGCATTTAATGATGCTTATCAACCACTTAGCCTATGATGCTCTGTCTAAGATACAGGAATTCAAGATTCATGAGACACAGTTCCTGGCCATGAGAATCTTCTAGGCTAGAGGAAAGGCCAAGCAAACTCACACCATGCAGCAGAGAGTGGTAGGACCTCATGGGAGGAATGAGACACAAAAAATTGAGTGAACAATTGTCTGAAATAATCTCAAAAGGAGGTCTGTGAAAAGAAGCATGTCTACTGGGTTTACAAGTATGAGTAGGAGTTCTCTGGGAGGACGGTGTGTGTATAGGGCAGAAGTAGAAAGTTTGATCGGTGGCAATAGTGTATTTCTGACACATTTTTCCTTCCAGGTAATGGTAAATGGCAAACACTGCTACAACTTTGGCCATCGAGTCGACCCAGGATATGTGAAGATGATACAGGTGGGGAGAGAGGTCTCCCTGACCTCAGTGTGTATCTGCGAGGGAGAAAAGTGACCAGACTCCCCATTGTCAAAGAGATCCCTATCTAAGTGACCATGTGATTCCCAGAGCTCACTAACAGAATGGGTTGTCCTCACCCTTCCCCGACACTTGATCATTAAAACTGCTGAAAACTTAATAAGATTTGCTTCTTGCTTCAGAGCGAAAAAAGAGTAAGTAGCCACCATGAAGAGGGGTGTGAGAGTACTATAGGAGAGACTGAAGAATCAAAGGGGATAAATAGTTCTCTGACACAAGGATAAGTGACAGGGTCACTGAAATGTCTAAGAACACATTCGTAACAATATCCTCATATATTACTTACTTTCTGTCAGATACTCTGAAGCAAATTCCTTCCCCAATTTCATGAAACTAAACCAAAATATTAAGCACCTGTCTACAGCCACAGAGCTTAACTGGTGGCTGGGGGAAGACACTTGGTAATTTGCGGGAAATCGGGTGAAATTTCTTAATTTTTCCTTCATTCTAAGGATGTTTATTACACATTGACACTGTTCCTGGGTTTGTTTACGATGCACTGGGAAAAACATGAACAAAGAAAGTGACAAGGCCACTTAAAATTTTTTAATCCAAGGAATATTGGGAGAACAACAGGAGATTTCCCTAAAAGAATCCCTTTTATTCTTGTGTCCAAAGAATTGCAAGATTTTTCCAATTTACATGGGCAGATACCTGGGCATGTTTGGCAATGAACTGTTAGGGTTTTAAATTAGGTAGGATTGAATTTATTGTTGGAACAAGTACAATTCGTACACTTGGGTGCAGGGAATAGACTCTGGTTTTGATGTTGTTTCAGTTAATCATTGCAGAATAACTAAACACCCCTCCTAAAAAAAAACAACATTGGTTTAAAGCAATGATGTATTATTATCTCTCCCAGTTTTACAGTTTTATTGCACTCATATGGGTAGTGCATCATGTGGCCTTAATGAGATTGTGGCGGGGATCGAGTTCTCTGAAGGATCTTCTGGTCTGGGCATCCAGATGGATACTTTCCTCATGTCTGACACTTCACTTGTAGTAGCTGAAAAAGCTGGCAGTTGGCTGGTTATTTCTCTCTCTACACGACCTTCATGGCTGTCTTCACTTCTTCGCATCACGGGGGCATCATGGTTTGTTTTTTTTTAACGAATGGTGATTGGCTTCTTCCATAGCAAGCCCTTGAAAAGGCTCAAGCGGAAGGTGCATGGTGTAATAGGGCCTAGCTCTAGGAGTCATGCAGTGTCACTCCCATCACGTCCTATTGTTCAATGGTGAGTCAGAGAGAGAGCCAAAACCATGGGGTAGGAGGAGACTACACAAAGGTGTGGTTATTTTGACTTGTGGTTCGTGAGAAGTCATCCTAGGAAACTAGCTACTGTTCTCCCCTCAGGCCCCAGTGACTTTCAAACTTCCCATATACCAAAACCAGTAACCACTCTAAGGAATTCCCAAATGTAATACAATTATGGACACGAGCTCAGGACTGAAGTCCAGAATCTCATCATCTAAACCAGGACCTGGTGCTCATGAGGTGAACTGAGTATAAATTCTCAGGCGCACTTCTCAATATGTGCATTAAAGGGATGGATTACCTACCTTGTACACACCAAGCATACAATGCTGAAACAGGCCTAAGAAACAATGCAGTCAACACCTCTGTTTTAAGAGGAACAAAACGAGATGTATAGCTGTCACTGGTTCTTATCATACCTGAAAACTAGCCAGGCTCATATCTACCATTCTCTCTGGGACTGTTTTCTCTGCAGCAATGGGTTCTAGCTTCCATTCTCATCTTCTTTGAGTTCCTGCCAAGATGGCACAATGACAACTTTTTCCCCCTAGAGATTCTGATCCTATGTGTCTTAGCAAGTCTAGAGAACCACTTAAGGAGACACAAGATATTATTTACCTAAAAATAGACCAAGGCAGATTTAAGAAAACTATTGTGGCCCCTGTCCTGCTGAACAGAGCATGAAGTAGATTTCATATCTACTTTCCCCCTGGCTGGTGGCTACTCTATTTAAAAAGCCTACGTAACCTTCCATGATGGTTCTGCTATACAAACTCACAATAACTGCCTTTCCTTGAATGATATTCGGCACGTCTGTCCACTTCACATAGATTGTTACATTCACGTTTATCTCAGATACCGCTAGTGCTCACTCTTCTTGAGTGCGTATGGAACATTCCCCAGGCTAGAGCACTGTAAGCCATAAGCCAAATCTCAAAAATATTAAAGGATCCAAATCATACTAAGTATATTGACCACAATGGAATTAAATCAGAAATCAATAACTGAATGAAATTTAGGAGAAGCACAAATATGTGGATATTACACACCACACTCCTAAACAATCGGTGGTTCAAAGAAGAAATCCCAAGAGAAATTAGAAAATACTTCGAGATGAAAGAAAACAAAAACACAACCTACCAAATCTTATGAGTTGTAGCAAATGCAGTGTTTGGAGGAAAATTGATAGTTGTAATGCCTGTCTTAACAAGAAAGATTCCTGGGGATGGCCGAGTGGCTCAGTAGTTTAAGAGTTAGTTTAAGAGCATGAGCTCTGAAAAATAGGGCAGCCGGATAGGTTCCCACATGAGCCAGTGACGTTGCGACCGAGCTGAGCTGCCACTGAGCTGCCAATAGGTGGCAGGATGGCTCAGCTAGTGATCCTAACAACAAGACTGCTTGTTCTATGGTGGGCTATGCCTGCCCGCAGCTAAGACTAAACTGAGCTGAGCTGCCTCCCGGATGGTTCAGTGGATAGAGCGTGCGCTCTTAACAACAAGGCTGCCGGGTCCCACTCCCACATGAGATGGTGGCTAGGCCCACCCACAAGTAAGACTGAACTCGGCACCTTGAGCTTAGAGGCCACGAGCTGCGGATGGGCAGCCAGATGGCGACTGGCGCCCTCCACAACTAAGATTGAAGAACAACATCTTGGCTGGTCCCCCTGTCCAACTTCCCAACACTGCTCCCCTCCCCCAATTCCCCAATTAAAATGAAAAAGAAGAAGAAAAAAGTTAGAGGAATCACACTATCTGATTTTAAGACTTACTATAAAGCTATAGTAATCAATATAATGTGGTTGGAGGAAGGATAGATATATACAAAAACAGAACAGATCCAAGAAATAAACCTGCATAAGTACACCCCACTGATGTTGACAAATGTGCAAAAGCAATTCAATAGAGGGAGAAGTATCCATTTTTTCTCAATAAATGGTATTGAAACAGTTGGGCTTACACAGGAATATAAAAAATTTAATTTAAATGTCATATTCTAAACCAAAAATTACCCAATTTGGATGATATATCTAAACGTGAAAGGAGAAAGACTTTAGAAGGCAACATAAGACCAATTCGTTATGACCTACGGTTAGGTGAGTAGTTCTTAAACGTCACATGAAGGTCCAATCCCATAAAGAAATTGATAAATTGGACTTGATAAAATTAGAAAATTTTGCTCTGCAAATGACCATCATCAGAGAAGAGAAGAAAAAGACAAGCCATAGAATAGGAGAAATATTTGCAATTCATATACTGACAAAGGATTTGTATTGACAATATATGAAAACCTTTCTAAACAGTAAGAAAACAAATAATTCCATTCAACACTAGGCACAAAACTCATACACATCGCTAAAAGGGATGTACACATGACAAACAGGCACATGAAAATATATTCAGGGCCTGCCGAATGGCGCATTAGTTAGGAGTTGTTGGCTTGGGATGCGCGGTCTGAGCAGCAGAACCCCTGGTTCGGATCCCACATATGAGGGCCAGTGATGCTGCGCCCTCTAAAGCTAAGATAGTGAACAACAGCTTGATCTGCTGCTGGGCTGCCATGAGTCGCCGGCGATGGTGTAGGCTGCTGTGGGGTTTGTCTGGCAGTGGGCATGAGCTTTCGTGAGCTGCTGTGAGCCGCCGTGAGCGGCTGTCCGATGGCCTGCGAGTGACTGCCTCACTCGGAAAGAGCGCAATGATTATACCAACATCGGCCAGTGAAGCCACGTCCTCCACAACTAGACTGAAGAACAAAAGGACAGCAACATGTTTGTTCCCCTTCCCCGAATCCCTGACTCTGTTGCCCTACCCAATTCCCCAATAAAATCTTTTAAAGAAAGAAAGAAGAGAAGAAAGAAAGAAAGAAAGAAAGAAAGAAAGAAAGAAAGAAAGAAAGAAAGAAAGAAAGAAAATATATTCAACATCTGTAGCCATTAGGGAAATGCAAACTGACAAGATACCACTGGACATCTATCAGAAAAGCTAAGATAAAACATAATGATAATACCATTGCTGGCAAGGATGTGGAGAAATTAATCCCTCCTTCATTGTTAGCAGGAATGTAAAATGGTAAAGTCACTTTGGTAAACAGATTGGCAGCTTATTGTATACTTAAACATACACTTACTATGCTCTAGCAATCACAGACCTACATATTCACCCCAAAAAATGAAATCATGTCCACACAAACACCTATACACAAATGTTTATAGGCGCTCTCTTTACAATAGCTCCAAACTGTAAGTAACCTTGTTGTCTTTCAGTATGCAAATGAATATACTAACAGTGGTACATACAATGGAATACCCTTAAGCCATTAAAAAAAAAGAACTCTTGTGCTCGCTTTGGCAGTAAATATTCTAAAATTGGAACTATACAGAAAAGATTCGCATGGCCCCTGTGCAAGGATGACATGCAAATGCGTTAAGCGTTCCATATTTTTTTAATAAAAGGAAAAAAACCTCCTTTTTGTTTTTTAAAAGATTTTATTTGGGAATTGGGGGGAGAAAACAGCATTGGGGAATCAGGGAAGGGAACAGACAGGTTGCTGTCCTTTTATTCTTCAGTCTAGCTCTGAAGGACGTCTCTTCACTGGCCTATGTTGATATTATCATTGTGCTCTTCCTGGGTAAGGCAGATAGGTCGCCGGTCAGTGGACGGCCACTCATGGCGGCTCTTGGCAGCTCACTCCAATTACCAACCACTCACGGTAGCTCACGTCAGCCCCCTGCAGCAGGGGCTACAACCTAAGCCGTCGCTGGGGACTTCCAGCAGCCCAGATTTAGGTTGAGCTGTTGTTCACCATCTTAGCTGTAGAGAGCACAGCGTCACTGGCATTAATATGGGATTCAAACCGGGGCCCTGCTGCTCAGAGCTGGCGTCCCAAGCCAACTCATAATCAATGAGCCACTCGGCCAGCCCAAGGAATGAACTCTTGATACCTGAAACAACTTAGATGGATCTACAGGGTATTATGCTGAATGAAAAGTGTAGATCTCAAGAGATTATTTATTGTATGATTTCACTCTTGAAAGGACAAAACTATAGTGATGGAAAACAGATCAGTGGTTGCCAAGATTTAGGGTTAGGGTGAGATTCTGACTATAAAATGTAGCACAAAAGAGTTTCTTTGTGTTGATGGAACAGTTCATCCCAACTGTGATGGCAGTTAGATGAATCCACACATGTGACAAAATGTAATGGTATGATACACACACACACACACACACACACACACACACACACACACACACACAACTAAGCACGTGGGAAAACTCCTTAAATTTTAATAAAGTCTGCATTTAATAGCATTGTACCAAAGTCAATTTGCTGATTTTGATAACATACTATGGTTATGCAAGCTGGCATTGCTGGGAAACGCTGGGCAAAGTGTACTGAGAAATCTCCATGCTGTTTTTTGTATCTTCCTGTGAATTTTAAATTATTTTCAAATGAAAAGTTTAAAACGAAGGTCCCTAGTCTCATAGCAATGGCTCCCCTTTCCTATAGCCATCCAGGTGTTCTTTGTCATGTGGAACAACTGACTAGGAGCCCAGAGGGCACAATGGAGGACTGTTTCCTTCTTTCACTTCTTTGGAGTACTATGACATCAGCTCTTGAATGGCAGCCTATCCCATCTCAAGACTGTCCCTTGCTTAGAAATTGACCTTCTGAGCAAGAAGCTAAAATACGCAAAACAGCAGTGCCAGGAGCAGACAGAGCTGAGAGACAGTGCTGGTGACATTTTTTAAATGTCACATTTAGATGTGCCATGTGATTAAGATTTTAAATTAATGTATGAAACAATTCTGGATCTCTTCATCAAATGTTTTTGTTCCTCTGTATTCACTGTTAATTACCTCCTGTCAGGTGTTTAAGACATTAAGCCTGCCGTTTTGCTGATTTCCTCCCTTACTCATCTTCAGTTCATATTGATAAAAGTGATCTGGCATGTTAAGATGCTTAACCATAGAACTGGGAGGACTATGGGTGGAGCTGGACCCCTTGCTAACTCTCTAGTCCTGACTTCCTATTAAACTTTGTGGTAACTTCCAGGGCAGGGATGCTAATAACTAGAATAGCCATTTTGCAACTGGGGCTTTCCTTCTTCATGTGGGCAGCTGGTTGGAGCACTGGTAGGGGGTATGCATTCATGCACTCCTGGGGTGACCTCATTTTCTTTTTCTTTTCCCAAATAAACTGTTATTTTGGGGACTCTTCTGGAGAGTTATTTTTGCCAGTCAACAATATGCAGCCAATAGCTAATACTCTAAGTCTTAATACACATTTGTCCTACTCTTGCAATTTTATCCTAACTTCCCACATACTTCCTTTGCCTCACATGAGGTGAGCTATATGATCACTTAAATTTTGATTGTTCAAAATTACCTTGAAGCAGCCTGTGCTAATTATCACACCCACCAACCTTATATAAAGATGCCCAGTAAACATACATCAAAAATACTCAAAAAAGAGTCAGGAGACTTTGCCTAGGGATAAATGATAAAGATTTATTCAAGAATGTTAGGGTTTGCAAACTAGGAACACAACGAGGCAATGCCCAGAGTGTTCTATAGAAGAAGAGCTAACAGTTCTTATGATAAAAAGGACATTCTTGAGAAGAATCAGTTCTGCATTTTTAGCCTCTGAATTGATCTGAGATGGGAATGCTGCAGATGACTAGTGGTCTGGATTATGAATGTCAGAAGGCCTGGATAGTTGAACATTCTTTGCTTAGTTCATCAAGGAGTAATCAGAGTGTTATTAGGGGGTCAGGGCCAGGGTTTGATGTATATCTAAGCATTAATGCATGCCTAGCAAGTTCAAAAGATTAAGCTCCCAGGCTAATCAAAACAAAAATAAGATCATTTCCTCTGACACAACCTACTGATTTCACTAATTTGGCAGCTTGATTATAGTGACTTTATTTTATTTCTTTTTTTTTAGAGTTGAAAAGTAATTTTTATTTTTTTGAAGATTTTTGTTTGTTTCTTTGTTATAGTTTTTTTAAAGAATTTTATTGGGGAATTGGGGGATGGGAAAAGTGCTGGGGAATTGGGGAAGGGGAACAGACAAGTTGCTGTCCTTTTGTTCTTCAGTCTAGTTGTGGAAGATGTCGCTTCACTAGCCCAAGTTGGCACCGTCATTGCGCTCTTCCCAGGCGAGGCAGATCAGTTGCCAGCTTCTGGACAGCCCCTCACTGCGGCTGCTTGCCGCTCACGCTGGCTGCTGGCTACACACGGTAGCCCATGGCAACCCACTGCCACAGGGGCTGCAGCCCATGCCTTCACTGGCGACTCAGGCGACTCACAGCAGCCCAGCTCCAGGTTGAGCTGTTGTTCAGCATCTTAGCTGTAGAGGGCAGTGTCACTGGCCCTCATATGTAGGATCCAAACCGAGGCCCTCTGGCGTCCCAAGCCAGCTCTTAACCAACACACCACTCTGCTGGCCCTATAGTTGTTTTTGTTTTTTTTTATTACTATTAGTTTCAGGTGTACAAAACAATGCAAGATATTTTATTTCTTCACCTTAATCCTCACATAGCATGTTGTGGTTTCTCGCTGTTGGTGAAACTGCAGATTGCTGCAGCCATTATGGAAAGCAGTATGGAGGTATCTCAAAAAACTGAAAATGGAACTACCTTATGACCCAGCAATTCCACTCGTAGGTATCTCTCCAGAGAAACCCAAGACACTAATTCAAAAAATATATATGCACCCCTATGTTTATTGCACCACTATTTACAATAGCGAAGATTTGGACACAACCGAAATACCCAGTGATAGACGACTAGATTAAGAAGATGTGGTACATTTATACAATAGAATGTTGCTTAGCTATAAAGAAGAGTGAAATCTTACCATTTGTAACGATATGGGTGGACCTAGAGACTATTATGTCAAGTGAAATAAGTCAGTCGGAGAAAGACAAATACCATATGATCTCACTTACATGTGGAATCTAAATAACTGAATAAATGAGCAAAGTAAACAGAAATAGTCTCAGAGATATAGAGGAAAAACTGAAAGTTGCTAGATGGAATGGGGGTGGGGATGAGGGAGACGGGGAAGGGATTAGACAGCATAAATAGGTAACTACAAGATTGCCACAGGGATATGAAAGACAGTCGGGGTATATAATTAATAATGCTGTAAATATTTTGTAGGGTGTCGGATTGTCACATGTCTTGTTAGGGAGACCACTTCATGAATGGTGTAGAGGCTTGACCACTGCACTATACACCTGAAGCTGATGTTGAATAATATTGTATGTCAACTATAATTATATATATATATATATATATATATATATATATATATATATAGTCACGGGATGTAGAGTATAGTGTGGAGAGTGGAATCAATGGAATTGTAATAAATATGTATGATGTGTGGGGGGAGTGGTACGGTGGATTGGGGGAGGAGGTTCTCACTTTGTGAAGGATAAAAAGTATAGCTATTGCACTGTTTTGCACACCTGAAAGTAATAAAAACAAGGAAGAAAAAAAGAGAAAAAACAAAAAACAAAAAACATGGCTACCAGGGAATTAAAAAAAAAAAAGAGAAGGGTCAGCTGGGCCAAGACTGCTAGAAATATCTACAAATTACTGAGTTGAGCTTTTGTTTGGTTTCAAAGTTTATACAGTAAAACCTTGCATTTCAAGTCACGTTGTTTGCGAGTGTTCCACAAGATGAGCAAACATTTCTAATACATTTTAACGTGGTAAACAAGCAATGTCTTGCAATATGACTATACTTTGTTTCCAGAACAAATTGTGCTCGCAATGCAAGGTACTGCTGTATTTTCCTGTAGTTGGGGGTAGTAGAAGTAGTGGTGAAGCTGGTTATTGCAACCTTTGCATATATTGGGTAGATTTAAGTTGGAGCCAGGACAGAGCTAGTCCCATACAGATGCCAAACCTCCCAAGTCACAGGGCTAGCACTGGGCCTAAGCAAATAGAAACATTGAAACTGCGTAGCAAATATATAGGAAGCAGAATCATTAAGAGGCAAACAAAAGAAAGCTTTCACAAAAAGTCCCAAGCACAATTACACTTGCTAAAACAAATGATACCAGAGATTCAAACCTCAAAATAGAAGACTTACTGTCACCATTACAATCCCGTCTTAACAGCATGTTAGTCACTTCTCTAGAAATGGAAGCAATGACCATCACTGTTATCTGCAATTTACTCACCACTAGTGAGGTTAAACACAGATTCAGAGTTGATAGAATTATTAATTCTGCGAACTGGTCTACCTATGTATTACTATATTTTGCCAATTGTTCTCTTACACATCTTTTTATAATTTTGTTCAAAACATGTATGTATTAAACATATTATTTTTTATAGTGTGGTTTGAAAACATTGCCGCCTGCCTTGGCATTACAACAAAATCTGGCACAGCTGCTAAATACGGTTTACATTAAGAACTACCAACTTTTTCATGAAACTGGAAAATGAAACCAGAGGCCAAATGAGTCCGGGGCTCGTCCTGCCTGTTCTGCCTGCACTGCTCAGCCAATAGACCAACACAGGAGTTGGGTCATAGAATAAGCGTTTACTATCATAGCATCAGTGGTCTGAGAAGGCAGAGGGTTAACACCTCCAAAATCTGCCTTCACATTCTCAGACCAGCCTGGGATACTTAAGGGAAAATCTGGACATTCTCCCAGAGGCCACATGATGGTTCTGGGGGTTCTGCATGGAGCCCTTCCTCAGGCGATGTGGCTCTCCAATGTGGCCATCAACCCGGGAGTAGTGATGACAGTAACCTGGAAAGAATGCTAGGCCATAGAGATTGTGATCAGTAAGCATGGGGTATTGTGATCAGTAAGCAAGGGGTATTGTCATCAGTAGGTAAGCATAAGTTTCAGAGTAATTACCTAAAACAAGGAAGTGAGACAGGAGATATTCTATACTCAAACAGCAGGGAAGGGGTGGATCAATTGTTAAACTCTAGGGCAGGGAGAGGTGAGGCCAGGGACATTGCAAGGTCTCTTGTGTGGGGGTCCCAACAGGGCCCTGTTTCATCCCCAGCACGTATTCACTTGAATTTTCATTTCCTAATGCTGAGTAAACCATTCAACACAACTTGAGATATCTTTCTATTTCCTGTTTTCTTAAGGTCATAAAGTCATAAAGAAATTCTGAAGAAATACTTAAGTGAGATTTGTTGACTATAAAAATCACCACTCACTTCGGAGAAATGCTATATCATTTATATTATAGAAGAAGGAAGATAAGATTAATTTAAACAAATGATTATGACACCGTGATGAACCATTTACTATAAGCGAGGCAAATATTTAGAAAATGGGATTCGATAGTGAATACATTAGACAAAATCCCTGCTCTGAAACGAATATAATATTATCTTTCAATTATATCAGGGTAAAAGAAAGAGAGAGAGAGAGAAAGAGAGAGAGAGAGAGAGAGAGAGAGAGAGAGAGAAAAAAGAAAGAGAAAGAAAGAAAGAAAGAAAGAAAGAAAGAAAGAAAGAAAGAAAAAGAAAGAAAGAAAGAAAGAAAGAAAGAAAGAAAGAAAGAAAGAAAGAAAAGAAAGAAAGAAAGAAAGAAAGAAAGAAAGAAAAGAAAGAAAGAAAGAAAGAAAGAAAGAAAGAAAGAAAGAAAGAAAGAAAGAAAGAAAGAAAGAAAGAAAGAAAGAAAGAAAGAAAGAAAGAAAGAAAGAAAGAGGAAAGGGACAGAAAAGACGGCATTATAATTGTAAATCATTTCCCTTGAGGGAAGGCCTTGTTAAGGAGTATAGGGAGCTTTGAGCATAGTTTACACTGATCACTTTTCCTTCCCTGTGCTGGAAGCACAAGGGCATTTTTCTCTGATCTTCATACTGAAAACCCAGTAGTGTTGCCGCAAGTAGACACATTCCAAAAACAAACAGCTGTAAATCGAAAACACAGAAATCATTTGATTTTCATCATATTTAGAAATCTTTTCCTTGAGATAAAAAAGCCAAGTTGATGTCTTTCAATCTTAGTTGTGGAGGGCGCAGCTAGGTCAGCTCAAAGTCCAGTTGTCATCTAGCCACCCGTCATCTCCCTGCTGCTCAGCTCAAGGTGCTGAAGGCCACTTAGCTGTGTGAGGGGGATGGGGGTGGGGAGTGGGGGTGAGGTGGGGGCGTGGGAGTTTAGTGCAGAGCAGTGCAACCCACCATCCCAACCAGGAGTGGAAAATGGAACCTTCATGTTTGGATGCCGTGCTCTCACCAGCTGAGCTATCCTGCCACCTGTTGGCAGCTCAGCTGCAGCTCAGCTTGGGTGCAGCTCACTGGTCCATGTGGAACCAGTACCCTGTTGCTCAGAGCTCACGTTATTAATCAACTGAGCCACTGGGACAGCCCCTGGACCAACTTCTTAATCCAGCGCCTTAGACCGCTCGGCCACCCTACCCTTGGACCAACTTCTTGATATCCGTTATGCTGCAGCCCAATTCTTTGAAGAATTAAAGTAACTTTATCTTACAAATCTCTACAAAACCAGAAATGCCTCTCTAGAAAACATTCCTAGTCCACTTATTCTTTCAATCAATCCTAAAACCACTCCTGTTCACTTCAAAAAGCTTGTAATTATTGTAAAAACTATGGCCTTAGGAAACAAGTTTTTCTTGGAGAAACTTGCATTCTTTCTCTGTGCCCTTGAGATGTATATGTTCTACCTGATCTTTAGTAATTATTTAGCCCAATTCTTTGAAATGCAAATTTCAGAGCATTAATTCCTATCAGAAGGAAAACAAAATGGGGGAAAGTTTATTTGAAACTTAGGCAAATGAAAAATCTTAACTATCTTCTCCACAAATACTAGTAAAAAGCTTAGCCATCTAAACAGGTAACCTTAACATTCCATCACCAGGAACACAATTTGGATCCAACTTCTTTCATAATTAGTAAGTCTTGTGTTATTTTACCTGATTCATGGCTAAAATTTTAGAATGAAAGCCATAAGATCTCATCGTGTGTGTGTGTGTGTGTGTGTGTGTGTGTGTGTGTGTGAGAGAGAGAGAGAGAGAGAGAGAGAGAGAGAGAGAGAGAGAGAGAGAGAGAGGTATAATATTCTTCTATTTTCAGATGGTGTTGCTAAAATTCATTTGCAAAGGAGCTCTATTTAATTGTATTATAAAAACAAAAGTACTTATATGAATGAAGGATTTCTAAAAGTCTCAGAAATATAGAAACTAACACACATATGTTTCAAGTTCACATGATCCGAGATAATCTTTGGTCAAAGAAAAAAAAGTTAGTTTAAGTTTGCTGGCTTAATTAAAATAGACACATCTTCAAAGTTATCAAAATTAAAATAATTCAGACATGTAACTTTTCTTCCGCCTGAGCTTACTAGCCAAATAAGTTCATGTTATCTCTGTAACAAAATTTGTCAGTAAGAAAAATTACTTGATATGATGCCATTTCTATAAGGAATTGATACATACTTGTTGAGAACTGCTGAATTAAAAAGATGTAAGTGGGATAAAATTTCTAGGTGGACATTTCAATGTGAATTATGTTTTATGGTATGTCTTTAAATAGTTCTCCCAAATCTTTTTGGTAACTTAAACTTTAAGTTGTGTTAAATTAAATTAAATGATGGAGTCACTGGCTATCTACATTATTTCCTAATTTTAAAAAATGCTAATACACTAATTACTGAACATACATTTATCTACTAGCCATGAATCTATGCCCAGCCACTGACCCACACCTCCTTCTGATTCATCTTTCCCCCCATCCCCATTTAAAATTCATGAAACTGCCTTGTTATCACATCACTTTTCTCCACCTCCACTTCCTCTTTCTTCTAGGCACAGTGACTGTGGCCTCATTCAGAGCACTGCCAAGGCCTCCGCTTAGCACTGCAAACCCTCTCCTGGCCCCTATAATCTGTTTTTTAAATATCTGTCAGATATCTTGGATGGTGTCACAGGTGAATGAAAAAGGGGCTAAGTAGTACATCTGACAAGTTCAGTGACCAAAAGTAACCTCACAGGGTGATCTGATCATCAACTGGGCAGGTCATGTTGGGTAGTCACACCACAGGCCTACAAAAGGTTTATCTTTGCCTTAAGTAAGCCCAGCCCATTGCGCTTATGCATCTAGATTAACACATCTTTGAAGAGCCAAAAGCAATCATCTTTTCCAGAACCCTGGGAAGCAGAACCACCCTCAAGAGAGCACATGATCTTGTTGTGAACTATCCTGCAATGCAATCATAGAGCTTTCCCCACCTTGCTTTCCTCCCACCTTCATGTAGTCTCCCTTATGTTCCCCCTTAATTCCAAATGTACAAAAAGAACTGCAAAACTGTCATTCACCAGAGTATTTGAGATCATGCTTCTAGACATAATCAGTTTCACTCAAATAAACTGTTATAAAACTTCTCGAGACAACTAAGATGGCGCAGTAGGTAAACGCTATGTTTACCTTCTCTCACAACTACATCAAAATGACAACGAATCTACAAAACAACCAGTATTGAGAATCACCCCAAATCAAGCTGAACTGAAGCCTTTCAACTAAGGACGTGCAGAAGAAGCCACCTCCAGGCTGCTAGGAAGGTCAGAGGCGTGGAACGGGCTGTTGTCACACCCAAGTGTGACCATTAAAGATTGGGAGGGCTATTACATCTGTGGGGTTCCCTCCCCATCCCCTAGAAGGGTGAGAGATCTCAGCCCCACTCCAGTCCAGGGTTCCAGTGTTGCGGAGAGAAGTCCCCATAATTTTTGGTTGTGAAAACCAGCAGAGATTGTGACTAAGGGCGACTGAATGCAGTTGCACTCACTGGCGCTCCTCTTAAAGGGACTGCACATGGACTTACCCACCAATGGAGTCACTCACTCTCAGCTCCAGTGCTGGGGCAGCAGCTGAAAAGGCGGCAGGGACAAATGGTGGAGAATTGAGTTGTCTGGCTTGGGATGGGGGCTGGAGAGGGCGGGTTTCTACTGAACAGGGGAACTCTCTAAGGCCATTATTTCTTTGTTGAGCCCTCTCCCTTCCCAGCATGCGAACACAGGTGGCCGACATATCTGAGTCTCCGCAGTTTATTTGCCACACCCTGGAGATTTAACACCTGGCCCTGCCCAACTTTCATGCAATTTTCATGAAAGCCCCAGCTGCTTTCAGTGGCTTTTTCATGCTTTGGCTCCAGCTTCAGACTTTCCTAGACTCTCAAAAGTTTGCAGAACTCAGACAAGCAGCATCTGGCTTAAGCATGTCCTGTGCCTCTGGCTGAGCAGCCCTAAGCCGGCACTAGCAGCAGTCGGCCTTGGTTCGCAGCTTGGCCTCTCAAGGCACTTCCAAGCACAGCACGGGAGCAGCCATCTGTGGATTTCTTTTTGGCTTCCACTAGGTGGCCTCAGGTGGGGCACATGCTGTGGCAGAACTTGACCTACAGCGGATCCCTTCCAAGGTGGTCCTGGGGCTGGCACCCACAGTGGCCAGCTTCAAAATGAGCTGGAGGGCCGGCCGAGTGACGTGATGGTTAAAAACTGGCTTGGGACGCCAGAGGGCCCCGGTTCGGATCCCACATATGAGGGCCAGTGACACTGCCCTCCACAGCTGAGATGCTGAACAACAGCTCAACCTGGAGCTGGGCTGCCGTGAGTCCCCGGCGACGGCGTAGGCTGCAGTCCCTGTGGCAGTGGGTTGCCATGGGCTACCGTGTGTAGCCAGCAGCCAGCGTGAGCGGCCAGCAGCCGCAGTGAGCGGCCGTCCAGAAGCCGGCGACTGATCTGCCTCGCCCAGGAAGAGCGCAATGATGGTGCCGACTTGGGCCAGTGAAGCAACGTACTCCACAACTAGACTGAAGACCAAAACGACAGCAACTTCTCTGTTCCCCTTCCCCAATTCCCCAGCGCTGTTCCCATCCCCCCAATTCCCCAATAAAAATCTTTTAAAAAAAAAAAAAAAAAAAAAAAAAAAAAATGAGCTGGAGCATCACCCAGCCACCTCCAACTACAACACACCCAAGGGGCAGATTGGGCACACACCAGAGTCCTGCCGAGGCAGATCCTGCTCCGTAGGGTCAGCCCCTGCACAACAACTCTTCCAATGTAGTCAAGGCCAGTCCTCACAGCTGGTGAGCCCAAGGGTCAGTCCCTCACATGATGTGTAATTATCAACCAAGACTCAACTACAAGAGGAGGGCACACATAACCCACAAGGAACAACCTGGAGCACGTGGCTCAGGTGACCAGAAAGACTGTGCCACTGAACCCCACAGCACACTTACTACATATGGACATTCTAAGACCAGAAGACATAGCAGCCCTACCTAATACATTGAAACAAACACAGAAAGGCAGCCAAAATGGGGAGACAAAGAAACATGTCCCAAATAAAAGGACAGAACAAAACTCCAGAAAAAGAACTAAGTGAAACAGAGATAAGCAATCTATCAGATGCAGAGTTCCAAATGCTGGTTATGAAAATGCTCAGTGATCTCAGGGAGAACTTCAACAGAGATAAGAAGCATAAAAATGGAGAAGGAAACCATAAAAAAGAACAAGTCAGAAATATAGGATACAATAATGGAAATGAAAAATATATTACAGAGAATCAACAGTAGGTTATATGAACCAGAGGATCCAACCAGCGATATAAAAGATAAGGTAGAACTTCCGGTAAGATGTCAGAATTGACAGACGCTGTGCCAACTACCTCCCAGGATCACACCAAAATTACAAATAATTTATAAGATATTCAACCTTGGAAGTTCCCTGGACCCTAGATGAGTAGAACCTCTAAAGAAAGGACTTAAAGAGGAGGCCACATCAAGTCCGGTAGAGGGGCGGAGTCGAGAGAAGGCAAACCCCGTGAGGGACACCTCAGTGGTGGGGAGACTTGTCCGGTTGGGGGACAGACTCTCTGGCCCCACATCGCGCTCACCAGCCCAGAGTTACTTTGTCGGCAAGAGGAGTTCTACGATAGCTCGAAGTAGAAAATAGTGAGGACTCTCTTTGCTCAACTCGGTGAGGCTGAGGGCAGCTGGAGAAACAGTGGAGCTGGCAAACCGACTTGCTTGCTGGTGAGCACACACCCGGTTCCTGGTGGAGGGAGTAGCTTTGTGAACGGGTCCCAGGAGCCTGTGGGAAGGACTGAACTGAGTGCCTTTGGCATGGGAGCTGGAGGTTTTTGGGACCATTGTTCCCCTGGTGTGGAGCTTGCACACGAGTATTGCACAGGAGGGCACCGTTTTTTCAGGGCTGGGCCCTCCCACAGAGGCTCAGATCTGGGACTGCACTGGTCTGCTGAAATTGGCGCAGGAGTGCGTGTGTGCGTGAGTGCGTGCGTGCGTGTGTGCGCATGCGGCCTTGGATTCCCACCCTCCATACTGTTTGTGCTGCGTAGCCAGGGAAAAGTCAGGCAAGCGTGCTCTGACTACAACAGACTGCTTATTGAGACCTGGAATTGCATGACTCGCTTTAGGTCCCCGATTTCCGCACTGCGTGTGCAGAGTTGTCTGGGTGGCAATTGGCTGTCGGGCTGCTCGGCCTGACCTTTGAGCGGCTGATTGGGACAGGCTGAGACAGGGAGTTTTCCTGGGAGTGTAGGTCCACGAGCTGTGCGCCTGCATGATTCAGCCGGGGCTTTCCAGGCGAGTTTGTGTGGGTTGGCTGCCGATGCAGGAGTGCATGCTGCTCTGACTTGGTGGGGGCTACTGACCACACCTTGTGGTGCCTTGGGGGCCTGCCCTGCCCACCTACAGCTGTGTTGCCAGGGGCACTCTGAGCCCCTGGTCCCTGGCTCCTACCTCTGCAGGCCACAGAGGGTTTTTTGCAGCAGCAGACAGCCTACAACAACCTGTGAGGATTTTTGGTTGTGAGCACGGTTCCAGAGCACACAGCAACTAATTGTGGGAAGCTTACTTCAAGTCTAGAGGGAGGTCGGCGCATGACGCACTGAGCCTTTCCCCTCAACAGCTGGTGCTGAGTCGCCCAGAATCTCTCTATTGCTGAGCAAGTGGTCTGCAGATTAAAGCAGGCAGAGAGCCCCCCCCTCTTTTTTTTTCCTTTTTTTTCTTTTCTTTTTCCTTTTTTTCCCCTTTTTCTCTTTTTTCTTTATTTCTTTTTTTTTCTTTTTTCTTTCTAGGTGATCTAATACATCGAAGCAATCAGAGTGACAGCCAGAATGAAGAAACAAAGAAACATGTCCCAAGTAAAAGATCAGAAGAAACCTCAAGAAATGGAACTAAATGAAACAGAGGTATCCAACCTTTCAGAGACAGAGTTTAGAACACTGATGATAATAATGCTTCAGGAACTTAAGGAGGACATAAAGAAGGATACAGAAATCATAAAAAACAACCAGGTAGAACTCAAGAATACAATAACTGAAATGAAGAACACACTCGAAGGAATCACCAGTAGATTAGATGAAGCAGAGGATCGGATCAGTGATTTAGAAGACAAAATAGCAGAAATCACCCAGTTGGAACAACATAAAGAAAAAAGAATAAAAAACAATGAAAATAGTTTTAAGAGACCTGTGGGACAACATCAAGTGCAACAACATTCGCATCATAGGAATACCACAAGGCGATGAGAAGAAGCAAGGGATTGAGAATGTATTTGAAGAAATAATGACTGAGAACTTCCCTACCCTGGTGAAGGAAATCAACATACAAGCTCAGGAAGTGCAGAGAGTTCCAAACAAGCTAAACCCAAACAGGTCCACACCAAGACACATCGTAGTAAAAATGGCAAAGGTTAAAGACAAAGACAGGATCCTAAAAGCAGCAAGAGAAAGACAGCAGGTTACATACAAAGGAACTCCTATAAGACTAACAGCTGACTTTTCTACACAAACTTTGCAGGCCAGAAGGGAATGGCAGGAAATATTCAAAGCGACGCAAAATAAAGGCCTACAACCAAGATTGCTCTACCCAGCACGGCTATCACTTAAAATTGAAGGAGCGATAAAGAGCTTCTCAGAAAAGAATAAACTTAAGGAATTCATTACCACTAAGCCAGCATTGCAGGAAATGCTAAAAGGGCTTTTTTAAACAGAAGAAAGGAGAAAACAAGCTAACCCAGGAAGATCAGAAATACAAATAACAAAATGGCAATAAATATGCACCTATCAATAATCACTTTAAATGTGAATGGATTAAATGCTCCAATCAAAAAACGTAGAGTGGCTGAGTGGAGAAGAAAACAGGACCCATGCATATGCTGTTTACAAGAGACTCAACTCAGATCAAAAGACACACACAGACTGAAAGTAAAGGGATGGAATAAGATATTTCACGCAACTGGAAATGAGAAAAAAGCGGGAGTAGCAATACTTATTTCAGACAAAATAGACTTTAAAATGAAGAATACAATAAAAGACAAAGAAGGACACTACATAATAATAAAAGGATCGATTCAACAGGAGAACATAACCCTAGTAAACATCTATGCACCCAACATAGGAGCTCCTAAATATGTTAAAAAGATTTTGACAAACATAAAGACAGAGATCAACAGTAACACTATCGTAGTAGGGGACTTCAACACCCATTGTCACCAATGGACAGATCCTCCAGACAGAAAATCAACACGGAAAAAGTGGCCTTAAAGGACATTTTAGACCAGCTGGATTTAATTGATATTTTTAGAGCATTTCACCCCAAAGCAACAGAATATACATTCTTCTCAAGGGCACATGGAACATTTTCCAAGATAGACCACATGTTAAGACATAAAACCAGTCTCAATAAATTTAAGAAGATTGAAATCATATCAAGCATCTTCTCTGACCACAATGCTATAAAACTAGAAATCAATTATAAAAAGAATTCTGGAAAACACACAAATACATGGAGGCTGAATAACATGCTACTAAATAGCAACTGGGTCAAAACTGAGATTAAGGAAGAAATCAAAAGCTATCTCAAGACAAACGACAATGAAAACACAACAACTCAAAATCTATGGGATGCAGCGAAAGCAGTCCTAAGAGGAAAATCCATAGCATTGCAGGCCTATCTAAAGAAAAAAGAACAATCTCATATCAACAGACTATCTTTACACCTAAGGGAACTGGAGAAAGAACAGCAAAACAAGCCCAAAGGGAGTACAAGAAAGGAAATAATAAAGGCCAGAGCAGAAATAAATGAAATAGAGACCAAAAAAAATAAAAATACAAAAGATCAATGAAACCAAGAGCTGGTTTTTTTAAAAGATAAACAAAATCGACAAACCCTTAGCCAGACTCACCAAGAAAAAGAGAGAGACGACCCAAATTAATAAAATCAGAAATGAAAGAGGGGAAGTGACAACAGGTGCCACAGAAATACAGGAAATTGTAAGAAAACATTACAAACAACTATATGCCAACAAATTTGACAATCTGGAAGGAATGGATAAATTTCTAGAAGCTTGCAATCTACCAAAAAAAGAAACAAACTCTGAACAGACTGATTACTACCAAAGAAATTGAGTCAGTAATCAACAAGCTTCCAACAAACAAAAGTCCTGGACCAGATGGCTTCACAGGCGAATTTTACAAAACATTCAAAAAAGAATTAATACCTATTCTCCTCAAACTATTCCAAAAAATACAGGAGGGAAGGCTCCCAGGAACATTTTATGAGGCCCCTATTACTCTGATCCCAAAGTCAGACAAAGATATTACAAAAAAAGAAAACTACAGGCTGATATCCCTAATGAACATAGATGCAAAAATCCTCAACAAAATACTAGCAAACCGAATTCAGTGTCACATTAACAAGATCATACACCACGATCAAGTGGGATTCATTCCTGGTATGCAAGGTTGGTTCAATATCTGCTAATCAATTAACATAATACATCACAGTAACAAAATGAAAAATAAAAATGATATGATCATATCAATAGATGCAGAAAAAGCATTTGACAAAATCCAGCAACCATTTATGATAAAAACTCTTAGCAAAGTGGGAATAGTGGGGTCATATCTCAACACAATAAAGGCTATATATGAGAATCCCACAGCAAACATCGTACTCAATGGGGAAAGGCTAAAAGCTTTCCCCTTAAAATCAGGAACAAGACAAGGCTGCCCATTTTCACTACTTCTATTCAACATAGTTCTGGAAGTTCTGGCTACAGCAATCAGACAAGAAAATGAAATAAAAGGCATCCAAATTGGAAAAGAGGAAGTAAAATTGTCATTATATGCAGATGACATGATACTATATAGAGAGAATCCCAAAGACTTCACCAAAAAACTGTTAGAACTGATAAACGAATTTAGTAGGGTAGCAGGATACAAAACTAACATTCAGAAATCAGTTGCATTTGTATACACCAATGATAAACTATCAGAAGAAGAAATCAGGAAATCAATCCCATTTACAATTGCTTCAAAAACAATAAAATACCTAGGAATAAATTTAACCAAAGAAGTAAAAGACCTGTACTCAGAAAATTATAAGACATTGAAGAGAGAAATCAAAGAAGATACAAGCAAATGGAAATGCATACCATGTTCATGGATAGGAAGAATTAATATAGTTAAAATGTCAATACTACCTAAGGAAATATATAGATTCGATGCAATTCCTATCAAACTACCAAGAACATTTTTCTCAGAAATAGAACATATAATCCAAAAATTTATATGGAGCCAGAAAAGACCCCGAATAGCCACAGCAATCTTGAGAAATAAGAATAAAATGGGAGGTATCATGTTACCCGACATCAAATCATACTACAAGGCTACAGTAATCAAAACAGTATGGTACTGGCATAAAAACAGACACATAGATCAATGGAACAGAATAGAGAGCCCAGAAATAAACACATCCATATACGGTCATTTAATCTATGACATTGGAAGCAAGAATTTACATTGGAGTAAAGATAGTCTATTTAATAAATGGTGCTGGAAAATTGGACTGACACGTGCAAAAAAATGAAAATGGACCACCTACTTACACCATATAAAAGAACAAATTCAAAATGGATTAAAGACTTACGTGTAAGACCTGAAACCATAAAACTCATAGAAGAAAAAATAGGGAGTAAATTTGCAGACATTACCCTCAGTAATATTTTTACTGAGATATCCCCTCAGGCAAGGGAAATAAAAGAATAAATTAACAAATGGGATTACATCAAACTTAAAAGTTTTTTCACAGCAAAGGAAATCATCAATAAAACAAAAAGGAAGCCTACTTAAGGGGAGAAGAGATTTGCCAATGATATATCTGATAAGGGGTTAATATCCAAAATTTATAAAACACTCATTCAATTCTACACCAAAAAAACAAACAACCCAATTAAAAAATGGGCAGAGGATATGAAGAGGCATTTCTCTAAAAAGAACATACAGATGGCCAACAGGCATATGAAAAAAATGTTCAACCTCACTAATCATTAGGGAAATGCAAATAAGAACCACAATGAGATACCACTTCACTCCGCTCAGAATGGCTATCATCAATAAATCAACAAACAACAAGTGCTGGCGAGGCTGTGGAGAAAAGGGAACCCTGCTGCACTGTTGGTGGGACTGCAGATTGGTGCAGCCATTATGGAAATCAGTATGGCGATATCTCAAAAAACTGGAAATGGAACTACCATATGACCCAGCAATTCCACTCTTGGGTATCTATCCAGAGAAACCCAAGATGCTAATTCAAAAAAATATATGTACTCCTATGTTTATTGCAGGGCTATTCACAATAGCCAAGACTTGGAAACAACCGAAACGCCCATCGGTAGATGACTGGATTAAGAAACTGTGGTACATTTATACAATGGAGTATTACTCTGCTACAAAGAAGAATGAAATTGTACCATTTGGGACGATATGGATGGACTTAGAGACTATTATGTTAAGTGAAATAAGTCAGTCAGAGAAAGACAAATACCATATGATTTCACTTATATGTGGAATCTAAAAAACTGAATGAACGAGGAGAGTAAACAGAAGTGGTCTCAGAGATATAGAGGAACAACTGATAGCTGTTAGTGGGGGGGGTGATGAGGGAGAAGGGGAAGGGATTAGACAGCATAAATACGTAACTACAATATTGCCACAGAGACATGAAAGACAGTTCGAGGAATATAATTAATAATGTTGTAAATATTTTCTAGGGTGTCAGGTGGTCACATGTCTTACTAGGGAGACCGCATCATGGATGGGGAAGAGGCTTGATCAGTGCACTGTACACCTGCAGCTGATGTTGTATAATATTGTATGTCAACTATAAGTGAATATATATATATATATATATATATATATATATATATATATATATAGTCATGGGATGTGGAGTATAGTGTGGGAGTGGAGTCAAGGGAATTGTAATAGATATGTATGATATTGGGGGGAAGTCAGACGGCGGATTGGGGGAGGGGGGTTGTCACTTCGAGGGGTAAAAAGTATAACTATTGCACTGTGTTGTACAGCTGAAACTAATTCTAAAAAATGTGTATTTCATAATAAAAAATAATTTAATTAAAAAAAGAAAAAAAATTTAGGCTATGAGAAAAAAAATAGCCAACTGCGTAAATTCAATAGCTACAAAAGGTTGATTCATGATATTTTTCTCACCGAAAGAAAAGCAAAGCAAGTCAATGGAAGTCCTTCATTGTAGCTCATTTAAACCTGGTACTGTGTTTTTATTTTACCCAGGATTTACTTAAAATTTATTTTGCTGCAGCTAAGATATTTTGGCCTTAGTCTTCTAAGAGTTTTCCATTCTGAAATGTGCTAGGAGAATTCCAATATGTGTGTATTTTCTGTGAATATATACATATTTTTTTAATGAGTGAATCCTTCACTCACAGTAAATACTGAATCCTTTACTCCAAGTAAGTTTTGTTACTTGGTTGGAACTTAGAGACTTGCAATTTATTTTTAAGCCAATAAACATTCTCACCATTAAAAAAAAACAAAAGCAAAAAAAAAAAACTGCAGGTATAAAACTAGCATATAGTAGGATTTCAATTGTGGTAAAGCAGCCAGAAAAAAGGCAAATTAACAAACTGTATGGGGGTATGAGAGTGGTAAGATGGTTTTCTGCTTTCATTTCTTTTCTTTAGTTGATCTGGCTTTTAGACTCTTCAAAACAGAGGAAAGAATTAAAAAGGAGAAGGTAAAAAAAAAAAAGACTGGTCATTGGAGAAGTCCAGACAAGAGCTAATAGAGAATTGGATCAGGGTGTAGCAGTGGAGTGCAAGATTAAAAAATAAATACTATTATAGAGAAAAACTAAAAATAAAAAAAGATAAGGTAACAGACAACACACAACCAGAACAGCAAAAAGAAAAACGAAACCAAAAAATTTAAGAGAGTTTAAGGGGCTTCTGGGACAATATAAACCACACCAACATTAGCATTATAGGGGTACCAGAAGGGGAAGAGAGAAAGCAAGGAATTGAAAACCTATTTGAAGAAATAATGACAGCCGACTTTCTTAGCGTGGTGAAGGAAATAGACATTCAAGACCAGGGAGCCCAGAGAGTCCCAAACAAGATAAGCCCAAAGAGGCCAACACCAAAACACATCATAATTAAAATGTCAAATATTAAATACAAACAGAGACTGTTAAAAGCAGCAAGAGAAAAGCAGTTAGTTACCTATAAGGAAGCCCCCATACAACTGTCTGCTGATTTCTCAACAAAAACTTTGCAGGCAAGAAGGGAGTGGCAGAAAATATTCCAAGTGATGAAAATCAACGACATACAACCAAGATTCCTCCCCTCAGCAAGGCTGTCTTCTAGAGTTGAAGGACATGTAAGGAACTTCCCAGTCAAGAAAAAGCTGAAGGAGTCCATCACCACCAAACCAGTATTACAAGAAATCTTAGAGGGACTCCTTTAAGATAGCAGGGGGGTTAAGGATGGGTGAAAGAGAAAGGGATTAAGAAGTACAATTTGGTTGTCATACAGTATCATGTGGATGTAGGGTATAGCATAAGGAATATACTCAATAATGTTGTAATAACTAGGTATGATGCCAGATAGGTACTAGATCTATTTGGGTGATAGATGGGAATGGGTTTGGAGACAGGGTAAAAAAGGTGAAGTCATTAAGAAATACAAATTGAGGGCCGGCCTAGTGGCACGTTGGTTAGGAATTGGCTTGGGACACCAGCTCTGAGCAGCAGGGCCCCCGTTCGGATCCCACATGAGGGCCACTGACACTGCCCTCTACAGCTAAGATGGTGAGCAGCAGCTCGACCTGGAGCTGCACTGCCCTCAGTGTCTGGCAGCAGGCACAAGTGGCCAACAACGGTTGTGAGCGGCCCACAGCCAGCAAAGTTGCCATGAGTTGCCGTGAGCTGCCATGAGTGGCTGCACAACGGCCAGCAACAAATGCCTCAGCCAGGTAGAGAACAATGATCATAATACCAACATGGGCCAGTGAGCTGCGTACTCTATAACAAGACAGAGCAATGGCTTGGCTCGGAGGTGTAGGGAGGGGGAAGGGGAAAAATTTAGATGCTTAATCTATAAAAGGCTCTTTAAAATCAGTAAGACAAAGGCCAAAAACCCAACCAAAAAATCGGCAAAGGGCATGAGAAAAAAACATTTCATAGAAAAAGAAATATAAAAGCTTTCAATAAGAAATGTAAATGCAGAAAATACATTCAGCGACATTAAGAATGGAAGCAATGCCACTTAAAACAATATGGAAATGGATGATGACAGAGACTCTCCTTGACGGAAACCAGAGGTCAACTGAATCTGGGGCTTGTGCTGCTTGTGCAGCTCAGTCAATAGACCGACACAGGAGCTGGGCTATAGGATAAGGTTTATTTATAGTCAGAGCACTGGTGCTGTGAGAAGGCAACAGGTTAACACCTTCAACAACTGCCTTAACATTCTAAGAGCTGCTTAGGGTATTTAAGGGAAAACCTGGGAATTCCTCCAGAGGGTACATGATGGGTTCCTGGGGTCTGCATGGAGCCTTCCCTGTGGCCACGTTGCTCTCCAGTGGTGTCAGCAACCCAGGAACAATGATGGGAGTGGCCTGGAAATGCTACACCATAGACATTGCGATCAATAAGCATAAAGGTGCTAATCACAAGATTCAGGGTAACTTTCTAAAGCAGGGAACGGTGCCAGGGGACATTCTGAGATCAAGCTGTAGGGGGACAATGTATTACTAAGCTATAGTCAAGAAAGGTGAGACCAGGAGGCGGTGAGGCCTCTAACGTGGGGCCCTGCTTCATGATCAAAATTGAGTCACGCTGTTCTGAGATTTTTTTTTTTGTCTTCCTCTTCTTCCTTAGACCTTGACCTGGGCTCTCCCCTTAGCCCACTTAGTCCAGTTTGAGCAGCAATCATGCTGAGTCAGTTTAGGGAGAATACCCCACCCTTAATATCTGAACAAATTCCTCATTCCCCACCCTTGATATTTTATCACCTTGAACTGCCTCCAGCAAGAATCCTATCAAGTCTGTTAGCCAAACTTCTCTTACCAGCGAGGTTTTCCACTCAGGAATTCTCTCTTCACTGAGCCCACACTGTTCCTTGGCTATAAATTTCCCCTTGTCCTTGTTGTATTCATCTCTTTTCCCTATTGCAAACCCTCACTGCAATGGTCCCTCTTGAAGAAAGTCTTCCTTACCATCCTTAACTAGTGTCCTAAGAAACTTTTCTTAACAGTGAGATGAACAGAAAAGAAGACGCTCACACACTCACAAGTCTTAGAGATTAACCATAAAACATCAAGTTCCAGAGATGTAGATGAGGGAGTGTAACTTCCAGAAACAGTTTGGTCTTAGGATCCTATGCCTCACTGTCAGCAAACCTGCAGCAAAACAAAGGCTCAAAGATACCCTAAAGTGGGATGTGAACAACACAGAAGGGCAGTGGGAATCAGGATGCTGCATATGAAGAAAAGGATAAGAGCAGAGGTAGTCGAGCATGTTCTCACTGGAGTCGGGACACAAGGTTGAAATTCATGTATTCTGAAGAGGGCACCTTGCAGAAATCACACAGCAGCACGATTGGTACCAGCACCTTACTGGCCCTGCCCTTGGCCTTAGCCCAGTTACTGGAATTCTAAGCAGGTGGCAGAAATTCTGCAGACGGGGATTTGGAGCCTAGCTACAGGCTAATTTTCCATCGCTTAATATGAGAAGAAATGAAACAGTCCTGGATTCTTGACAATAGCTTTGTGTTGATTGGGTAGGAGACCAAGCAACAACATGAGGAAGGTGGGTGGTTTGGACCAAAGGCAGTAACTCTGACTGCAGATCCTTCTCCCACACGCCATTGATTGAGCACGTACTCAGGGCAGGTCCAGCACCAAGGAATTAACATGCATCATCTCTAGGTTTTATAAAGTCATTGCCCTGCCACCCATTTCCTCTTACCCTCTCCTCCATTCCTCCATCCTACTCTCACCCCTGCCCCCCACCCCTCCACACACACACAAACACATGACCCACCTCTGTGGGAACTCTTAGCATTATAATCTTGATTGAGTTTCAGAATGCCACCCAAAGCATGTTGTACAAATTCTTATTCCCACCAACATTACATAATGGTACTCAATTTGTAAGTCATCACCAACATGGCAAATCATTAGCCTTTGATTGCTGCCTTTTTGAGAAGTGAAATTATCATCAGCTTTGAGATGATTTGTACTGTCCTCACTTCCATCCACTGGACATTTTTATTGCTTCTGTGAGTTAGTCCATTCATAGAACACACATAGCCTTCTCCTAAAGGGTTTTTTTCATTATTTTGTGGAGCTTTTAATATGTCACAGATCATATAATTGATGTTTGAATTATGGGTTGCAATGTTTTCTCCTAGCTTATTATTTTTCATAAAAAGGAGAAATTCAGCTCCTAAACCTTGTTAGAACAACAGCCTGCCTACACACAGCATTTGTTCTCCTTTAAATTCCTTACCATACTGATCAAGCTTATACTTTCCATATCTTATTACACTGACTGGACTTTGATCCCCACCTGAAAATCTGCTTCTGGCTCATGTTCTCTTTCAGTCACGAAACCATGATTAGCTTCTGAAGAAACAGTCTAGAGATAGTTCACTGATCAAATCATTCCTGATTTCTGGGAAATATTATCATGTTTGCATTCCAGAAAGAAGTTATAGAAAATTTTGTTTGTTTGTTTGTTTAACATAGAGTTCTCAAGCATCTGTTATAAGCAAGGCACTCAGTAGTAAACACAATAGACAAAATACCAGCGCACCCTGATTTAGCAGGTGGTGAGAAGTGGTCAATTCATGGTTGTTTTATAAAGTTTGAACAGTAACATTTTCTGGAAGGAAGGAAGGACATACTAGACTGCCTCAAATTATTTGTTGTCTCCATGCTAGGAAAAAAACTTTCAGAAGGAAAAAACTGATAAATGCTTATGTTTAAGCTTTTTATAATTCAGAAAATTTTTTAAAGGTGTTTATTGGGGAATTGGGGGGTGGGAACAGTGCTGGGGATTGGGGGAGGAGGAACAGACAAGTTGCTGTCGTTTTGTTCTTCAGTCTAGTTGTGGAGGATGTTGCTTCACTGGCCCAAGTTGGCACCATCATTGCGCTCTTCCCAGGCGAGACACATCAGTCGCCGGCTTCTGGAAGGCCGCTCACTGCGGCTGCTGGCCTCTCACGCTGGCTGCTGGCTACACACAGTAGCCCATGGCAACCCACTGCCACACGGGCTGCAGCCTACGCCGTTGCCAGCGACTCACGGCAGCCCAGCTCCAGGTTGAGCTGTTGTTCAGCATCTTAGCTGTGGGGGCAGTGTCACTGGCCCTCATATGTGTGATTCGAACTGGGGCCCTCTGGCGTCCTAAGCCAGTTCTTAACCATCGCGCCACTCGGCCGGCCCTAATTCAGAAAATTTTTTATCAAAAGCTTCTTTTACCCAAAGGAGCCACGGTGATAGTTTTTTGTATATCTTTCCAGAGCCACATTAAGGTTACTAAAAGTCAAGAACACATGATAAACATTATTCTCTACATAGTTTCACAATTTTTATTTTAAAAACACATTCTACCATTTGGGAAACTTAATATTGGAGGACTTTCTGATCTAACTCTTTCCAGTGACTCTAAAATGTGTCATTACTTGGGTGTGCTGTAATTGGTTGAAAAGTTCATTATGGTCAACTCATAACTTATTCAAGTTTTACTATTACAAATGATTTTTCATTTCAAATGTCCCATCTTGATTCATGTATATTGGAAGTGGACCACAGGGTGAAACATAAAGTTTAAAACTATTTTTCCAAAGGGTATTTGTGCCTTATAGTTGGGTTCATTCCCTTAGTTATTCTGAAACAAGGATCTTTATATGTAGCCGCCCCCACCCTGCCATGTTATGTTCCGTTGCTTTCCTCTGGCAATCGGAGGGGGTCAAAAGGAACGATTGCATGGGTTTTCTAGTCAGATTGGATTTGCAGTGGGTAAGTTATCTCTCCTATAAGATCCCCTTCTGTCACTAGTGGGAAGAATCGTCCCCACCCCAACAAGTCATGATCTCTCCATGGGGGACTGTACAAAGTATCTCAGATTTCACATTTCATGAACAAAGGACACCATTAATTGCTCTATCCATGAAGAAACTTCCTTATAATGGCCTGAGGACCACATTTATTTAGAGATATTTTCTTAGTTCCCAAAATTCCCACAAACACATGATAAGGACACATTATGTAGCATGAGACTGAAAAATAGCCCCTTTGCAGTGTCTTTCTTAGATGATAAGCTTATGTTGCTTCCATAAACTTACTCCCCTTTCTAGACAAATAAGTGAATAGAACATATAAGCAAGGGCCTTATATTTATCACAATAACACCAACACCTCTTGAAGATTTTCACGGGCATAAGCATCATTGAGAAAAACCACACAGAAGATGCCCAGGAACAGCTCTTATGCAGAAACTCTGAGTGGCAGGAAATTACCGCATTTGCTGCCCCAAATGGCTAAAAGACCTCCACTCTCAATCTCTACAGAGCCATAGGGAGAAGACCCATGGATTAAACTGATCAACGGTTGAATGCACAGATGAAAACACTATTTCCTCTCAGTGATGATTCCATTGACTATGTCTCTTCTTTAAATTCCTAATTTAGGTTTTGAACTTGAGGAAGAGTCCTCAGTCCTCCACCCCAGGTATAGCATGTGGCTGAAGTTCCCTCATCTGTACTTGTACGTGGCCTCAGGCCTGGAACCAAGGAGTACACAGAGCGCGGAGTAGAACTGAGGTACTCAGAGTTCACTCTGAATCTAGAGAATCAGGGTCTCTGTGATTTTGATGCACATAGAACCCAGAGAGAAAGGAGAAGGTGTGGCTTGAGTCCAGATGTGTGAGAGAACAGAGTTTGACCAGCCCTTACCTGCCACTGTTGGCATTAGCAGAGCCAAGGAGTCTACTGTGGAGTAGAGATGACACAAAGACTTTCTCCACCTCTATCTCCAGGTCTGCTGAGGATCAATTTCTATGCTCTCCCAGGATCTCTGGAAGAGAGTCCTTACCTCCAGGGCCACCAATTCTTTGCCATTGTTCAAGTTAAGGAAATGTGCACTTTTTGGGTGGAATCTCCCTGTGGGGTAAATGCTTGGTCAGAGGCATGCAGGCTGAACTTTAGACCCACTTGCAACCGCACTCCATCACCCCTGTTCCTGCATTTCTCCTCTTTGTCCTCCTCACCCACAATGTCCTCATTGAAGTTTCTGCTGCATCACAGACACAGCCCACTCAAGGACAGGTCCAAATGCATAGTTGTGATTGAGTCTATTTCTGACACCCCGCCCCTTCTGATGACTGGGAATCTTGCTAGAAGAGGCTTAGAGATTGGAAGGAAGCCAGAGGGTGGGGCTGTTAGGAATCATTTATATTCTGCACCTTCCAGGGATCACACACAACTCTAGATACAATTCGGAAAGGCTGCCCAGAGAAGACACAACAATGTCATGTCTACAGGTGAGTTGAAAAGGCAAAGCCTTCAATGATCCCAGGTCATATGAAGGAAAGAGGAAAAAGGGGAAATGGTATAAGATGAAAATCTGTGCATTTCTATTTGAAATGTTTTACTGGGGGTTGTGAGTGTGTGGGAGAGAGATACCTTTGGAATATGACAGATGGAATCCCCATAAGCAATCATGTGTTGACCCTGCTGGGTGTGTGTAATCCAATGTCAGCACTGGGTGGTGTGTGACTCAGGGTGAGCACTGTTGGACACTGTGACTTTGTGTGGGAAGTACATGGCTGACTGGGATGAGGGAGTGTGTACATGTGTGAAAGAGTTGAGATGTGTCTTTATGGCTGAGGGTGCATGTACGTACAATGGGGGCAGCGACTGAGCAACTATGCATGTTACAGTGAGCAGGGGTGTTGGGAGGTATGTGTGACACAGGAGTCGCATGGCTCTGAGTGACGATGTGTGTGATAATCTGTGACTGAGTATTGAACGGTGAATATGTGTGTGGCTGTGTCTGCATGTGAGGACTCTCCCCTACACACAGTGGCTGGGTAAGTGACTGTGTGTACTTTCATGTGCTTTAGTGTAAATCCTGGTTGGCAGAACTGGTGGTCTTGGAGCAGTGAGTGCCCAGGACTTCTGTCTGAGTATTAATGAGAATAGAAGGAGTGAGTCCTCAGGTGCATCCTGTCAAGAAGGGTGGGGGAAGATGAACTCAGATGTGGGGATGCTGGGGGGCAGGGATGGGTCGGCACACAGTGACCACCCACTGCCACTTCAGGTCTCCTTTCCCAGCCAGTCCTTCCCATTGTGCTGCAGGGGGAGGGTGAGCAGATCCTGACCATCTGGCGAATCAGATGGGGACTTGGTTACAGAGAATGGAATCACCTGAAGCTGGAAGGAACAAAATCAGCCTCAGTCCAGAAAGAATTATCAGTAGATATCAGTGAACAACTTGTACTGGGTTGTCGAAAAAGTCATGATGCATTTTTGCAATGAAAAACATAGAAGAAATACGTTATGATTTTTCCAAAAACCCAATAAATTCTTGTGCAGGAACTCTGTGTTCTCAACATCTTGTGTACATTCCTGAAAGGACATGATAGTCCTTCATAGTTTTGATGCATATACATCCCATACACAGAGGAGTCCTTTTCCATTATAATTCCCCTCCCTCTGTAAACAAGTGTTTTTCATTGGAGTGCATTTTTATATTTTATACTTTTGCATCCTCAAGCCTTGTCTTTACAGTTTAAGATAGAAAATGATAAGAGGGTGGTAATCCAGAAAGAACCCTCCCCTTCTGGTAGGTCAGCCCTATATAGACCCAATGCATGCCAGTGATCAGGCTAAAGGTTTTACATATGTTATCTCACCTATTCCTGACAAGTCCCTATGAAGTAGGAATTTATGATAATCTTCTTTGTACTGAGTAAACTGAGACAGGGAGACTTCTAGTACTGGATCTAAGATCTCACATCCAATCAGAGTCAGAATCAGGATTTGAATACAGGCAGCCTAGCTCTTGAACCCTTGCTGTTAACTCCAACCCTCTCATCTCTTCAAGGATACAGGGATCTGAGTGTGGTGGGTGGGAAGAATAGGATCCTCAGAGTTTGTCTTTGATGTCTAACCTGCTTCGCACTGGAAATTGTTGTGGGAGGCGAGCCCACGCCTGGCCTTGCTCCTTTCATCCTCTCTCATCTCCCCATGGCAGGTCCCATACACACGCCCTGTGTCCTTGTCTGTTGGTTCTTCAGTGACAATCAAAGGGAAACCTGCCGTGTCTTTCTGGTGAGTACTCTATAGCCCACGGGTGGAGTGGGTAAGGAGAAGTGAGAATATTAGATTTTGGGGGGCCACTTTTATGCATGATGATGTTTAAATATATACACGCAAATCTGCTACAGTGGTCCACAATGTGTTAAAATGAGTGAAAGTAGCATAATGGTAGCACAGTGCAGGTGCTGGTCCTGGAGATCCCTAAGAACGAGGCATTACACTTACAGTTGCAGGAATGTGAGCACGTCTTAGGGTCTGCATGGAGGGGTCACTCAGGGGTTGTCCTGTGGCTCATCATCAAGGGGCGTGGAATTTCAGGGGATGAACAACAAGTAGGCCCTGGCCAGTGACTGCTGCTCAGTTTGAGTCTTGGGCTAAGAGACAAGGCATCTCACCACCCTGGGCTGGATGAGCTGAAGCAGCCTCACAGGGACAGGAACTATGGTGTCACCTGAGAGGACCTTCTTTCCACCAGGGAGAAGTTAGGAAAGGGTGTGTGTGTGTGTGTGTGTCTGTGTGTGTGTGTGTGTGTGTGGTGTGTGTGTGTGTGTGTGTGTGTGTGTGTGTGTGTGTGTGTGCGTGTGTAATGTGGGTTCCTGACAAGGAAGGAGCCCGCTTAACATGCTGTGTGGTTTGCCCTTCAGCTTGAATCCAGAAATGCAGGTGGATCTCCACACTGGACCTGATGATAAGTCAGACATCGCCTTCCATTTCCGGGTGTACTTTGGCAGTTGTGTAGTGATGAACAGCCGTGATAGTTCGGGGTGGAAATTCGAGAAGAAATCCTCTGATATGCCCTTTGAGGATGGTAAACCATTTGAACTGTGCATCTCGGTGCTGCAACATGAGTATCGGGTGAGTTTCAGGGACACCCACTACACGTCTCTATAGGCTCAGAGGAGGACACAGCTCTCTCTGGCCTGGCCCCAAGAATCCTTCGGGGTTCATCTCCTGCCTCTTTCATTATAGAGCACCCTCTGCTTATACTGCTGTCCCCAGGTCTTTCCCCAAATCTATCCAGGGTCAGCATCAGATCACATACCGTTTTCTTCAAGGTGGAGAATTTCCTCCAAAGATATTACTTTTATCTATGCTGTTATTCTCTAAATTTTCATGTAGGTAAATGGATAAAATATGCATATCAATAATTATAATTAGTCCCAAATTAAGTCTTTCTCTCACTCTCAAACCCCAGTCCTTCTCTCCGGGACAACAGTTCTGAGTCTCTTTATGCTCCTTCCAAAGATAATATGAGCTTGTACAAGCATATCTATTTATCTATCTATCTATCTATCTATCTATCTGTCTATCTATCTATTTGGCATCGATCTGTCTACCTATCTATCTGTATCTGCTTTCATTTCTTTTTAAACAAATGATGCAATAAGTTTCTCTAAACATCACAGCTTAAGGACTAGAGTTTATTTGTTGTCAAGGGATGTATCTTAGAGAAATTATTCTGTCCACGCTGCTCTCACATTATTTATGTTTGCATAATATCCCAATAGAAGCATTATCAAAATGATTGAACTGACCCTTATTCATGCACATTTAGATTGTTTCCATATTTTGCTCTCATGAGTGATGCTGCATTCTATACCACACTTTTGTAATTATCAACTTCCTAATGCATATATATATATATACATATATATATATATATATGTATATATATATATATATATATATTCAAGGATAATTTCAGAGAAAGAGAATAACTGGTTCAAAAAGTGTATTCATTTTAAACTTGACAAAGTAACACCAAAACAGTGACTGTTTCTTCATAGCCTCACCAATAAAGTATATGTTTAAACATTCTTACCTTTTTAAATGGAGAAGCAAAAAAAATTAATGTCTTATTAAGACTGAAGTGGTGGATCTTTTCATATGCCTATAAGCTGTTAAAAAATAATATCCAATTTTTAATCATATGCACTATTCTACCTGTTTAAGAACACTTGAATTTCCTTCTTTATCTCCATCACTCCAAATCTGGGCTACTCAAAGGAAAAATTGGGTGATCAGAAGTACATGGCAGTAATGTTTTGCAGAATTAAAACATATGCATTCAATGACACTGATCAACCACTTAGCCTATGATGCCCTAAGATACAGGAATTCAAGATTCATGAGACACAGTTCCTGGCCATGAGAATCTTCTAGGCCAGAGGAAAGGCCAAGCAAACGCACACCATGCAGCAGAGAGTAGTAGGACCTCACTGCAGGAATGAGAGAGACACAGACAATAGACCTGTCTGAAATAGTCTCAAAAGGAGGTCTGTGAAAAGAAACATGTCTACTGGGTTTAGAAGTGTGACTAGGAATTCTCTGGGAGGATGGTGTGTGTATAGGGCAGAAGTGGAAAAGATGGAAAGTTTGATCTGTGGCATACTGTATTTCTGATACATTTTCCCTTCCAGGTAACTATAAATGGCAAACACTGGTACAGCTTTCCCCATCGAGTCAATCCATCATATGTGAAGATGATGCAGGTGTGGAGAGATGTCTCCCTGACCTCAGTGTCTCTCTGAGAGAGAGAGAGAAGTGACCAGACTCCACATTGTCAAAGAGATCCCTATCTAAGTGACCATGTGATTCCCAGAGCTCACTAACAGAATGGGTTGTCCTCACCCTTCCCCCAAACTTGATCATTAAAACTGCTGAAAACTTAATAAGATTTGCTTCTTGTTTCAGAGGGAAAACAGAGTAAGTGGCCACCACGAAGAGGGGCTCGAGAGCACTGTGGGAAAGATCAAAGAATCAAAGGGGATAAATAGTTCTCTGACACAAGGAGTGAGTGACAGGGTCACTGAAATGTCTGAGAAGACATTGGTAACAATATCCTCATATAGTACTTACTTTCTGTCAGATACTCTGAAGCAAATTCCTTCCCCAATTTGAGAAAACTAAACCAAAATATTAAGCACCTGTCTACAGCCACAGAGCTATAAGTGGTGGGTGGGGGAAGAAACTTGGTAATTTGCGGGAAATCAGGTGAAATTTCTTAATTTTTCCTTCATTCTAAGGATGTTTATTACGTATTGACACTGTGCCTGGCATTGTGTAAGAAGCACTGCGGAAAACATGGACCAAAAAAATGACAAGGCCAACACTCAAAATTTTTTAATCCAAGGAATAGTGGGAGAACCACAGGAGATTTCCCTCAAAGATTCCCTTATTTTCTTGTCTCCAAAAAATTGCAAGATTTTTCCAATTTACATAGGCAGATACCTGGGCATGTTTGGTGATGAACTGTTAGGGTTTTAGATCAGGGAGAATTGAGTTTATTGTTGGAACAAGTACAATTCGTACACATGGGTGCAGGGAATAGACTCTTGTTTTGATGTTGTTTCAGTTAATCATTGCAGAATAACTAAACACCCCCTCCTAAAAAAAAAAACATTGGTTTAAAGCAATGATGTATTATTATCTCTCCAAGTTTTACTTTATTGCACTCATATGGGTAGTGCATCATGTGGCCTTACTGAGATTGTGGCGGGGATCGAGTTCTCTGAAGGATCTCCTGGTCTGGGCTTCCAGAAGGATACTTTCCTCATGTCTGACACTTCACTTGGAGTAGCTGAAATAGCTGGCAGTTGGCTGGTTATTTCTCTCTCTACATACTTTCATGGCTGTCTTCACTTCTTCGCATCACGGGGGCCTTATGGATTTTTATTTAACGAACGGTGACTGGCTTTTTCCATAGCGAGTCCTTGAAAAGGCTCAAGCGGAAGGTGCATGGTGTAATAGGGCCTAGCTCTAGGAGTCATGCAGTGTCACTCTCATCACGTCCTATTGTTCAAAGGCGAGTCAGAGAGAGAGCCAAACCCATGGGGCAGGAGGAGACTACTCAAAGGCATGGTTATTTTGACTTGTGGTGCGTGGGAAGTCATCCTAGGAAACTAGCTACTGTTCCCCCCTCAGGACCCAGTGACTTTCATACTTCCCACATACCAAAACCAGTAACCACTCTAAGGAATTCCCAAATGTAATACAATTACAGACACAAGCTCAGGACTGAAGTCCAGAATCTCATCATCTAAACCAGGACCTGGTGCTCATGAGGTGAACTGAGTATAAATTCTCAGGCGCACTTCCTCTCAATATGTGCACTAAAGGGATGGATTACCTACCTTGTACACACCAAGCATACAATGCTGAAACAGGCCTAAGAAGCAATGCAATCAACACGTCTGTTTTAAGAGGAACAAAACGAGATGTATAGCTGTCACTGGTTCATATCATATGTGAAAACTACCCAGGCTCATACCTACCATTCTCTCTGGGACTATTTTCTCTGCAGCAATGGGTTCCAGCTTCCATTCTAATCTTCTTTGAGTTCCTGCCAAGATGGCACAATGACAACTTTTTCCCCCTAGAGATTCTGATCCTATGTGTCTTAGCAAGTCTAGAGAACAACTTACGGAGACACAAGATATTATTTACCTAAAAATAGACCAAGGCAGATTTAAGAAAACTATTGCGGCCCCTGTCCTGCTGAACAGAGCATGAAGTAGGTTTCATATCTACTTTCCCCCTGGCTGGTGGCTACTTTGTTTGAAAAGCCTATGTAACCTTCCATGATGGTTCTGCTATACAAACTCACAATAACTGCCTTTCCTTGAATGATATTCGGCACGTCTGTCCACTTCACATAGATTGTTACATTCATCTTTATCTCAGATACGCTAGTGCTCACTCTTCTTGAGTGCGTATGGAACATTCCCCAGGCTAGAGCACTGTAAGCCATAAGCCAAGTCTCAAAAATATTAAAGGATCCAAATCATACTAAGTATATTGACCACAATGGAATTAAATCAGAAATCAATAACAGAATGAAATTTAGGAGAAGCACAAATATGTGGATATTAAACACCACACTCCTAAACAACCGGTGGGTCAAAGAAGAAATCCCAAGAGAAATTAGAAAATACTTCGAGATGAAAGAAAACAAAAACACCACCTACCCAATCTTATGAGTTGCAGCAAATGCAATGTTTGGAGGAAAATTGATAGTTGTAATGCCTGTCTTAACAAGAAAGAGTCCTGGGGCTGGCCGAGTGGCTCAGTTGGTTAAGAGTTAGCTTAAGAGCATGAGCTCTGAACAATAGAGCTGCTGGATTGGTTCCCACATGAACCAGTGATGCTGCGCTCAAGCTAAGCTGCCGCTGAGCTGCCAACAGTGGCAGGATGGCTCAGCTGGTGAGAGCATGTGCTCCTAACAACAAGACTGCCTGTTCGATGGTGGGCTATGCCTGCCCACAACTAAGACTGAACTTGGCACCTTGAGCTGAGCTGCCGCCCGGATGGTTCAGTGGATAGAGCATGCGCTCTTAACAACAAGGCTGCCGGGTTCGACTGCCACATGAGATGGTGGCTATGCCCACCCACAACTAAGACTGAACTCGGCACCTTGAGTTTAGAGGCCACGAGCTGCGGATGGGCAGCCAGATGGCAACTGGCGCCCTCCACAACTAAGATTGAACAACAACAACTTGGCTGGTCCCCCTCTCCAACTCCCCAACACTGCTCCCCTCCCCCAATTCCCCAATTAAAATGAAAAAGAAGAAAAAAGTTAGAGGAATCACACTATCTGATTTTAAGACTTACTATAAAGCTATAGTAATCAATATAATGTCGTTGGATGAAGGATAGACATATACAAAAACAGAACAGATCCAAGAAATAAACCTGCATAAGTACACCCCACTGATGTTGACAAATGTGCAAAAGCAATTCATTAGAGGAAAAAGTTCCCATTTTTTCCTCAATAAATGGTATTGAAACAGTTGGACTTACACAGGCAAATAAAAAAATTAATTTAAGTGTCATATTCTAAACCAAAAATTACCCAATTTGGATGATATATCTAAATGTGAAAGTAGAAAGCCTTTAGAAGGCAACATAAGACCAATTCGTTATGACCTATGGTTAGGTGAGTAGTTCTTAGACGTCACATGAAAGTCCAATCCCATAAAGAAATTGATAAATTGGACTTGTTAAAATTAGAAAATTTTCTCTGCAAATGACCATCATCAGTGAAGAGAATAAAAAGACAAGCCATAGAATAGGAGAAATATTTGCAATTCATATACTGACAAAGGATTTGTATTGACAATATATGAAAAACTTTCCAAACAGTAAGAAAACAAATAATTTCATTCAAAACTAGGCAAAAACTCATACACATCACTAAAAGGGATGTACACATGACAAACAGGCACATGAAAATATATTCAGGGCCTGCCAAGTGGCACATTAGTTAGGAGTTGGCTTGGGACGCCCGCTCTGAGCAGCAGGGCCCCCGGTTCGGATCCCACATATGAGGGCCAGTGATGGCCCTCTTCAGCTAAGATAGTGAAAAACAGCTTGATCTGCTGCTGGGCTGCCATGAGTCCCCGGCGATGGCGTAGGCTGCAGTGGGGTTTGGCTGGCAGTGGGCATGAGCTTTCGTGAGCTGCTGTGAGCCGCCGTGAGTGGCCGTCCAATGGCCGGCGAGTGACTGCCTCACCCGGGAAGAGCGCAATGATTATACCAACATCGGCCAGTGAAGCCACGTCCTCCACAACTAGACTGAAGAACAAAAGGACAGCAAGTTGTCTGTTCCGTTTCCCCGATTCCCTGACACTGTTCCCCTACCCAATTCCCCAATAAAATCTTTTAGAAAGAAAGAAAGAAAGAAAGAAAGAAAGAAAGAAAGAAAGAAAGAAAGAAAGAAAGAAAGAAAGAAAGAAAGAAAGAAAGAAAGAAAGAAAGAAAGAAAGAAAGAAAGAAAGAAAGAAAGAAAGAAAGAAAGAAAGAAAGAAAGAAAGAAAGAAAGAAAGAAAGAAAGAAAGAAAATATATTCAACATCTGTAGCCATTAGGGAAATGCAAATTAAAGCCCTGACAAGATACCACTGGACATCTATCAGAAAAGCTAAGACAAAACATAATGATAATATCCAGTGCTGGCAAGGATGTGGAGAAACTAATCTCTCCTTCATTGTTAGCAGGAATGTAAACTGGTAAAGCCACTTTGGTAAACAGATTGGCAGCTTATTGTATACTTAAACTTACACTTACTATGATCTAGCAATCACAGGCCTACATATTCACCCCCAAGAAATGAAATCATGTCCACACAAACACCTATACACAAATGTTTATAGGCTCTCTATTTGCAATAGCTCCAAACTATAAGTAACCTTGTTGTCTTTCAGTAGGCAAATGAATAAACTAACAGTGGTACAGTCATACAATCAATTACCCCTCAGCCATGAAAAAAAAATGAGCTTTTTTTTTTTTTCTTTTTTAAAGATTTTATTTGGGAATTGGGGGAGAAAACAGCACTGGGGAATCGGGGAAGGGGAACAGACAAGTTGCTGTCCTTTTGTTCTTCAGTCTAGTTGTGGAGGACGTCACTTCACTGGCCCATGTTGGTATTATCATTGCGCTCTTCCCAGGTGAGGCAGATAGGTCACCGGCCACTGGAAGCCACTCCCAGCGGCTCTTGGCAGATCACTCCAGCTGCTAACCAGTAACGGTACCTCACGCCAGCCCACTGCAGCAGGGACTGCAGCCTACCCCGTCGCCAGGGACTCCCAGCAGCCCAGCTCCAGGTCGAGCTGGTGTTCACCATCTTAGCTGTAGAGGGCGCAGCGTTGCTGACCCTAATGTGGGATCAGAACCAAGGCCGTGCTGCTCAGAGCTGGCGTCCCAAGCCTATCTTAACTAATGAGCCACTCGGCTGGCCCAAGGAATGAACTCTTGATACCTGAAATAACTTAGATGGATCTCAAGGATATTATGCTGAATGAAAAGTGTCGATCTCAAGAGATTATTTATTGTATGATTCCACTCTTGAAAGGACAAAATTATAGTGATGGAAAACAGATCAGTGGTTGCTAAGATTTAGGGCTAGGGTGATATTCTGACTATAAAGGGTAGCACAAGAGAGTTTCTTTGTGTTGATGGAACAGGTCATCCTGACTGTGGTGGTAGTTAGATGAATCCACACATGTGACAACATGTAATGGTGTGATACACACACAAACACACACACACACATACACACACACACACACTAAGCACATAGGAAAACTCCTTAAATTTTAATAAAGTCTGCATTTAATAGCATTGTACCAAAGTGAATTTGCTGATTTTGATAATGTACTATGGTTATGCAAGCTGGCATTGCTGGGAAACGCTGGGCAAAGTGTACCTGAGAAATCTCCATGCTGTTTTTTGTAACTTCCTGTGAATTTTAAATTATTTTCAAATGAAAAGTTTAAAACGAAGGTCCCTAGTCTCATAGCCATGGCTACCCTTTTCTATAGCTATCCAGAGATTTTTTGTCATGTGGAACGACTGACTAGGAGCCCAGAGGGCACAATGGAGGACTGTTTCCTTCTTTCACTGTTTTGGAGCACTATGACATCAGCTCTTGAATGGCAGCCTATCCCATCTCAAGACTGTCCCTTGCTTAGAAATTGACCTTCTGAGCAGGAAGCTAAAATACGCAAAACAGCAGTGCCAGGAGCAGACAGAGCTGAGAGACACTGCTGGTGATATTTTTTCAAAGATGTGCCATGTGATTAAGATTTTAAATTAATGTATGAAACAATTCTGGATCTCTTCATCAAATGTTTTTGTCCCTCTGTATTCACTGTTAATTACCTCCTGTCAGGCGTTTAAGACATTAAGCCTGCCATTTTGCTGATTTTCTCCCTTACTCATCTTCAGTTGTCCTACTCTTGCAATTTTATCCTAACTTCCCACATACTTCCTTTGCCTCACATGAGGCAATCTAGATGATCACTTAAATTTTGATTGATTGTTCAAAACTACCTTGAAGTAGCCTGTGCTAATGTCTCTTTCTCTGGGTTCCCCGCAACATATAGGAAGCAGAATCATTAAGAGGCAAACAAAAGAAAGCTTTCAAAAAGTCCCAAGCACAATTACACTTGCTAAAACAAATGATACCAGAGATTCAAACCTCAAAATAGAAGACTTACTGTCACCATTACAATCCCGTCTTAACAGCATGTTAGTCACTTCTCTAGAAATGGAAGCAATGACCATCACTGTTATCTGCAATTTACTCACCACTAGTGAGGTTAAACACAGATTCAGAGTTGACAGAATTATTAATTCTGCGAACTGGTCTACCTATGTATTACTATATTTTGCCAATTGTTCTCTTACACATCTTTTTATAATTTTGTTCAAAACATGTATGTATTAAACATATTATTTTTTATAGTGTGGTTTGAAAACATTGCCACCTGCCTTGGCATTACAACAAAATCTGGCACAGCTGCTAAATACGGTTTACATTAAGAACTACCAACATATTCATGAAACTGGAAAATGAAACCAGAGGCCAAATGAGTCCGGGGCTCGTCCTGCCTGTGCTGCCTGCACTGCTCAGCCAATAGACCAACACAGGAGTTGGGTCATAGAATAAGCGTTTACTATCATAGCATCAGTGGTCTGAGAAGGCAGAGGGTTAACACCTCCAAAATCTGCCTTCACATTCTCAGACCAGCCTGGGATACTTAAGGGAAAATCTGGACATTCCTCCAGAGACCACGTGATGGTTCTGGGGGTTCTGCATGGAGCCCTTCCTCAGGCGATGTGGCTCTCCAATGTGGCCATCAACCCAGGAGTAGTGATGACAGTAACCTGGAAAGAATGCTAGGCCATAGAGATTGTGATCAGTAAGCATGGGGTATTGTCATCAGTAGGTAAGCATAAGTTTCAGAGTAATTATCTAAAGCAGGAAAGTGAGACAGGAGATATTCTATACTCAAACAGCAGGGAGGGGGTGGATCAATTGTTAAACTCTAGGGCAGGGAGAGGTGAGGCCAGGGACATTGCAAGGTCTCTTGTGTGGGGGTCCCAACAGGGCCCTGTTTCATCCCCAGCACGTATTCACTTGAATTTTCATTTCCTAATGCTGAGTAAACCATTCAACACAACTTGAGATATCTTTCTATTTCCTGTTTTCTTAAGGTCATAAAGTCATAAAGAAATTCTGAAGAAATACTTAAGTGAGATTTGTTGACTATAAAAATCACCGCTCACTTCGGAGAAATGCTATATCATTTATATTATAGAAGAAGGAAGATAAGATTAATTTAAACAAATGATTATGACACCGTGATGAACCATTTACTATAAGCGAGGCAAATATTTAGAAAATGGGATTCGATAGTGAATACATTAGACAAAATCCCTGCTCTGAAACGAATATAATGTTATGTTTCAATTATATCAGGGTAAAAGAAAGAAAGAGAAAGAGAGAAAGAGGAAAGGGACAGAAAAGACGGCATTATAATTGTAAATCATTTCCCTTGAGGGAAGGCCTTGTTAAGGAGTACAGGGAGCTTTGAGCATAGTTTACACTGATCACTTTTCCTTCCCTGTGCTGGAAGCACAAGGGCATTTTTCTCTGATCTTCATACTGAAAACCCAGTAGTGTTGCCGCAAGTAGACACATTCCAAAAACAAACAGCTGTAAATCGAAAACGCAGAAATCATTTGATTTTCATCATATTTAGAAATCTTTTCCTTGAGATAAAAAAGCCAAGTTGTGTCCTTCAATCTTAGTTGTGGAGGGCGCAGCTAGATCAGCTCAAAGTCCAGTTGCCATCTGGCCACCCGTCATCTCCCTGCTGCTCAGCTAAAGGTGCTGAAGGCCACTTAGCTGCTTGAGGGAGACGGGGGTGGTGGGTGGGGTGGGGGGTGGGAGTTTAGTTCAGCACGGTGCAGCCCACCATCCCAACCAGGAGTGGAACCAGCAACCTTGTTGTTTGGATGACGTGCTCTCACCAGCTGAGCTATCCTGCCACTTGTTGGCAGCTCAGCTGCAGCTCAGCTTGGGTGCAGCTCACTGGCCCATGTGGGAATCGAACCGGCACCCTCTGTTGCTCAGAGCTCACGCTATTAACCAACTGAGCCACTGGGCCAGCCCCTGGACCAACTTCTTAATCCAGCACCTTAGACCGCTCGGCCACCCTACCCTTGGACCAACTTCTTGATATCAGTTATGCTGCAGCCCAATTCTTTGAAGAATTAAAGTAACTTTATCTTACATATATCTACAAAACCAGAAATGCCGCTCTAGAAAATATTCCTAGTCCACCTATTCTTTCAATCAATCCCAAAACCACTCCTGTTCACTTCAAAAAGCTTGTAATTATTGTAAAAACTATGGCCTTAGGAAACAAGTTTTTCTTGGAGAAACTTGCATTCTTTCTCTGTGCCCTTGAGATGTACATGTTCTACCTGGTCTTTAGTAATTATTTAGGCCAATTCTTTGAAATGCAAATTTCAGAGCATTAATTCCTATCAGAAGGAAAACAAAATGGGGGAAAGTTTATTTGAAATTTAGGCAAATGAAAAATCTTAACTATCTTCTCCACAAGTACTAGTAAAAAGCTTAGCCATCTAAACAGGTAACCTTAACATTCCATCACCAGGAACACAATTTGGATCCAATTTCTTTCATAATTAGTAAGTCTTGTGTTATTTTACCTGATTCATGGCTAAAATTTTAGAATGAAAGCCATAAGATCTCATCGTGTGTGTGTGTGTGTGTGTGTGTGTGTGTGTGTGTGAGAGAGAGAGAGAGAGAGAGAGAGAGAGAGAGAGAGAGAGAGAGCGAGAGAGAAGGAATGAAAGAGGTATAATATTCTTCTATTTTCAGATGGTGTTGCTAAAATTCATTTGCAAAGGAGCTCTATTTAATGGGATTATAAAAACAAAAGTACTTATATGAATGAAGGATTTCTAAAAGTCTCAGAAATATAGAAACTAACACACATATGTTTCAAGTTCACATGATCCGAGATAATCTTTGGTCAAAGAAAAAAGTTAGTTTAAGTTTGCTGGTTTTGTTCTGGGGAACCCGCAGCTGCTAGGTGGGACTGCACCTCTGACCCCTCTGAGCCCCTCAAGATCAGTCTCCGGAGGAAGATGGCCAGCGATGTTGTTGCAGGGAACCCAGACAAAGAGACAGGACACCAAGGCGTGGGAAGCAACTTTTACTAATGCCAGCACTAGCTCAGTGGATTCACATCCAGAGGCTGAGCCCTAACCTGGGCGGGACTCTGGGCTATATACCCTGAGGTTTCCAGGTTAGCAGCTAAGGTTCCTTATTAGGACATGCAGCCTTGTGCCAGTTCCTGACCGGCTCCCAGGTGAGGTAGGAATTCGGAAATGTTAAACGCGGAAGTCTTGCTGACCATACAGTCCAGGAATGTCTTTGTCTGAAGCCCTCGCAAAATCCTCAGTGACCACATGGTCTGGGAAGGCCTTTGTCTAGGGCCCACTGCCACAATGTTACTGGTCCTTAGGAGATCACCAGCCCGGCTTTGGTCACACTGGAAGCTGACCAATCTACACGCGGCTGAAGCTTGAGGAATTCTTCCTTGCAAGATGCTTATCCCAAAGACTCAAATCCTCACCCTGACCCTTTTCTTCCCAGTTGGGAATGGTATCAATACCTCATGCCCTAAATCATGCTTCCAGCCCTTTAGGCTGGGAACAATATCTCAGGTAGCCTTTGTCTCCTACACATACATGCCGGCCCAGGGCTATTGGGATAGAACCCCTAGGCCAGCAGACTGTCTAAGGAGATGATGCTCTCTAACCCACCTATGGGTTCGAGCATCAAAGGGGGGAATGTAGATTAACACATCTTTGAAGTGCCAAAAGCAATAATCTTTTCCAGAACCCTGGGAAGCAGAACCACCCTCAAGAGAGCACATGATCTTGTTGTGAACTATCCTGCAATGCAATCATAGAGCTTTCCCCACCTTGCTTTCCTCCCACCTTCATGTAGTCTCCCTTATGTTCCCCCTTAATTCCAAATGTACAAAAAGAACTGCAAAACTGTCATTCACCAGAGTATTTGAGATCATGCTTCTAGGCATAATCAGTTTCACTCAAATAAACTGTTATAAAAATTCTCGAGACAACTAAGATGGCGCAGTAGGTAAACGCTATGTGTACCTTCTCTCACAACTACATCAAAATTACAACGAATCTGCAAAACAACCAGTATTGAGAATCACCCAAAATCAAGCTGAACTGAAGCCTTTCAACTAAGGACATGCAGAAGAACCCACCTCCAGGCTGCTAGGATGGTCAGAGGTGTGGAACGGGCTGTTGTCACACCCAAGTGTGACCATTAAAGATTGGGAGGGCTATTATGGCTGTGGGAGTCCCCTCCCCATCCCCTAGAAGGGTGAGAGATCTCAGCCCCACTCCAGTCCAGGTTTCCAGTGTTGCGGAGAGAAGTCCCCATAATTTTTGGTTGTGAAAACCAGCAGAGATTGTGACTAAGGGCGACTGAATGCAGTTGCACTCACAGGTGCTCCTTTTAAAGGGAAGGCACATGGACGTACCCAGCAATGGAGTCACTCACTCTCAGCTCCAGTGCTGGGGCAGCAGCTGAAAAGGCAGCAGGGACAAATGGGAGAGAATTGAGTTGTCTGGCTTGGGACGGGGGCTGGAGAGGGCGGCTTTCTACTGAACACGGGAACTCTCCAAGGTCATTATTTCTTTGTTGAGTCCTCTACCTTCCCAGCATGCGAACACAGGTGGCCGCCATATCTGAGTCTCCGCAGTTCACTTGCCACACCCTGGAGATTTGACACCTGGCCCTGCCCAACTTTCATGAAAGCCCCGGCTGCTTTCAGTGGCTTTTTCATGCTTTGTCTCCAGCTTCAGACTTTCTAGACTCTCAAAAGTTCGCGGAACTCAGACAAGCAGCATCTGGCTTAAGCATGTCCTGTGCCTCTGGCTGAACAGCCCTAAGCCGGCACTAGCAACAGCTGGCCTTGGTTCGCAGCTTGGCCTCTCAAGGCACTTCCAAGCACAGCACGGGAGCAGCCATCTGTGGATTTCTTTTTGGCTCCCACTAGGTGGCCCCAGGTGGGGCACATGCTGTGGCTGAACTTGACCTACAGCGGATCCCTTCCAAGGTGGTCCTGGGGCTGGCACCCACAGTGGCCAGCTTCAAAATGAGCTGGAGCATCTCCCAACCACCTCCAAGTACAACACGCCCAAGGGGCAGATTGGGCACACACCAGAGTCCTGTTGAGGCAGATCCTGCTCCGTAGGGTCAGCCCCTCCACAACAACTCTTCCACTGTAGTCAAGGCCAGTCCTCACAGCTGGTGAGCCCAAGGGTCAGTCCCTCACATGATGTGCAATTATCAACCAAAGCTCAACTGCAAGAGGAGGGCACACATAACCCACAAGGAACAACCTGGAGCACGTGGCTCAGGTGACCAGAAAGACTATGCCACTGAACCCCACAGCACACTTACTACATATGGACATTCTAAGACCGGAAGACATAGCAGCCCTACGTAATACATTGAAACAAACACAGGAAGGCAGCCAAAATGGGGACACAAAGAAACATGTCCCAAATAAAAGGACAGAACAAAGCTCCAGAAAAAGAACTAAGTGAAACAGAGATAAGCAATCTATCAGATGCAGAGTTCCAAATGCTGGTTATGAAAATGCTCAGTGATCTCAGGGACAACTTCAACAGAGATAAGAAGCATAAAAATGGAGAAGGAAACCATAAAAAAAAACAAGTCAGAAATAAAAGATACAATAATGGAAATGAACAATATATTACAGGGAATCAACAGTAGATCAGATGAAGCAGAGGATCCAACCAGCAATATAAGGTACCCGAGAACACACAACCAGAACAACAAAAAGAAAAACGAATCCAAAAAATTTAGGAGAGTTTAAGGGGTTTCCGGGACAACATCAAGCACACCAACATTAGCATTATAGTACCAGAAAGGGAAGAGAGAAAGCAAGGAATTGAAAACCTATTTGAAGGAATAATGACAGCCAACTTCCTCAGCGTGGTGAAGGAAATAGACATTCGAGCCCAGGAAGTACATAGAGTTCCAAACAAGATGAAACCAAAGGGGCCAACACCAAGACATATCATAATTAAAATGCCAAAGGTTGAATACAAAGAGAATCTTAAAAGCAGCAAGAGAAAAGCAATTAGTTACCTACAAGGAAGCCCCCATACAACTGTCAGCTGATTTCTCAACAGAAACTTTGCAGGAAAGAAGGGAATGGCAGGAAATATTCCAAGTGATGGAAATTAACGACATACAACCAAGATTGCTCTCCCCAGCAAGGCTGTCTTCTAGAGTTGAAGGACAGATAAGAAACTCCCCAGTCAGGAAAAAGCTAAAGGAGTTCATCACCACCAAACCAGTATTACAAGAAATCTTAGAAAGACTTCTTTAAGATAGCAGGGGGGTTAAGGATGGGTGAAAGAAAAGGGATTAAGAAGTACAATTTCGGACTGGCCAAGTGGCGCTATGGTTAAGAACTGGCTTGGGACGCCAGAGGGCCCCAGTTCGGATCCCACATATGAGGGCCAGTGACACTGCCCTCCACAGCTAAGATGCTGAACAACAGCTCAACCTGGAGCTGGGCTGCCATGAGTCACCGGTGACAGTGTAGTCTGCAACCCCTGTGGTAGTGGGTTGCCATAGGCTACCGTATGTAGCCAGCAGCCAGCGTGAGCGGCCAGCAGCCACAGTGAGCGGCCGTCCAGAAGCCAGCGTCTGATCTGCCTCACCCAAGAAGAGCGCAATGATGGTGCCAACTTGGGCCAGTGAAGCAACGTCCTCCACAACTAGACTGAAGAACACAAGGACAACAACTTGTCTGTTCCCCTTTCCCCAATTCCCCAGCACTATTCCCATTCCCCTAAGTCCCCAATAAAAATCTTTTTTTTAAATTTTTTTATTGTTAGTTTCAGGTCTACAGAACAATGCAATAGTTATCCTTTTCACCCTCACAAAGTAACAACCCCCCTCCCCCATGTACTGCCCTCCCACCCCCAATATCATGCTTATCTATTACAATTCCATTGATTCCATTCCCACTCTCTACTCCATGTCCCGTGACTATATGTATGACTATATGTATATATAATTATCGTTGACATACAATATTATTCAACATCAGCTTCAGAAATACAGTGTGGTGGTCAGGCCTCTACACCGACTATGAAGTGGTCTCCCCAACAGGACATGAGTCCATCTGGTCCCCTAAGAAATATTTACAACATTATTGATTATATTCCTCAGACTGTCTTTTTCTATCCCTGAGGCCATATTATAATTACGAATTTGCCCAATAAAAATCTTTAAAAAAAAAAAAAAAGAAGTACAATTTCAGTATCATGTGGATGTAGGGTATAGCATAAGGAATATACTCAATAATGTTGTAATAACTAGGTATGATGCCATACAGGTACTAATCTATCTGGGTGATAGATGGGAATAAGGTTGGAGACAGGGTAAACATAGTGAAGGAATTAAGAAATACAAATTAAGGGCCGGCCAACTGGCACGTTGGTTAGGAATTGGCTTGGGACACCAGCTCTGAGCAGCAGGGCCCCAGCTCGGATCCCACATGAGGGCCACTGACACTGCCCTCTACAGCTAAGATGGTGAGCAGCAGCTCGACCTGGAGCTGCACGGCTCTGAGTGTCTGGCAGCAGGCACAAGTGGCCAACAACGGTTGTGAGCGGCCCACAGCCAGCAAAGTTGCAATCAGTAGCCGTCAGCCGCCATGAGCGGCTGGCCAATGGCCAGAGACAACCTGCCTCAGCCAGGTAGAGTGCAATGATCATAATACCATCATGGGCCCGAGAGCTGCATACTCCATAACAAGACAGAACAACGGCTTGGCTCGGAGGTGTGGGGGAGGGGAAAGGGAAAATTTTAGATGCTTAATCTACAAAGAGCTCTTTAAAATCAGTAAGACAAAGGCCAAAAACCCAACAAAAAAAATCGGCAAGCGCATGAGAAAAAATTACATTTCATAGAAAAAGAAATATAAATGCTTTCAATAAGAAATGTAAATGCAGAAATACATTCAATGACATTAAGAATGGAAGCAATGCAACTTAAAACAATATGAAAATGGATGATGGCAGAGACTCTCTCCTTGACGGAAACCAGAGGGCAACTGAGTCTGGGGCTCGTGTTGCTTGTGCAGCTCAGTCAATAGACCGACACAGGAGTTGGGCTATAGGATAAAGTTTATAGTCAGAGCACTGGTGCTGTGAGAGGGCAACAGGTTAACACCTTCAACAACTGCCTTAACATTCTAAGAGCAGCTTAGGGTATTTAAGGGAAAACCTGGGCATTCCTCCAGAGGGTACATGATGGGTTCCTGGGGTCTGCATGGAGCCTTCCCTGTGGCCACGTTGCTCTCCAGTGGTGTCAGCAACCCAGGAACAATGATGGGAGTGGCCTGGAAATGCTACACCATAGACATTGTGATCAATAAGCATAAAGGCATTAATCATAAGATTCAGGGTAATTTCCTAAAGCAGGGAAATGTGCAGGGGACATTCTGAGATCAAGCTGTAGGGGGACAATCTATTATTAAGCTATAGTCAAGAAAGGTGAGACCAGGAGGCATTGAGGCCTCTACCGTGGGGGCCCTGCTTCATGATCAAAATTGAGTCACGCTGTTCTGAGTTGTTTTTGTTTTTTTGGTCTTCCTGTTCTTCATTAGACCTTTACCTTGGGCTCTGCCCTTGGCCCACTTAGTCCACTTTAAGCAGGAATCATGCTGAGTCAGTTTAGGGAGAATACCCCACCCTTAATATCTGAACAAATTCCTCATTCCCCACAGTTGATATTTTATCACCTTGGACTGCCTCCAGCAAGAATCCTATCAAGTCTGTTAGCCAAACTTCCCTTACCAGTGAGGTTTTCCTCCTGGGAATTCTCTCGTCACTGAGCCCACCCTGTTCCTTGGCTATAAATCTCCCCTTGTCCTTGTTGTATTCATCTCTTTTACCTATTGCAAACCCTCACTGCAAACCCTCAAGTGGTCCGTCTTGAAGAAAGTCTTCCTTACCATCCTTAACAAGTGTCCTAAGAAACTTTTCTTAACAGTGAGATGAACAGAAAAGAAGACACTCACACACTCACAAGTCTTAGAGATTAACCATAAAACATCAAGTTCCAGAGATGTAGATGAGGGAGTTCAACTGCCAGAGGCAGTTTGGTTTTAGGATCCTATGCCTCACTGTCAGCAAATCTGCAGCAAAACAAAGGCTCAAAGATACCCTGAAGTGGGATGTGAACAACACAGAAGGGCAGTGGGAATCAGGATGCTGCATATGATGAGAAGGAGCAGAGCAGAGGTAGTTGAGCATGTTCTCATTGGAGTCGGGACACAAGGTTGAAATTCATGTATTCCGAAGAGGGCACCTTCCAGAAATTCACACAGCACGTGACTGAAGCTTACTGGCCCTGCCCTTGGCCTCGGCCCATTTACTGGAATTCTAAACAGGTGGCGGAAATTTTGCAGACGAGGATTTGGAGCCTAGCTACAGGCTAATTTTCCATCAATACGAGAAGAAGTGAAACAGTCCTGGATTCTTGACAATAGCTTTGTGTTAATTGGGTAGGAGACCAAGCAACAACATGAGGAAGGTGGGTGGTTTGGACCAAAGGCAGTAACTGTGACTGCAGATCCTTCTCCCACACACCATTGATTGAGCACGTACTCAGGGCAAGTCCATCACCAAAGAATTAACATGCATCATCTCTAGGTTTTATAAAGTCATTGCTCTGCCACCCGTTTCCTCTTACCCTCTCCTCCATTCCTCCATCCTACTCTCACCCCTGCCCCCCACCCCCACCCCACCCCACACACACACACATGACCCACCTCTGTGGGAACTCTCAGCATTATATAGTCTTGATTGAGCTTCAGAATGCCACCCAAAGTATGTTGTACAAATTCTTATTCCCACCAACATTACATAATGGTACTCAATTTGTAAGTCATCACCAACATGGCAAATCATTAGGCTTTGATTGCTGCCTTTTTGAGAAGTGAAATTATCATCAACTTTGAGATGATTTGTACTGTCCTCACTTCCATCCACTGGACATTTTTATTGCTTCTGTGATTTAGTCCATTCATACAATATTCATAGCCTTCTCCTAAAGGGTTTTTTTTTTCATTATTTTGTGGAGCTTTTAATATGTCACAGATCATATAATTGATGTTTGAATTATGGGTTGCAATGTTTTCTCCTAGCTTATTATTTTTCATAAAAAGGAGAAATTCAGCTCCTAAACCTTGTTAGAACAACAGCCTGTCTACACACAGCATTTGTTCTCCTTTAAATTCCTTACCATACTGATCAAGCTTATACTTTCCATATCTTATTACACTGACTGGACTTTGAACCCCACCTGAAAATCTGCTTCTGACTCATGTTCTCTTTCAGTCACGAAATCATGATTAGCTTCTGAAGAAACACAGCCTAGAGATATTTCACTGATCAAATCATTCCTGATTTCTGAGAAATATTTTCGTATTTGCACTCCAGAAAAAAGATATAGAAAATTTTGTTTGTTTGTTTGTTTAAGATAGAGTTGTCAAGCATCTGTTATAAGCAAGGCACTCAGTAGTAAACACAATAGACAAAATATCAGCGCACCCTGATTTAGCAGGAGGTGAGAAGTGGTCAATTCATGGTTGTTTTATAAAGTTTGAACAGTAACATTTTCTGGAAGGAAGGAAGGACAAACTAGACTGCCTCAAATGATTTGTTGTCTCCATTCTAGGAAAAAAACTTTAAGAAGGAAAAAACCTGATAAATGCTTATGTTTAAGCTGTTTATAATTCAGAAAAATTTTGATCTAAAGCTTCTTTTACCCAAAGGAGCCATGCTGATAGGTTTTTGTATATCTTTCCAGATCCACATTAAGGTTACTAAAAGTGAAGAACTCATGATAAACATTATTCTCTACATAGTTTCACAACATACTTTTATTTTAAAAACACATCCTACCATTGGGGAATCTTAATATTGGAGAACTTTCTGATCTAACTCTTTCCAGTGATTCTAAACTGTGTCATTACTTGGGTGTGCTGTAGTTTGTTGAAAAGTTCATTATGGTCAACTCATAACTTATTCAAGTTTTACTATTACAAATGAGTTTTCATTTCAAATGTCCCATCTTGATTCATGTATATTGGAAGTGGACCAGAGGGTGAAACACAAAGTTTAAAACTATTTTTCCAAAGGGTATTTGTGCCTGATAGTTGGGTTCATTCCCTTAGTTATTCTGAAACAAGGATCTTTATATGTAGCTGCCCCCACCCTGCCATGTTATGTTCATTGGCTATCCTCTGGCATTCGGAGGGGGTCAAAAGGAACGATTGCATGGGTTTTCTAGTCAGATTGGATTTGCAGTGGGAAAAGCATTAAGTGATCTCTCCTATAAGATCCCCTTCTGTCACTAGTGGGAAGAATCGTCCCCACCCTAACAAGTCATGATCTCTTCATGGGGGACTGCACAAAGTATCTCAGATTTCGCATTTCATGAACAAAGGACACCATTAATTGCTCTATCCAAGAAGAAACTTCCTTATACTGGCCTGAGGACCACGTTTATTTAGAGCAGCAGTTCTCAAACTGTGGGTCGCGATCACTTTGGAGGTCGAACGACCCTTTCACAGGGGTTGCCTAAGACCACTAGAAAACAAAAAGATATTTACATTACGATTTATAACAGTAGCAAAATTACAGTTATAGAGTCGCAACGAAAATAATTTTATGGTTGGGGGCCACCACAATATGAGGAACTCTAATAAGGGGTCGCGGCATTAGGAAGATTGAGAACCGCTGATTTAGAGCTATTTTCTTAGTTTCCAAAACTCCCACAAACACATGATAAGGACACATTATGTAGCATGAGACTGAAAAATAGCCCCTTTACAGTGTCTTTCTTAGATGATAACCTTATTTTGCTTCCATAAACTTATTCCCCTTTCTAGACAAATAAGTGAATAGAACATATAAGCCAGGGCCTTATATTTATCACAATAACACCAACACCTCTTGAAGATTTTCACGGGCATAAGCATCACTGAGAAAAACCACACAGAAGATGCCCAGGGACAGCTGCTATGCAGAAACTCTGAGTGGCAGGAAATTACCGCATTTGCTGCCCCAAATGGCTGAAAGACCTCCACTCTCAATCTCTACAGAGCCATAGGGAGAAGACCCATGGATTAAACTGATCAACGGTTGAATGCACAGATGAAAACACTATTTCCTCTCAGTGATGATTCCATTGACTATGTCTCTTCTTTAAATTCCTAATTTAGGTTTTGAACTTGAGGAAGAGTCCTCAGTCCTCCACCCAGGTATAGCATGTGGCTGAAGTTCCCTCATCTGTACTTGTACGTGGCCTCAGGCCTGGAACCAACGAGCACACAAAGCAAGGAGTAGAACTGAGGTACTCAGAGTTCACTCTGAATCTAGAGAATCAGGGTCTCTGTGATTTCGATGCACATAGAACCCAGGGAGAAAGGAGAAGGTGTGGCTGGAGTCCAGATGTGTGAGAGAACAGAGTTTGACCAGCCCTTACCTGCCACTGATGGCATTAGCAGAGCCAAGGGGTCTACTGTGGAGTAGAGATGACACAAAGACTTTCTCCACCTCTGTCTCCATGTCTGCTGAGGATCAATTTCTATGCTCTCCCAGGACGTCTGGAAGAGAGTCCTTACTCCAGGGCCACCAATTCTTTGCCATTGTTCAAGTTAAGGAAATGTGCACTTTTGGGGTGGAATCTCCCCGTGGGGTAAATGCTTGGTGAGAGGCATGCAGGCTGAACTTTAGACCCACTTGCACCAGCACTCCCTTACCCCTTTTCCCGCATTTCCTCTCTTTCTCCTTCCTCACCCACAATTTCCTCATTGAAGTTTCTGCTGCATCACAGACACAGCCCACTCAAGGACAGGTCCAAATGCATAGTTGTGATTGAGTCTATTTCTGACACCCTGCCCCTCTGATAACTGGGAATCTTGCTAGAAGAGGCTTATAGATTGGAAAGAAGCCAGAGGGTGGGGCTGTAAGGAATCATTTATATTCTGCACCTTCCAGGGATCACACACAACTCTAGACACAATTCGGAAAGGCTGCCCAGAGAAGACACAACAATGTCATGTCTACAGGTGAGTTGAAAAGGCACAGCCTTCAATGATCCCAGGTCATATGAAGGAAGGAAGAAAAAGGGAAAATGGTATAAGATGAAAATCTGTGCATTTCTATTTGAAATGTTTTACTGGGGGTTGTGTGTGTGTGGGAGAGAGATACCCTTGGAATATGACGGATGGAATCCCCATAAGTAATCATGTGTTGACCCTGCTGGGTCCGTGTAATCCAATGTCAGCACTGGGTGGTGTGTGACTCAGGGTGAGCACTGTTGAGACACTGTGACTTTGTGTGGGAAGTACATGGCTGTCTGGGATGAGGGAGTGTGTACATGTGTGAAAGGGTTGAGATGTGTCTTTATGGCTGAGAGTGTATGTACGTACAATGAGTAAACTGAAACAGTGAGAGTTCTAGTACTGGATCTAAGATCTCACAGCCAATCAGAGTCAGAATCAGGATTTGAATCCTGGCAGCCTGGCTCTTGAACCCTTGCTGTTAACTCCAACCCTCTCATCTCTTCAAGGACACAGGGATCTGAGTGTGGTGGGGTGGGAAGAATAGGGTCCTCAGAGTTTGTTTTTGATGTCTAGTCTGCTTCGCACTGGAAATTCTTGTGGGAGGCGAGCCCACGCCTGGCCTTGCTCCTTTCATCCTCTCTCATCTCTCCATGGCAGGTCCCATACAAACACCCTGTGTCCTTGTCTTTTGAATCTTCAGTGACAATCAAAGGGAAACCTGCCGTGTCTTTCTGGTGAGTACTCTATAGCCCACGGGTGGAGCAGGGAAGGAGAAGTGAGAATATTAGATTGGGGAGGGGGCACTTTATGCATGATGATTTTTTAAATATATACACGCAAATCTGCTACACCGGTCCACAATGTGTCAAAATGAGTGAAAGTAGCATAATGGTAGCACAGTGCAGGTGCTGGTCCTGGAGATCCCTAAGAACGAGGCATTACACTTACAGTTGCAGGACTGTGAGCACGTCTTGGGGTCTGCAGGGAGGGGTCATTCAGGGGTTGGCCTGTGGCTCATCATCAAGGGGCGTGGAATTTCCAGGGGATGAACAACAAGTAGGCCCTGGCCAGTGACTGCTGCTCAGTTTGAGTCTTGGGCTAAGAGACAAGGCATCTCACCACCCTGGGCTGGATGAGCTGAAGCAGCCTCACAGGGACAGGAACTATGGTGTCACCTGAGAGGACCTTCCTTCCACCAGGGAGAAGTTGGGAGAGGGTGTGTGTGTGTGTGTGTGTGTGTGTGTGTGTGCATGTGTGTGTGCGTGTGTGTGCGTGTGTGTGTGTGTGTGTGTGTGTGTGTGTGTGTGTGTGTAATGTGGGTTCCCGACAAGGAAGGGGCCTGCTTAACATGCTGTGTGGTTTGCCCTTCAGCTTGAATCCACAACTACAGGTGGATCTCCACACTGGAACTGATGATAAGTCAGACATCGCCTTCCATTTCCGGGTGTACTTTGGCAATTGTGTAGTGATGAACAGCCGTGATAGTTCCGGGTGGAAATTCGAGAAGAAATCCTCTGATATGCCCTTTGAGGATGGTAAACCATTTGAACTGTGCATCTCGGTGCTGCAACATGAGTATCGGGTGAGTTTCAGGGACACCCACTACACGGTCTCTACAGGCTCTCAGAGGAGGACACAGCTCTCTCTGGCCTGGCCCCAAGAGTCCTTCGGGGTTCATCTCCTGCCTCTTTCATCATAGAGCCCCCTCTGTTTGTATTGCTGTCCCCAGGTCTTTCCCCAAATCTAACCAGGGTCAGCATCAGATCACATACCGTTTTCTTCAAGGTGGAGAATTTCCTCAAAGGCTATTATTTTTACCTATGCTGTTATTCTCCAAATTTTCATGTAGGTAAATGGATAAAATATGCATATCAATAATTATAATTAGCCCAAAATTAAGTCTCTCACTCTCAAACCCCAGTCCTTCTCTCCGGGACAACAGTTACACGTCTCCTTATGCTCCTTCCAGAGACAATATGAGCTTATCCAAGTATATCTATTTATCTATCTATCTATCTGGCATCAATCTGTCTGCCTATCTATCTGTATCTGCTTTAATTCTTTCTTTTTTTAAATTGGGGAATTAGGGGGATGGGAACAGCGTTGAGGAATAGGGGAAGGGAAACAGACAAGTTGCTGTCATTTTGTTCTTCAGTCTAGTTGTGGAGGACGTTGCTTCACTGGCTCAAGTTGGCACCATCATTGTGCTCTTCCCTGGCGAGGCAGATCAGTCGCTCGCTTCTGGACTGCCACTCACTGCGGCTGCCGGCCGCTCACGCTGGCTGCTGGCTACATACGGTAACCCTTGGCAACCCACTGCCACAGGGGCTGCAGCCTACACGGTAGCCAGCGACTCACAGCAGCCCAGCTCCAGGTCGAGCTGTTGTTCAACATCTTAGCTGTAGAGGGCAGTGTCACTGGCCCTCATATGTGGGATCCGAACCGGCGCCTTCTGGCGTCCTAAGCCAGTTCTTAACCATCGCGCTACTCGGCCGACCCTGCTTTCATTTCTTTTTAAACAAATGATCCAATAAGTTTCTCTAAACATCACAGCTTAAGGACTAGAGTTTATTTGTTGTCAAGGGATGTATCTTAGAGAAATCATTCTGTCCACGCTGTTCCCACATTATTTATGTTTGCATAATATCCCAATAGAAGCATTATCAAAATGATTGAACTGACCCTTATTCATGCACATTTAGATTGTTTCCATATTTTGCTCTCATGAGTGATGCCGCATTCTGTACCACACTTTTTTCATTATCAACTTCCTAATGCATATATATATATATATATATATATATATATATATATATATATATTCAGGATAATTTCAGAGAAAGAGAATAACTGGTTCAAAAACTGTATTCATTTTAAACTTGACAAAGTAACACCAAAACAGTGACTGTTTCTTCATAGGCTCACCAATAAAGTATATGTTTAAACAGTCTTACCTTTTTAAATGGAGAAGCAAAAAAAATTAATGTCTTACTAAGACTGAAGTGGTAGACCTTTTCATATGCCTATAAGCTGTTAAAAAATAATACCCAATTTTTAATCATATGTAGTATTCTACTCTTTAAGAACACTCGAGTTTCCTTCTTTATCTCCATCACTCCAAATCTGGGCTACTCAAAGGAAAAACTGGGTGATCAGAACTACATGGCAGTAATGTTTTGCAGAATTAAAACATATGCATTCAATGACACTTATCAACCACTTAGCTTATGATGCCCTAAGATACAGGAATTCAAGATTCATGAGACAGTTCCTGGCCATGAGAATCTTCTAGGCCAGAGGAAAGGCCAAGCAAACGCACACCATGCAGCAGAGAGTGGTAGGACCTCACTGCAGGAATGAGAGAGACACAGACAATAGAGTGACCTGTCTGAAATAGTCTCAAAAGGAGGTCTGTGAAAAGAAACATGTCTACTGGGTTTAGAAGTGTGACTAGGAATTCTCCCAGTGGATGGTGTGTGTATAGGGCAGAAGTGGAAAAGATGGAAAGTTTGATCTGTGGCATACCGTATTTCTGACACATTTTCCCTTCAGGTAACTGTAAATGGCAAACACTGGTACAGCTTTCCCCATCGAGTCGACCCAGGATATGTGAAGATGATGCAGGTGTGGAGAGATGTCTCCCTGACCTCAGTGTCTGTCTGAGAGAGAGAGAGATGTGACCAGACTCCCCATTGTCAAAGAGATCCCTATCTAAGTGACCATGTGATTCCCAGAGCTCACTAACAGAATGGGTTGTCCTCACCCTTCCCCCACACTTGATCATTAAAACTGCTGAAAACTTAATAAGATTTGCTTCTTGCTTCAGAGGGATATAACAGTAAGTGGCCACCACGAAGAGGGCCTTGAGAGCACTGTGGGAGAGATCAAAGAATCAAAGGGGATAAATAGTTCTCTGACACAAGGAGTGAGTGACAGGGTCACTGAAATGTCTGAGAAGACATTGGTAACAATATCCTCATATAGTACTTACTTTCTGTCAGATACTCTGAAGCAAATTCCTTCCCCAATTTCAGAAAACTAAACCCAAATATTAAGCACCTGTCTACAGCCACAGAGCTATAAGTGGTGGGTGGGGGAAGAAACTTGGTAATTTGCGGGAAATCAGGTGAAATTTCTTAATTTTTCCCTCATTCTAAGGATGTTTATTACACATTGACACTGTGCCTGGCTTTGTGTAAGATGCACTGGGAAAAACATGAACAAAGAAAGTGACAAGGCCAACACTTAAAACTTTTTAATCCAAGGAATAGTGGGAGAACAACAGGAGATTTCCCTCAAAGAATCCCTTTTATTCTTGTGTCCAAAGAATTGCAAGATTTTTCCAATTTACATGGGCAGAAACCTAGGCATGTTTGGTAATGAACTGTTAGGGTTTTAATTTGGTAGGATTGAATTTATTGTTGGAACAAGTACAATTTGTACACATGGGTGCAGGGAATAGACTCTGGTTTTGATGTTGTTTCAGTTAATCATTGCAGAATAACTAAACACCCCCTCCTAAAAAAAAGAAATATTGGTTTAAAGCAATGATGTATTATTATCTCTCCCAGTTTTACAGTTTTATTGCACTCATATGGGTAGTGCATCATGTGGCCTTACTGAGATTGTGGCGGGAATCGAGTTCTCTGAAGGATCTCCTGGTCTGGGCTTCCAGATGGATACTTTCCTCATGTCTGACACTTCACTTGGAGTAGCTGAAATAGCTGGCAGCTGGCTGATTATTTCTTTCTCTGCACAACCTTCATGGCTGTCTTTGACTTTTTCATATCACGGAGGTCTCATGGCTTTTGGATTTAACGAATGGTGACTGGCTTCTTCCATAGCGAGTCCTTGAAAAGGCTCAAGCGGAAGGTGCATGGTGTAATAGGGCCTAGCTCTAGGAGTCATGCAGTGTCACTCCCATCACGTCCTATTGTTCAAAGGCAAGCCAGAGAGACAATCAAAACCATGGGGTGGGAGGAGACTACACAAAGGCATGGTTATTTTGACTTGTGGCTCATGGGAAGTCATCCTAGGAAACTAGCTACTGTTCACCCCTCAGGCCCCAGTGACTTTCAAACTTCCCACATACCAAAACCAGTAACCACTCTAAGGAATTCCCAAATGTAATACAATTACAGACAGGAGCTCAGGACTGAAGTCCAGAATCTCATCATCTAAACCAGGACCTGGTGCTCATGAGGTGAACTGAGTATAAATTCTCAGGCGCACTTCCTCTCAATATGTGCACTAAAGGGATGGATTACCTACCTTGTACACACCAAGCATACAATGCTGAAACAGGCCTTGGAAAAAAATGGAATCAACACCTCTGTTTTAAGAAGGAGCAAAAAGAGATGTATAGCTGTCACTGGTTCTTATCATATCTGAAAACTAGCCAGGCTCATATCTACCATTCTCTCTGGGACTGTTTTCTCTGCAGCAGTTGGTTCCAGCTTCCATTCTCATCTTCTTTGAGTTGCTGCCAAGATGGCACAATGACAACTTTCCCCCCCTAGAGATTCTGATCTTATGTGTCTTAACAAGTCTAGAGAACCACTTAAGGAGACACAAGATATTATTTACCTAAAAATAGACCAAGGCAGATTTAAGAACACTGTTGCGGTCCCCGTCCTGCTGAACAGAGCATGAAGTAAATTTCATATCTACTTTCCCCCTGGCTGGTGGCTACTTTGTTTGAAAAGCCTATGTAACCTTCCATGATGGTTCTGCTGTACAAACTCACAATAACTGCCTTTCCTTGAATGATATTCGGCACATCTGTCCACTTCACATAGATTGTTACATTCACCTTTATCTCAGATACCGCTAGTGCTCACTGTTCTTGAGTACGTATGGAACATTCCCCAGGCTAGAGCACTGTAAGCCATAAGCCAAGTCTCAAAAATATTGAAGGATCCAAATCATACTAAGTATATTGAACACAATGGAAATAAATCAGAAATCAATAACTGAATGAAATTTAGGAGAAGAACAAATATGTGGATATTAAACACCACACTCCTAAACAACTGGTGGGTCAAAGAAGAAATCCCAAGAGAAATTAGAAAATACTTCGAATGAAACAGAACAAAAACACAACCTACCAAATCTTATGAGTTGCAGCATATGTAGTGTTTGGAGGAAAATTGATAGTTGTAATGCTTGTCTTAACAAGAAAGATTCCTGGGGCCGGCCGAGTGGCTCAGTTTGTTAAGAGTTAGCTTAAGAGCATGAGCTCTGAACAATAGAGCCGCTGGATCAGTTCCCACATGAGCCAGTGATGCTGTGCCCGAGCTGAGCTGCTGCTGAGCTGTTGCTGAGCTGCCAACAGGTGTGGCAGGATGGCTCAGCTGGTGAGAGCATGTGCTCCTAACAACAAAACTACCTGTTTAATGGTGGGCTATGCCTGCCCACAACTAAGACTGAACTCGGCACCTTGAGCTGAGCTGCCACCCAGATGGCTCAGTGGGTAGAGCGTGGGCTCTTAACAACAAGGCTGCCGGGTTCGACTCCCACATGAGATGGTGGCTATGCCCACCCACAACTAAGACTGAACTCGGCACCTTGAGCTTAGAGGCCACGAGCTGGGGACGGGCAGCCAGATGGCGACTGGCACCCTCCACAACTAAGATTGAAGAACAACAACTTGGCTGGTCCCTCTCCCCAAGTCCCCAACACTGCTCCCCTCCCTCAATTCCCCAATTAAAAGAAAAAAGAAGAAGAAAAAAGTTAGAGAAATCACACTATCTGACTTTAAGACTTACTATAAAGCTATAGTAATCAATACAATGTGGTTGGACGAAGGATAGACATATACAAAAACAGAACAGATCCAAGAAATAAACCTGCATAAGTACACCCCACTGATATTGACAAATGTGCAAAAGCAATTCAACAGAGGAAGAAGTTCCCATTTTTTCCTCAATAAATGGTATTGAAACAGTTGGACTTACACAAGCATATAAAAAATTAATTTAAATGTCATATTCTAAACCAAAAATTACCCAATTTGGATGATATATCTAAACGTGAAGTAGAAAGCCTTTAGAAGGCAACATAAGACCAATTCGTTATGACCTACTGTTAGGTGTAGTTCTTAGACGTCGCATGAAGGTCCAATCCCATAAAGAAATTGATAAATTGGACTTGATAAAATTAGAAAAGTTTGCTCTGCAAATGACCATCATCAGTGAAGAGAATAAAAAGACAAGGCATAGAATGGGAGAAATATTTGCAATTCATATACTGACAAAGGATTTGTAATCACAATATATGAAAACCTTTCCAAACAGTAAGAAAACAAATAATTCCATTCAACACTAGGCACAAAACTCATACACATCACTAAAAGGGATGTACACATGACAAACAGGCACATGAAAATATATTCAGGGCCTGCCGAATGGCACATTAGTTAGGAGTTGGCTTGGGACGCCCGCTCTGAGCAGCAGGTCCCCCCGGTTTTGGATCCCACATATGAGGGCCAGTGACGCTGTGCCCTCTACAGCTAAGATAGTGAACAACAGCTTGGTGTGCTGCTGGGCTTCCGTGAGTCGCCAGCGATGGCGTAGGCTGCAGTGGGGTTTGGCTGGCAGTGGGCATGAGCTTTCATGAGCTGCTGTGAGCTGCTGTGAGCAGCCGTCCAATGGCCGGCGAGTGACTGCCTCACCCGGGAAGAGCACAATGATAATACCAACATGGACCAGTTCTGATGCGACATCCTCCACAACTAGACTGAAGAACAAAAGGACAACAACTTGTCTGTTCCCCTTCCCCGATTCCCTGACACTGTTCCCCTACCCAATTCTCCAATAAAATTTTTTTTAATAAAAAAAGAAAGAAACAAGGAAAATATATTCAACATCTGTAGCCATTAGGGAAATGCAAATTAAAGCCATGACAAGATTACTGCACATCTATCAGAAAAGCCAAGAGAAAACAGTGATAATATCCAGTGCTGGCAAGGATGTGGAGAAACTAATCTCTCCTTCCTTGTTAGCAGCAGTGTAAAATGGTAAAGCCACTTTGGTAAACAGATTGGCAGCTTATTGTATACTTAAACATACACTTACTATGATCTAGCAATCACAGACCTACATATTCACCCCCAAGAAATGAAATCATGTCCACACAAACACCTATACACAAATGTTTATAGGCGCTCTATTTGCAATAGCTCCAAACTGTAAGTAACCTTGTTGTCTTTCAGTAGGCAAATGAATAAACTAACAGTGGTACAGTCATACAATGGATTACCCCTCAGCCATGAAATAAAAAATGAACTCATTTTTGTTTTTTTGTTTTATAAAAGATTTTATTTGGGAATTGGGGGAGAAAACAGCATTGGGAATCAGGGAAATAAAACAGACAGGTTGCTGTCCTTTTATTCTTCAGTCTAGTTCTGGAGGACGTCGCTTCACTGGTCTATGTTGGTATTATCATTGTGCTCTTCCTGGGTAAGGCAGATAGGTCGCCGGTCACTGGACGGCCACTCACGGTGGCTCTTGGCAACTCCCTCCAATTGCCAACCACTCACGATAACTCACGTCAGCCCACTGCAGCAGGGGCTGCAACCTACGCCGTCATCAGGGACTCCCAGCAGCCCAGATTTAGGTTGAGCTGTTGTTCACCATCTTAGCTGTAGAGAGCACAGCGTCACTGGCCTTAATATGGGATTCAAACCGGGACCCTGCTGCTCAGAGCTGGCGTCCCAAGCCAACTCATAACCAGTGAGCCACTCGGCCAGCCCAAGGAATGAACTCTTGATACCTGAAACAACTTAGATGGATCTCAAGTGTATTATGCTGAATGAAAAGTGTCGATCTCAAGAGATTATTTATTGTATCATTCCACTCTTGAAAGGACAAAACTATAGTGATGGAAAATAGATCAGTGGTTCCCAAGATTTAGGATTAGGGTGAGATTCTGACTATAAAGTGTAGCACAAGAGAGTTTCTTTGTGTTGATGGAACAGTTCATCCCAGCTGTGATGGTAGTTAGATGAATTCACACATGTGACAAAATGTAATGGTATGATACACACACACACACACACACACACACACACACACACACACACACACACACACAAATAAGCACGTGGGAAAACTCCTTAAATTTTAATAAAGTCTGCATTTAATAGCATTGTACGAAACTCAATTTGCTGATTTTGATAACATACTATGGTTATGCAAGCTGGCATTGCTTGGAAACGCTAGGCAAAGTGTACCTGAGAAATCTCCATGCTGTTTTTTGTAACTTCCTGTGAATTTTAAATTATTTTCAAATGAAAAGTTTTTTTAAAAAGGTACCTAGTCAAATAGCAATGGCTCCCCTTTCCTATAGCCATCCAGGTGTTCTTTGTCATGTGGAACGACTGACTAGGAGCCCAGAGGGCACAATGGAGGACTGTTTCCTTCTTTCACTGCTTTGGAGTACTATGACCTCAGCTCTTGAATGGCAGCCTATCCCATCTCAAGACTGTCCCTTGCTTAGAAATTGACCTTCTGAGCAAGAAGCTAAAATACACAAAACAGCAGTGCCAGGAGCAGACAGAGCTGAGAGACAGTGCTGGTGACATTTTTTAAAAGATGTGCCATGTGATTAAGATTTTAAATTAATGTATGAAACAATTCTGGATCTCTTCATCAAATGTTTTTGTTCCTCTGTATTCACTGTTAATTACCTCCTGTCAGGTGTTTAAGACATTAAGCCTGCTGTTTTGCTGATTTCCTCCCTTACTCATCTTCAGTTCATATTGATAAAAGTGATCTGGCATGTTAAGATGCTTAACCATAGAACTGGGAGGACTATGGGTGGAGCTGGACCCCTTGCTAACTCTCTAGTCCTGACTTCCTATTAAACTTTGTGGTAACGTCCAGGGCAGGGATGCTAATAACTAGAATAGCCATTTTGCAACTGGGGCTTTCCTTCTTCATGTGGGCAGCTGGTTGGAGCACTGGTCGGGGGTGTGCATTCATACACTCCTGGGGTGACCTCATTTTCTTTTTCTTTTCCCAAATAAACTGTTCTTTTGGGGACTCTTCTGGAGAGTTATTTTTGCCAGTCAACAATATCCAGCCGATAGCTAATACTCTAAGTCTTAATACACATTTGTCCTACTCTTGCAATTTTATCCTAACTTCCCACATACTTCCTTTGCCTCACATGAGGTGAGCTATATGATCACTTAAATTTTGATTGATTGTTCAAAACTACCTTGAAGCAGCCTGTTAATTATCACACCCACCAACCTTATATAAAGATGCCCAGTAAACATACATCAAAAATACTCAAAAAAGAGTCAGGAGACTTTGCCTAGGGATAAATGATAAAGATTTATTCAAGAATCTTAGGGTTTGCAAGCTAGGAACACAACGAAACAATGCCCAGAGTGTTCTATAGAAAGAAGAGCTAACAGTTCTTATGGTAAAAAAGACATTCTTGAGAAGAATCAGTTCTGCATTTTTAGCCTCTGAATTGATCTGAGATGGGAATGCTGCAGATGACTAGTGGTCTGGATTATGAATGTCAGTAGGCCTGGATAGTTGAACATTCTTTGCTTAGTTCATCAAGGGGTAATCAGAGTGTTATTAGGAGGTCAGGGCAAGGGTTTGATGTATATCTAAGCATTAATGCATGCCTAGCAAGTTCAAAAGATTAAGCTCCCAGGCTAATCAAAACAAAAATAAGATCATTTCCTCATGACAAAACCTACTGATTTCACTAATTTGGCAGCTTGATTATAGTGACTTTATTTTATTTCTTTTTTTTTTAGAGTTGAAAAGTAATTTTTATTTTTTTGAAGATTTTTGTTTGTTTCTTTGTTATAGTTGTTTTGTTTTTTTTTCAAGAATTTTATTGGGGAATTGGGGGATGGGAACAGTGCTGGGGAATTGGGGGAAGGGGAACAGACAAGCTGCTGTCATTTTGTTCTTCAGTCTAGTTGTGGAGGATGTTGCTTCACTAGCCCAAGTTGACACCATCATTGCTCTCTTCCCGGGCGAGGCAGATCAGTTGCCGGCTTCTGAATGGTCTCTCACGGCGGCTGCTTGCCACTCAGTCTGGCTGCTGGCTACACACGGTAGCCCATGGCAACCCACTGCCACAGGGGCTGCAGCCTACACCGTCGCCAGCGACTCACAGCAGCCTAGCTCCAGGTTGAGCTGTTGTTCAGCATCTTAACTGTAGAGGACAGTATCACTGGCCCTCATATGTGGGATCCAAACCGGGGCCCTCTGGCGTCCCAAGCCAGCTCTTAACCAACGCGCCACTCTGCCGGCCCTATAGTTGTTTTTTTTATTACTATTAATTTCAGGTGTACAAAACAATGCAAGATATTTTATTTCTTTACCTCAATCTTCACATAGCATGTTGTGGTTTCTCGCTGTTGGTGGGACTGCAGATTGCTGCAGCCATTATGGAAATCAGTATGGAGGTACCTCAAAAAACTGAAAATGGAACTACCTTATGACCCAGCAATTCCACTCGTAGGTATCTCTCCAGAGAAACCCAAGACACTAATTCAAAAAAAATATACGCACCCCTATGTTTATTGCACCACTATTTACAATAGTGAAGATTTGGAAACAACCGAAATACCCAGTGGTAGATGACTAGATTAAGAAGATGTGGTACATTTATACAATAGAGTGTTGCTTAGCTATAAAGAAGAGTGAAATCTTACCATTTGTAACGATATGGGTGGACCTAGAGACTATTATGTCAAGTGAAATAAGTCAGTCAGAGAAAGACAAATACCATATGATCTCACTTACATGTGGAATCTAAAGAACTGAATAAATGAGCAAAGTAAACAGAAATAGTCTCAGAGATATAGAGGAACAACTGATGGTTGCTAGATGGAAGGAGGGTGGGGATGAGGGATAAGAAGAAGGGATTAGACAGCATAAATAGGTAACTACAAGATTGCCACAGGGATATGAAAGACAGTTCGGGGAATATAATTAATAATGCTGTAAATATTTTGTAGGGTGTCAGATGGTCACATGTCTTGTTAGGGAGACCACTTCATGGATGGTGTAGAGGCTTGAACACTGCACTATACACCTGAAGCTGATGTTGAATAATATTGTATGTCAACTATAATTTTATATATATATATATATATATATATATATATATATATATATATATACACATATACATATATAGTCACGGGATGTAGAGTATAGTGTGGAGAGTGGAGTCAATGGAATTGTAATAAATATGTATGATGTGTGGGGGGAGTGGGCGGTGGATTGGGGGAGGGGGTTCTCACTTTGTGAGGGGTAAAAAGTATAGTTATTGCACTGTTTGCACACCTGAAAGTAATAAAAACAATGAAGAAAAAAAGAGAAAAAACAAAAAACAAAAAACATGGCTACCAGGGAATTAAAAAAAAAAGAGAAGGGTCAGCTGGGCCATGTCTGCTAGAAATGACTACAAACTACTGAGTTGAGCCTTTGTTTGGTTTCAAAGTTTATACGGTAAAACCTTGCATTTCAAGTCACGTTGTTTGCGAGTGTTCCACAAGATGAGCAAACATTTCTAATACATTTTAACGTGGTAAACAAGCAATGTCTTGCAATATGACTATACTTTGTTTCCAGAACAAATTGTGCTCGCAATGCAAGGTACTGCTGTATTTTCCTGTAGTTGGGGGTAGTAGAAGTAGTGGTGAAGCTGGTTATTGCAACCTTTGCATATATTGGGTAGATTTAAGTTGGAGCCAGGACAGATCTAGTCCCATACAGATGCCAAACCTCTCCCAAGTCACAGGACTAGCACTGGGCCTAAGTAAATAGAAACATTGAAACTGCATAGCAAATATATAGGAAGCAGAATTATTAAGAGGCAAAGAAAAGAAAGCCTTCAAAAAGTCCCAAGCACAATTACACTTGCTAAAACAAATAATACCAGAGATTCAAACCTCAAAATAGAAGACTTGCTGTCACCATTACAATCCCGTCTTAACAGCATGTTAGTCACTTCTCTAGAAATGGAAGCAATGACCATCACTGTTATCTGCAATTTACTCACCACTAGTGAGGTTAAACACAGATTCAGAGTTGATAGAATTATTAATTCTGCGAACTGGTCTACCTATGTATTACTATATTTTGCCAATTGTTCTCTTGCACATCTTTTTATAATTTTGTTCAAAACATGCGTGTATTAATCATATTATCTTTTATAATGTGGTTTGAAAACATTGCCGCCTGCCTTGGCATTACAACAAAGGCTGGCACAGCTGCTAAACACGGTTTACACTAAGAACTACCAACATATTCATGAAACTGGAAAATGAAACCAGAGGCCAAATGTGTCCGGGGCTCATCCTGCCTGTGCTGCCTGCAATGCTCAGCCAATAGACCAACACAGGAGTTGAGTCATAGAATAAGCGTTCACTATCATAGCATCAGTGGCCTAAGAAAGCAGCGGGTTAAACACCTCCAAAATCTGCCTTCACATTCTCAGACCAGCCTGGGATACTTAAGGGAAAATCTGGACATTCCTCCAGAGGCCACATGATGGTTCTGGGAGGTCTGCATGGGGCCTTTCCTCAGGTGATGTGACTCTCCAATGTGGCCATCAACCCAGGAGTAGTGATGACAGTAACCTGGAAAGAATGCTAGGCCATAGAGATTGTGATCAGTAAGCATGGGGTATTGTGATCAGTAAGCAAGGGGTATTGTCATCAGTAGGTAAGCATAAGTTTCAGAGTAATTATCTAAAGCAGGAAAGTGAGACAGGAGATATTCTATACTCAAACAGCAGGGAGGGAGTGGATCAATTGTTAAACTCTAGGGCAGGGAGAGGTGAGGCCAGGGACATTGCAAGGTCTCTTGTGTGGGGGTCCCAACAGGGCCCTGTTTCATCCCCAGCATGTATTCACTTGAATTTTCATTTCCTAATGCTGAGTTAGCCTTTCAACACAACTTGAGATATCTTCCTATTTCCTGTTTTCTTAGGTCATAAGGTCATACAGAAATTCTGAAGAAATGCTTAAGTGAGATTTGTTGACTATAAAAATCACCGGTCACTTCTGAGAAATGCTCAATCATTTTTATTGTAGAAGAAGGAAGATAAGATTAATTTAAACAAATGATTATGACACTGTGATGAACCATTTACTATAAGCAAGAAAAATATTTAGAAAACGGGAATTCGATAGTGAATACATTAGATAAAATCCCTGCTCTGAAACGAATATAATGTTATGTTTCAATTACATCAGGGTAAGAGAGACAGAGACAGAGAGAGAGAGAGAGAGAGAGAGAGAGAGAGAGAGAAGGAAGGAAGGAAGGAAGGAAGGAAGGAAGGAAGGAAGGAAGGAAGGAAGGAAGACAGAAAGGAAGGAAGAAAGAGGAAAGGGACAGAAAAGACGGCATTATAATTGTAAATCATTTCCCTTGAGGTAAGGCCTTGTTAAGGAGTACAGGGAGCTTTGAGCATAGTTTACACTGATCACTTTTCCTTCCCTGTGCTGGAAGCACAAGGGCATTTTTCTCTGATCTTCATACTGAAAACCCAGTAGTGTTGCCGCAAGTAGACACATTCCAAAAACAAACAGCTGTAAATCGAAAACGCAGAAATCATTTGATTTTCATCATATTTAGAAATCTTTTCCTTGAGATAAAAAAGCCATGTTGTTGTCCTTCAATCTTAGTTGTGGAGGGCACACCTAGATCAGCTCAAAGTCCAGTTGCCATCTGGCCACCCGTCATCTCCCTGCTGCTCAGCTGAAGGTGCTGAAGGCCACTTAGCTGCGTGAGGGTGACGGGGGTTATGGGTGGGGCGGGGGGGGTGGGAGTTTAGTTTAGCGCGGTGCAGCCCACCATCCCAATCAGGAGTGGAACCAGCAACCTTGTTGTTTGGATGACATGTTCTCACCAGTTGAGCTATCCTGCCATGTGTTGGCAGCTCAGCTGCAGCTCAGCTTGGGTGCAGCTCACTGGCCCATGTGGGAATCGAACCGGCACCCTGTTGCTCAGAGCTCACGCTTTCAATCAACTGAGACACTGGGCCAGCCCCTGGACCAACTGCTTGATATCAGTTATGCTGCAGCCCAATTCTTTGAGGAATTAAATTAACTTTATCTTACAAATCTCTACAAAACCAGAAATGCCGCTCTAGAAAACATTCCTAGTCCACCTATTCTTTCAATCAATCCCAAAATCACTCCTGTTCACTTCAAAAAGCTTGTAATTATTGTAAAGACTATGGCCTTAGGAAACAAGTTTTTCTTGGACAAACTTGCATTCTTTCTCTGTGCCCTTGAAATGTAAATGTTCTACTTGGTCTTTAGTAATTATTTAGGTCAATTCTTTGAAATGCAGATTTCAGAGCATTAATTCCTATCAGAAGGAAAACAAAATGAGGGAAGTTTATTTGAAACTTAGGCAAATGAAAAATCTTAACTATCTTCTCCACAAGTACTAGTAAAAAGCTTAGCCATCTAAACAGGTAACCTTAACATTCCATCACCAGGAACACAATTTGGATCCAACTTCTTTCTTGATTAGTAAGTATTGTGTTATATTACCTGATTCATGGCTAAAATTTTAGAACAAAAGCCATAAGATCTCATCATGTGTGTGTGTGTGTGTGTGTGTGTGTGTGTGTGTGTGTGTGTGTATGTGTGTGTGAGAGAGAGAGAGAGAGAGAGAGAGAGAGAGAGAGAGAGAGAGAGAGAGAGAAAGAGAGAGAGAGAGAGAGAGAGAGAGAGAGGTATAATATTCTTCTATTTCCAGATGGTGTTGCTAAAATTCATTTGCAAAGGAACTCTATTTAATTGGATTATAAACAAAAAAGTACTTATATGAATGAAGGATTTCTAAAAGTCTCAGAAATATAGAAACTAACGCACATAGGTTTCAAGTTCACGTGATCCGAGATAATCTTTGGTAAAAGAAAAAAAGTTAAAGTTTGCTGGTTTAACTAAAATAGGCATGTCTTCGGAGTTATCAAAATTAAAATAATTCAGACATGTAACTTTTCTTCTGCCTGGGCTTACTAGTCAAATAAGTTCATGTTATCTCTGTAACAAAATTTGTCAGCAAGAAAAATTACTTGATATGATGCCATTTCCATAAGGAATTGATACATACTTGCTGAGAACTGCTGAATTAAAAAGATGTAAGTGGGATAAAATTTCTAGGTGGACATTTCAATGTGAATTATGTTTTATGGTATGTCTTTAAATAGTTCTCCCAAATTTTTTTGGTAACTTAAAACTTTAAAGTTGTGTTAAATTAAATTAAATGATGGAGTCACTGGCTATCTACATTATTTCCTAATTTTAAAAAATGCTAATACACTAATTACTGAACATACGTTTATCTACTAGCCATCAATCTACACCCAGCCACTGACCCACACCTCCTTCTGATTCATCTTTCCCCCCATCCCCATTTAAAATTCATGAAACTGCCTTGTTATCACATCACTTTTCTCCACCTCCACTTCCTCTTTCTTCTAGGCACAGTGACTGTGGCCTCATTCAGAGCACTGCCAAGGCCTCCGCTTAGCACTGCAAACCCTCTCCTGGCCCCTATAATCTGTTTTTTAAATATCTGTCAGATATCTTGGATGGTGTCACAGGTGAATGAAAAAGGGGCTAAGTAGTACATCTGACAAGTTCAGTGACCAAAAGTAACCTCACAGGGTGATCTGATCATCAACTGGGCAGGTCCTGTTGGGTAGTCACACCACAGGCCTACAAAAGGTTTATCTTTGCCTTAAGTAAGCCCAGCCCTTTGCTCTTATGCATCTAGATTAACACATCTTTGAAGTGCCAAAAGCAATCATCTTTTCCAGAACCCTGGGAAGCAGAACCACCCTCAAGAGAGCACATGATCTTGTTGTTAACTATCCTGCAATGCAATCATAGAGCTTTCCCCACCTTGCTTTCCTCCCACCTTCATGTAGTCTCCCTTATGTTCCCCCTTAATTCCAAATGTACAAAAAGAACTGCAAAACTGTCATTCACCAGAGTGTTTGAGATCATGCTTACAGACATCATCAGTTTCACTCAAATAAACTGTTATAAAACTTCTCGAGACAACTAAGACGGTGCAGTAGGTAAACGCTATGTTTACCTTCTCTCACAACTACATCAAAATGACAACGAATCTACAAAACAACCAGTATTGAGAATCACCCAAAATCAAGCTGAACTGAAGCCTTTCAACTAAGGACGTGCAGAAGAAGCCACCTCCAGGCTGCTAGGAAGGTCAGAGGCGTGGAACGGGCTGTTGTCACACCCAAGTGTGACCATTAAAGATTGGGAGGGCTATTATGGCTGTGGGGATCCCCTCCCCATCCCCTAGAAGGGTGAGAGATCTCAGTCCCACTCCAGTCCAGGGTTCCAGTGTTGCGGAGAGAAGTCCCCATAATTTTTAGTTGTGAAACCAGCAGAGATTGTGACTAAGGGCGACTGAACGCAGTTGCACTCACAGGCGCTCCTCTTAAAGGGACTGCACATGGACTTATCCAGCAATGGAGTCACTCACTCTGAGCTCCAGTGCTGAGGCAGCAGCTGAAAAGGCGGCAGGGACAAATGGTGGAGAATTGAGTTGTCTGGCTTGGGACGGGGGCTGGAGAGGGCAGCTTTCTACTGAACAGGGGAACTCTCCAAGGCCATTATTTCTTTGTTGAGTCCTCTCCCTTCCCAGCATGCGAACACAGGTGGCCGACATATCTGAGTCTCCGCAGTTCATTTGCCACACCCTGGAGATTTGACACCTGGCCCTGCCCAACTTTCATGCAACTTTCATGAAAGCCCCAGCTGCTTTCAGTGGCTTTTTCATGCTTTGGCTCCAGCTGCAGACTTTCCTAGACTCTCAAACGTTCACAGAACTCAGACAAGCAGCATCTGGCTTAAGCATGTCCTGTGCCTCTGGCTGAGCAGCCCTAAGCCGGCACTAGCAGCAGCTGGCCTTGGTTCGCAGCTTGGCCTCTCAAGGCACTTCCAAGCACAGCACGGGAGGCAGCCATCCGCGGATTTCTTTTTGGCTCCCACTAGGTGGCCCCAGGTGGGGTACAGGCTGTGGCTGAACTTGACCTACAGCGGATCCCTTCCAAGGTGGTCTTGGGGCTGGCACCCACAGTGGCCAGCTTCAAAATGAGCTGGAGCATCACCCAGCCACCTCCAAGGACAACACACCCAAGGGGCAGATTGGGCACACACCAGAATCCTGCCGAGGCAGATCCTGCTCCGTAGGGTCAGCCCCTGCACAACAACTCTTCCACTGTAGTCAAGGCCAGTCCTCACAGCTGGTGAGCCCAAGGGTCAATCCCTCACATGATGTGCAATTATCAACCAAGACTCAACTACAAGAGGAGGGCACACATAACCCACAAGGAACAACCTGGAGCGCGTGGCTCAGGTGACCAGAAAGACTGTGCCACTGAACCCCACAGCACACTTACTACATATGGACATTCTAAGACCGGAAGACATAGCAGCCCTACCTAATACATTGAAACAAACACAGGAAGGCAGCCAAAATGGGGAAACAAAGAAACATGTCCCAAATAAAAGGACAGAACAAAGCTCCAGAAAAAGAACTAAGTGAAACAGAGATAAGCAATCTATCAGATGCAGAGTTCCAAATGCTGGTTATAAAAATGTTCATTGATCTCAGGGAGAACTTCAACAGAGATAAGAAGCATAAAATGGAGTTGGAAACCATAAAAAAGAACAAGTCAAAAATAAAAGATACAATAACGGAAATGAAAAATATATTACAGGGAATCAACAGTAGATCAGATGAAGCAGAGGATCCAACCAGCAATATAAAAGATAAGGTAGCCAAGAACACACAACCAGAACAACAAAAAGAAAAACGAATCCAAAAAATTTAGGAGTTTAAGGGGCTTCCGGGAAAATATCAACCAAACCAACATTAGTATTACAGGGGTACCAGAAGGGAAGAGAGAAAGCAAGGAATTGAAAACCTATTTGAAGAAATAACGACAGACAACTTCCTTAGAAAGTGAAGGAAATAGACATTCAAGCCCAGGGAGTGCAGAGAGTCCCAAACAAGATAAACCCAAAGAAGTCAACACCGAAAAACATCATAATTAAAATGTCAAAGGTTAAAGACAAAAAGCAAGAGAAAAGCGGTTAGTTACCTACAAGGAAGCCCCCATACAACTGTCTGCTGATTTCTCAACAGAAACTTTGAAGGAAAGAAGGGAGTGGCAGGAAATATTCCAAGTGATGAAAATCAACCACATACAACCAAGATTCCTCCCCCCAGCAAGGCTGTCTTCTAGAGGTGAAGGACAGATAAGGAACTTCCCAGTCAAGAAAAAGCTGAAGGAGTTCATCACCACCAAACCAGTATTACAAGAAATCTTAGAGAGACTTCTTTAAGATAGCAGGGGGGTTAAGGATGGGTGAAAGAGAAAGGGATTAAGAAGTACAATTTGGTTGTCATACAGTATCATGTGGATGTAGGGTATAGCATAAGGAATATACTCAATAATGTTGTAATAACTAGGTATGATGCCAGATAGGTACTAGATCTATTTGGGTGATAGATGGGAATGGGGTTGGAGACAGGGTAAACATAGTGAAGGAATTAAGAAATACAAATTGAGGGCCGGCCGAGTGGCACATTGGTTAGGAATTGGCTTGGGACACCAGCTCTGAGCAGCAGGGCCCCTGTTCGGATCCCACATGAGGGCCAGTGACACTGCCCTCTACAGCTAAGATGGTGAACAACAGCTCAATCTGGAGCTGCACTGCCGTGAGTGTCTGCCAGCAGGCACAAGTGGCCAGCAACGGTTGTGAGCAGCCGACAGCCAGCAAGAATTGCCATGAGTGCCGTGAGCCGCCATGAGTGGCTGGCCATCCTCCAGCGACAACCTGCCTCAGCCAGGTAGAGTTCAATGATCATAATACCAACATGGGCCAGTGAGCTGCGTACTCTATAACAAGACAGAGCAACGGCTTGGCTCGGAGGTGTAGGGAGGGGGAAGGGGAAAAATTTAGATGCTTAATCTATAAAAGGCTCTTTAAAATTAGTAAGACAAAGGCCAAAAACCCAACCAAAAAATCGGCAAAGGGCATGAGAAAAAAAGACATTTCATAGAAAAAGAAATATAAATGCTTTCAATAAGAAACGTAAATGCAGAAATACATTCAGCGACATTAAGAATGGAAGCAATGCCACTTAAAACAATATGGAAATGGATGATGACAGAGACTCTCCTTGACGGAAACCAGAGGGCAACTGAGTCTGGGGCTCGTGCTGCTTGTGCATCTCAGTCAATAGACCGACTCAGGAGTTGGGCTATAGGATAAAGTTTATAGTCAGAGCACTGGTGCTGTGAGAAGGCAACAGGTTAACACCTTCAACAACTGCCTTAACATTCTAAGAGCAGCTTAGGGTATTTAAGGGAAAACCTGGGCATTCCTCCAGAGGGTACATGATGGGTTCCTGGGGTCTGCATGGAGCCTTCCCTGTGGCCACCTTGCTCTCCAGTGGTGTCAGCAACCCAGGAACAATGATGGGAGTGGCCTGGAAATGCTACACCATAGACATTGTGATCAATAAGCATAAAGGTGCTAATCATAAGATTCAGGGTAATTTTCTAAAGCAGGGAACTGTGCCAGGGGACATTCTGAGATCAAGCTGTAATGGGACAATCTATTACTAAGCTATAGTCAAGAAAGGTGAGGGCTGGCCAAGTGGCTCAGTTGGTTAAGAGCTCACTCAAGAATGCGAGCTCTGAGCAAAAGGGTGACCGGTTCACTTCCTGGCCCGAGCTGAGCTGTTGCTGAGCTGCCAACAGATGGCAAGATGGCTTAACTAAAAAAAAAAAAAAGAAAGGTGAGACCAGGAGGCGGTGAGGCCTCTACCGTGGGGGCCCTGCTTCATGATCAAAATTGAGTCACGCTGTTCGGAGATTTTTTTTTTTTAAGATTTTTATTGGGGAATTGGGGGGATGGGAACAGTGCTGGGGAATTGGGGGAAGGGGAACAGACAAGTTGCTGTCGTTTTGTTGTTTAGTCTAGTTGTGGAGGACGTTGCTTCACTGGCCCAAGTTGGCACCATCATTGTGCTCTTCCTGGGCGAGGCAGATCAGTCACCGGCTTCTGGACGGCCGCTCACTGTGGCTGCTGGCCGCTCACTGCGGCTGCTGGCCGCTCACGCTGGAAGCTGGCTACACACGGTAGCCCATGGCAACCCACTGCCACAGGGGCTGCAGCCTATGCCGTCGCCGGCAACTCACGGCAGCCCAGCTCCAGGTGGAGCTTTTGTTCACCATCTTAGCTGTAGAGGGCAGTGTCACTGGCCCTCATATGTGGGATCCGAACCGGGGCCCTCTGGGATCCCAAGTCAGTTCTTAACCATCTGCCACTCGGCCGGCCCGATTTTTTTTTTCTTTTTGTCTTCCTCTTCGTTAGACCTTGACCTTGGGCTCTGCCCTTGGCCCACTTAGTCCAGTTTGAGCAGGAATCATGCTGAGACATCCTTAACAAGTGTCCTAAGAAACTTTTCTTAACAGTGAGATGAACAGAAAAGAAGACACTCACACACTCACAAGTCTTAGAGATTAACCATAAAACATCAAGTCCAGAGATGTAGATGAGGAAGTTAAACTGCCAGAGGCAGTTTGGTCTTAGGATCCTATGCCTCACTGTCAGCAAACCTGCAGCAAAACAAAGGCTCAAAGATACCCTGAAGTGGGATGTGAACAACGCAGAAGGGCAGTGGGAATCAGGATGCTGCATATGATGAGAAGGAGAAGAGCAGAGGTAGTCGAGCATGTTCTCACTGGAGTCGGGACACAAGGTTGAAATTCATGTATTCCGAAGAGGGCACCTTCCAGAAATTCACACAGCAACACGTTTGGTACCAGCACCTTACTGGCCCTGCCCTTGACCTCAGCCCAGTTGCTGGAATTCTAAGCAGGTGGCAGAAATTCTGCAGACGGGGATTTGGAGCCTACCTACAGGCTAATTTTCCATCGTTTAATACGAGAAGAAATGAAACAGTCCTGGATTCTTGACAATAGCTTTGTGTTAATTGGGTAGGAGACCAAGCAACAACATGAGGAAGGTGGGTGGTTTGGACCAAAGGCAGTAACTCTGACTGCAGATCCTTCTCCCACACGCCATTGATTGAGCACGTACTCAGGGCAGGTCCAGCACCGAGGAATTAACATGCATCATCTCTAGGTTTTATAAAGTCATTGCCCTGCCACCCATTTCCTCTTACCCTCTCCTCCATTCCTCCATCCTACTCTCACCCCTGCCCCCCACCCCCACCCCACCCCCCACACACACACATGACCCACCTCTGTGGGAACTCTCAGCATTATAGTCTTGATTGAGTTTCAGAATGCCACCCAAAGCATGTTGTACAAATTCTTATTCCCACCAACATTACATAATGGTACTCAATTTGTAAGTCATCACCAACATGGCAAATCATTAGGCTTTTGAATATTGACTTTATGAGAAGTGAAATTATCATCAGCTTTGAGATGATTTGTACTGTCCTCACTTCCATCCACTGGACATTTTTATTGCTTCTGTGATTTAGTCCATTCATAGAACACACATAGCCTTCTCCTAAAGTGTATTTTTTCATTATTTTCTGGAGCTTTTAATATGTCACAGATCATATAATTGATGTTTGAATTATGGGTTGCAATGTTTTCTCCTAGCTTATTATTTTTCATAAAAAGGAGAAATTCAGCTCCTAAACCTTGTTAGAACAACAGCCTGCCTACACACAGCATTTGTTCTCCTTTAAATGCCTTACCATACTGATCAAGCTTATACTTTCCATATCTTATTACACTGACTGGACTTTGAACCCCACCTGAAAATCTGCTTCTGGCTCATTTTCTCTTTCAGTCACGAAACCATGATTAGCTTCTGAAGAAACACAGTCTAGAGATATTTCACTGATCAAATCATTCCTGATTTCTGGGAAATATTATTGTGTTTGCACTCCAGAAAGAAGTTATAGAAAATTTTGCTTGTTTGTTTGTTTAAGATAGAGTTGTCAAGCATCTGTTATAAGCAAGGCACTCAGTAGTAAACACAATAGAAAAATATCAGCGCACCCTGATTTAGCAGGTGGTGAGAAGTGGTCAATTCATGATTGTTCTATAAAGTTTGAACAGTAACATTTTCTGGAAGGAAGGAAGGACAAACTAGACTGCCTCAAATGATTTGTTGTCTCCATGCTAGGAAAAAAACTTTCAGAAGGAAAAAACTGATAAATGCTTATGTTTAAGCTTTTTATAATTCAGAAATTTTTTTAAAAGATTTTTATTGGGGAATTGGGGATGGGAACAGTGCTGGGGAATTGGGGAGGAGGAACAGACAAGTTGCTGTCGTTTTGTTCTTCAGTCTAGTTGTGGAGGACGTTGCTTCGCTGGCCCAAGTTGGCACCATTATTGAGCTCTTTCCAGGCGAGGCACATCAGTTGCTGTCTTCTGGATGGCCACTCACTGCGGCTGCTGGCCGCTCACGCTGGCTGCTGGCTACATACGGTAGCCCATGGCAACCCACTGCCACGGGGGCTGAAGCCTACGCCGTCGCCGGCAACTCATGGCAGCCCAGCTCCAGGTTGAGCTGTTGTTCAGCATCTTAGCTGTGGAGGGCAGTGTCACTGGCCCTCATATGTGGGATCCAAACCGGGGACCTCTGGCGTCCTAAGGCAGTTCTTAACCATCGTGCCACTCAGCTGTCCCTAATTCAGAAAATTTTTGATCTAAAACTTCTTTTACCCAAAGGAGCTATGCTGGAGGTTTTTGTATATCTTTCCAGAGCCACATTAAGGTTACTAAAAGTCAAGAACTCATGATAAAGATTATTCTCTACATAGTTTCACAAATTACTTTTGTTTTAAAAACACATCCTACCATTTGGGAAACTTAATATTGGAGGACTTTCTGATCTAACTCTTTCCAGTGACTCTAAAATGTGTCATTACTTGGGTGTGCTGTAATTTGTTGAAAAGTTTATTATGATCAACTCATAACTTATTCAAGTTTTATTATTACAAATGATTTTTCATTTCAAATGTCGCATCTTGATTCATGTATATTGGAAGTGGACCAGAGGGTGAAACACAAAGTTTAAAACTATTTTTCCAAAGGGTATTTGTGCCTTATAGTTGGGTTCATTCCCTTAGTTATTCTGAAACAAGGATCTTTATATGTATCCGCCCCCACCCTGCCATGTTATGTTCATTGGCTTTCCTCTGGCAATCGGAGGGGGTCAAAAGGAACGATTGCATGGGTTTTCTAGTCAGATTGGATTTGCAGTGGGAAAAGCATTAAGTGACCTCTCCTATAAGATCCCCTTCTGTCACTAGTGGGAAGAATCGTCCCCACCCCAACAAATCATGATCTCTCCATGGGAGACTGCACAAAGTATCTCAGATTTCGCATTTCATGAGCAAAGGACACCATTAATTGATCTAGCCAAGAAGAAACTTCCTTATAATGGCCTGAGGACCACATTTATTTAGAACAGCGGTTCTCAACCTGTGGGTCGTGATCCCTTTGGGGGTCGAATGACCCTCTCACAGGGATCACCTAAGACCATTGGAAAACAAAAAGATATTTACATTACGATTCATAACAGTATCAAAATTACAGTTACAGAGTAGCAACAAAAAGAATTTTATGGTTGGCGATCACCACAACATGAGGAACTGTAAAAAGGTTCGTGGCATTAGGAAGGTAGAGAACCGCTGATTTAGAGCTATTTTCTTAGTTCCCAAAACTCGCACAAACTCATGATAAGGACACATTATGTAGCATGAGACTGAAAAATAGCCCCTTTACAGTGTCTTCCTTAGATGATAAGCTTATCTTGCTTCCATAAACTTGTTCCCCTTTCTAGTTAAATAAGTGAACAGAACATATAAGCAAGGGCCTTATATTTATCACAATAACACCAACAATTCTTGAAGATTTTCACGGGCATAAGCATCATTGAGAAAAACCACACAGAAGATGCCCAGGGACAGCTGCTATGCAGAAACTCTGAGTGGCAGGAAATTACCGCATTTGCTGCCCCAAATGGCTGAAAGACCTCCACTCTCAATCTCTACAGAGCCATAGGGAGAAGACCCATGGATTAAACTGATCAACAGTTGCATGCGCAGATGAAAACACTATTTCCTCTCAGTGATGATTCCATTGACTATGGAATTCCATTGACTATGGAACTTTAAATTCCTAATTTAGGTTTTGAACTTGAGGAAGAGTCCTCAGTCCTCCACTCCAGGTATAGCATGTGGCTGAAGTTCCCTCATCTGTACTTGTGCATGTCCTCAGGCTTGGACCAAGGAGCACACAAAGCAAGGAGTAGAACTGAGGTACTCAGAGTTCACTCTGAATCTAGAGAATCAGGGTCTCTGTGATTTCGATGCACATAGTACTCAGGGAGAAAGAAGAAGATGTGGCTGGAGTCCAGATGTGTGAGAGAACAGAGATTGACCAGCCCTTACCTGCCACTGTTGGCATTAGCAGAGCCAAGGAGTCTACTGTGGAGTAGAGATGACACAAAGACTTTCTCCACCTCTATCTCCAGGTCTGCTGAGGATCAATTTCTATGCTCTCCCAGGACGTCTGGAAGAGAGTCCTTACTCCAGGGCCACCAATTCTTTGCCATTGTTCAAGTTAGGAAAATGTGCACTTTTTGGGTGGAATCTCCCTGTGGGGTAAATTCTTGGTGAGAGGCATGAAGGCTGAACTTTAAACCCACTTGCACCCACACTCCATCACCCCTGTTCTTGCATTTCTTCTGCTTCTCCTTTCTCACCCACAATTTCCTCATTGAAGTTTCTGCATCACAGACACAGCCCACTCAAGGACAGGTCCAAATGCATAGTTGTGATTGAGTCTATTTCTGACACCCCGCCCCTTCTGATGATTGGGAATCTTGGTAGAAGAGGCTAAGAGATTGGAAGGAAGCCAGAGGGTGGGACTGTTAGGAATCATTTATATATTGCACCTTCCAGGGACCACACACAACACTAGACACAATTTGGAAGGGCTTCTCAGAGAAGACACAACAATGACACTTCTACCGGTGAGTTGAAAAGGCACAGCCTTCAATGATCCCAGATCATATGAAGGAAGGAGGAAAATGGGGAAACAGTATAAGATGAAAATTTAGGCGTTTCTATTTGAAATGTTTTACTGGGGGTTGTGTGTGTGTGGGAGAGAGATACCCTTGGAATATGATGGATGGAATCCTCATAAGGAACCATGTGTTGACTCTGCTGGGTCCGTGTAATCCAATGTCAGCACTGGGTGGTGTGTGACTCAGGGTGAGCACTGTTGAGACACTGTGACTTTGTGTGAGAAGTGCATGGCTGACTGGGATGAGGGAGTGTGTACAAGGGTGAAAGGGTTGAGATGTGTCTTTATGGCTGACGGTGCATGTACGTACAATGGGGGCAGTGATTGAGCAACAATGCATGTTGCAGTGAGCAGGGGTGTTGGGAGGTATGTGTGACACAGGAGTCGCATGGTTCTGAGTGACGATGTGTGTGATAATCTGTGAATGAGTGTTAAACAGTGAATATGTATGTGGCTGTGTCTGCATGTGAGTACTCTCCCCTACACAAAGTGGCTGGGTAAGTGACTGTGTGTACTTTCATGTGCTTTAGTGTGAATCCTGGTTGGCAGAACTGGTGGTCTTGGAGCAGTGAGTGCCCAGGACTTCTCTCTGAGTATTAATGAGAATAGAAGGAGTGAGTCCTCAGGTGCATCCTCTCAAGAAGGGTGGGGGAAGATGAACTCAGATGTGGGGATGCTGGGGGGCAGGGATGGGTCGGCACACAGTGACCACCCACTGCCACTTCAGGTCTCCTTTCCCAGCCAGTCCTTCCCATTGTGCTGCAGGGGGAGGGTGGGCAGATCCTGACCATCTGGTGAATCAGATGGGGGACTTGGTTACAGAGAATGGACTCACCTGAAGCTGGAAGGAACAAAATCAGCCTCAGTCCAGAAAGAATTATCAGTAGATATCAGTGAACAACTTGTATTGGATTGTCGAAAAAGTCATGACGCATTGTTGCAATGAAAAACATAGAAAAAATATGTAATGATTTTTCCAACAACCCAAAAATTCTTGTGCAGGAACTGACTGTGTTCTGAACAACTTGCTTACATTCCCAAAAGAACATGCATAGCCCTTCATAGTTTTGATGCATATACATCCCATACACAGAGGAGTCCTTTTTCATTATAATTCCCCTCCCTCTGTAAACAAGTGTTTTTCATTGGAGTGAATTTTTGTATTTTTATACTTTTGCATCCTCAAGCCTTGTCTTTACAGTTTAAGATAGAAAATGATAAGAGGGTGGTAATCCAGAAAGAGCCTTCCCCTTCTGGTAGGTCAGCCCTTTATAGACCCAATGCATGCCAGTGATCCGGCTAAAGGTTTTACATATGTTAGCTCACCTATTCCTGACAAGTCCCTATGAAGTAGGAATTTCTGATAATCTTCTTTGTACTGAGTAAACTGAGACAGGGAGAGTTCTAGTACTGGATCTAAGATTTCACAGCCAATCAGAGTCAGAATCAGGATTTGAATGCAGGCAGCTTGGCTCTTGAATCCTTGCTGTTAACTCCAACCCTCTCATCTCTTCAAGGATACAGGGATCTGAGTGTGGTGGGGTGGGAAGAATAGGATATTCAGAGTTTGTCTTTGATGTCTAGTCTGCTCCGCACTGGAAATTGTTGTGGGAGGCGAGCCCACGCCTGGCCTTGCTCCTTTCATCCTCTCTCATCTCCCCATGGCAGGTCCCATATATACGCCCTGTGTCCTTGTTTGTTGGTTCTTCAGTGACAATCAAAGGGATACCTGCCGTGTCTTTCAGGTGAGTACTCTATAGCCCACAGGTAGAGCAGGGAAGGAGAAGTGAGAATATTAGATTGGGGGGGGGGGCACTTTAATCATGAATGATGCAAAAATGAGTGAAATTAGCATAATAGTAGTACGGTGCAGTTGCAGATCTTGGAGACTTTTATTATTTTATTTTATTAGGGAATTGGGGGAGGGAACAGCGCTGGGGAATCTGGGGAAGGGAAACAGGCAAGTTGCTGTCGTTTTGTTCTTCAGCCTAGTTGTGGAGGACGTCGCTTCACTGGCCCATGTTGGTATTATCATTGCGCTCTTCCCAGGCGAGGCAGATCGGTCACTGGCCTCTGGAAGGCCCTTCACAGCAGCTCTTGGCAGCTCACACCAGCTTCTGGCTGCTCACGCTGGCTGCTGGTCACTCACGGTAGCTCATGGCAGCCCCCTGCAGCAGTGGCTGCAGCCTTGCCGTTGCCAGCAACTCACGGCAGCCCAGCACCAGGTTGAGCTGTGTTCACCATCTTAACAGTAGAGGGCAGTGTCACTGGCCCTCCTGTGGGATCCGAACCAGGGCCCTGCTGCATAGAGCTGGCGTCCCAAGCCAGCTCTTAACCAGCGCCACTCGGCCAGCCCTTAGAGACTCTTAAATACCAGGCATTACACTTACAGTTGCAGAACTGTGAGTGCATCTTGGGGTCTGCAGGGAGGGGTCACTCAGGGGTTGGAGCTGTGGCTCATCATCACAGGGCGTGGAATTTCCAGAGGATGAACAGCAAGTAGACCCTGGCCAGTGATTGCTGCTCAATTTGAGTCTTGGGCTAAGAGACAAGGCATCTCACCACCCTGGGCAGGATGAGCTGAAGCAGTCTCACAGGGACAGGAACTATGGTGTCACCTGAAAGGACCTTCCTTCCTCCAGGGAGAAGTTGGGAGAGGGTGTGTGTGTGTGTGCATGTGTGTGCGCGCGCGTGTGTGTGTGTGTGTGTGTGCGTGTGTGTGTGTGTGTGTGTGTGTGTGTGTGTGTGTGTGTGTAATGTGGGTTCCCGACAAGGAAGGAGCCTGCTTAACATGCTGTGTGGTTTGCCCTTCAGCTTGAATCCACAACTGCTGTTGGATTTCCACACTGGACCTGATGATAAGTCAGACATCACCTTCCATTTCCGGGTGTATTTTGGCAATTGTGTAGTGATGAACAGCCGTGATAGTTTTGGGTGGAAATTCGAGAAGAAATCCTTTGATATGCCCTTTGAGGATGGTAAACCATTTGAACTGTGCATTTCAGTGCTGCCAGATGAGTATCGGGTGAGTTTCAGGGACACCCACTACACGGTCTCTACAGGCTCTCAGAGGAGGACACAGCTCTCTCTGGCCTGGCCCCAAGAGTCCTTTGGGGTTCATCTCCTGCTTCCTTCATCATAGAGCACCCTCTGCTTATACAGCTGTCCCCAGGTCTTTCCTAAAATCTAACCAGGGTCAAGATCAGCTCCTATGCCGTTTCCTTCAAGGTGAAGAATTTCTTCTGTCTTCACCCACAGCTATCATTTCTACCCATGCTATTATTCTTTAAATATCAAGTAGGTAAATGCATAAAATATGCATATCAATAATTAAAATTAGTCCAAAATTAAGTCTTTCTCTCACTCCCAAACCCCAGTCCTTCTCTCCAGGACAGCAGTTCTGAGTCTCTTTATGCTCTTTCCAGAGATAATATGAGCTTATACAAGTATATCTTTCTATCTCTCTCTATCTATCTATTATCTACCTATCTATCATCACCTGTCTATCTATCTATCTATATATATATAGATATAGATATAGATATATAGATATATAGATATATAGATATATAGATATATAGATATCATTGATCTGTCTATTTATCTATCTGTACCTGCTTTCATTTCATTTTAAACAAATGATGTAATAAATTTCTCTAACATTACAGCTTAAGGACAGCAGTTTATTTGTTATCAAAGGATGTATCTTGGACAAATCATTCTATCCACACTGCTTCCTCATTATTTATGTTTGCATAATATCCCAATAGAAGAATTACCAAAATGATTAAACTTGACCCTTATTCATGCACATTTAGATTTTTTCCATATTTTGCTCTCATGAATGATGCTGCATTCTATGCCACACTTTTGTCATTATCAACTTACTAATGCATATATATATATATATATATATATATATATATATATATATATTTGAGGATAATTTCAGAGAAGGAGAATAACTGGTTCAAAAAGTGTATTCATTTTAAATTTGACAAAGTAACACCAAAACAGTGACAGTTTCTCTGTAGCCTCACCAATAAAGTATATGTTTAAACATTCTGACCTTTTTAAATGGAGAAGCATAAAAATTAATGTCTTACTAAGACTGATGTGGTGGATCTTTTCATATGCCTATAAGCTGCTAAAAAAATAATATCCAAATTTAATCTTATGTGCTATTCTACTTTTTCAAACACTCAAGTTTCCTTCTTTATCTCCATCACTCCAAATCTGGGCTACTCAAAGGAAAAACTGGGTGATCATGGCAGTAATGTTTTGCAGAATTAAAACATATGCATTTAATGATGCTTATCAACCACTTAGCCTATGATGCCCTAAGATACAGGAATTCTAGATTCATGAGACACAGTTCCTGGCCATGAGAATCTTCTAGGCTAGAGGAAAGGCCAAGCAAACATAGATCGTGCAGCAGAGAGTGGTAGGACCTCACAGGAGGAATGAGACACAAAAAAATAGAGTGAACAATTGTCTGAAATAATCTCAAAAGGCGGTCTGTGAAAAGAAGCATGTCTACTGGGTTTACAAGTATGAGTAGGAGTTCTCTGGGAGGATGGTGTGTGTATAGGGCAGAAGTAGAAAGTTTGATCGGTGGCATACTTTATTTCTGACACATTTTTCCTTCCAGGTAATGGTAAATGGCAAACAGTGGTACAGCTTTTGCCATCGAGTCCACCCAGGATATGTGAAGATGATACAGGTGGGGGGAGAGGTCTCCCTGACCTCAATGTGTATCTGCGAGGGAGAAAAGTGACCAGACTCCCCATTGTCAAAGAGATCCCTATCTAAGTGACCATGTGATTCCCAGAGCTCACTAACAGAATGGGTTGTCCTCACCCTTCCCCCACACATGATCATTAAAACTGCTGAAAACTTAATAAGATTTGCTTCTTGCTTCAGAGGGAAATAAGAGTAAGTGGCCACCACGAAGAGGGCCTTGAGAGCACTGTGGGAAAGATCAAAGAATCAAAGGGGATAAATAGTTCTCTGACACAAGGAGTGAGTGACAGGGTCACTGAAATGTCTGAGAAGACATTGGTAACAATATCCTCATATACTACTTACTTTCTGTCAGATACTCTGAAGCAAATTCCTTCCCCAATTTCAGAAAACTAAACCCAAATATTAAGCACCTATCTACAGCCACAGAGCTATAACTGGTGGGTGGGGGAAGAAACTTGGTAATTTGCGGGAAATCGGGTGAAATTTCTTAATTTTTCCTTCATTCTAAGGATGTTTATTACATATTGACACTGTGCCTGGCTTTGTGTAAGATGCACTGGGGAAAACATGAACAAAGAAAGTGACAAGGCCAACACTTAAAACTTTTTAATCCAAGGAATAGTGGGAGAACCACAGGAGATTTCCCTCAAAGAATCACTTTTCTTCTTGTATCCAAAGAATTGCAAGATTTTTCCGATTTACATGGGCAGAAACCTAGGCATGTTTGGTGTAAACTGTTAGGGTTTTAGATTAGGGAGGATTGAATTTATTGTTGGAACAAGTATAATTTGTACACATGGGTGCAGGGAATAGACTCTGGTTTTGATGTTGTTTCAGTTAATCATTGCAGAATAACTAAACACCCCCTCCTAAAAAATAACATATTGGTTTAAAGCAATGATGTATTATTATCTCTCCCAGTTTTACAGTTTTATTGCACTCATATGGGTAGTGCATCATGTGGCCTTAATGAGATTGTGGCGGGGATCCAGTTCTCTGAAGAATCTCCTGGTCTGGGCTTCCAGATGGATACTTTCCTCATGTTTGACACTTCACTTGGAGTAGCTGAAACAGCTGACAGCTGGCTGGTTATTTCTGTCTCTTAACGACCTTCATGGCTATCTTCGCTTCTTCGCATCATGGGGGCCTCATGTTTTTTTATTTAATGAATGGTGACTGGCTTCCTTTATAGAGAGTCTTTAAAAAGGCTCAAGCGGAAGGTGCATGGTGTAATAGGGCCTAGCTCTAGGAGGCATGCAGTGTCACTCCCATCACGTCCTATTGTTCAAAGGCGAGCCAGAGAGACAATCAAAATCATGGGGTAGGAGGAGACTACACAAAGGCGTGGTTATTTTGACTTGTGGTTCATGGGAAGTCATCCTAGGAAACTAGCTACTGTTCCCCCCTCAGGCCCCAGTGACTTTCAAAATTCCACATACCAAAACCAGTAACCACTCTCTAAGGAATTCCCAAATGTAATACAAGTATGGACACAAGCTCAGAACTGAAGTCCAGAATCTCATCATCTAAACCAGGACCTGGTGCTCATGAGGTGAACTGAGTATAAATTCTCAGGCACACTTCCTCTCAATATGTGCACTAAAGGGATGGATTACCTACCTTGTACACACCAAGCATACAATGCTGAAACAGGCCTAGGAAAAAAATGGAATCAACACCTCTGTTTAATAGCGGGTGTTGTAAGTGCCTGGAAGGGCAGTCGCCACATTTCAGTCTCTTCCTGAAAGTCAAGGGGACATTAACCCCTCGGCAGGGCCCTATGTTCCTGCATGGTACTCCTGACGTGAGTGGGGAACAAAGTCCCGACACACAGGTTCAGAGAGAGTGAGTAACACAGCTGTATTTGGGAACAATGTCCCTCCAGAGGCCAATGCTCTGGTAAGCACAATGGGGTTATACAGAGTAGAATAGAATTTAATAATGAACCAAGTCCCAGAGTCAATCGAGATGGAGATGGTCCCTGGTCCAGGAGTGACAGCTGGGCCCACGACAGGTCTAAAGCAAGCTGTTCTTGCAAGGAAGAAGTTCGGAAAGTCCTGGAGTATCGCGGCTTGCACCTTCAGAGGGTCTTAGCAGGGGCGCCCAGCAGACTACTCATTGCTCTGTTCTTGAGCTCTGCTTTCATCCTCTTTTCCTTGGACTTGTTTACTTCTTAGGTGATAACCAGAAGTTGTTTTGGTGAACGTGTTTACCACTCAATTTTGCTATGCTCAGTTTCACACATAAACATGTTTACTTTCACTTTACTCTCATCAGTCTCATGAGCCTACTAGTAAACAACTGGTAAACAAGCCTCATTCCAATAACAACCTTGTTTATAGTATATTTTATATGCTCTATGCAGCGGGCAAAAAGAGATGTATATTAGTCACTGGTTCATATCATATCTGAAAACCAGCCAGGCTCATATCTACCATTCCCTCTGGGACTGTTTTCTCTGCAGCAATTGGGTCCACCCTTCATTCTCAGCTTCTCTGAGTTCCTGCCAAGATGGCACAATGACAAATTCAGGGTCTCTGATCATCAGCTTCTTAGCAAATCTGGAGAACCACTTACAGAACACTATTCCTAAAAATAGTTCAAGGTAGATTTAAGAGTCTTGTGGAAATAGACTCCATCGCTACAGCTTCTTCTTCAACTCCAACCTTACTAACTGGTATGCTTCTTTCTTTAGCTTTCTTCCAGCCTCACAGCCAGATACCCTTGAGGGGGCAACACACAGCTACTCTGCAGGACTTTCTTCTTGGTCTCACTGGAATGAAATTTCCTGCTATCTCTGTAAACTCTTGGGTTTTGATTAGGCACCATCTCTTCTTTTCACCTTCCCTGTCTCAATCTTGGTCACTTCTGAATTTTGATCATGGATCATAGGACCCCATCACTAGCATGTATTTTATTTTTTAGGGAATTAGGCAATTTTTTCTCTAAGTGGAAGAATTAGAGAAATTCTTGCTAAGGAGAGCATGAGTTAGTTTTCCTATCTATTTTCCACCTGGCTGGTGGCCATTTTATTTGAATAACATGCATAACCCTACATGGTGTCCCTGCTAAACAAACACACAATAACTGCCCCTCCTTGAATGATATTCATCAACCCAGTCCACTCCACATGGATTGTTACATTCATCTTTATCTTAGTTATTTCTTTGTGCTCATGGTGGCCAGTAGTGATGTCTCAGATAAAAAGATGTGACATAGAGAGTTAATAGCGATCAGTGTTCAATGAGAAGTCTTAGAAGTGCCTCTTTGAAAGGACTTTCCCAAATCCCATTTTTCTTAGTCCTTCTCAATCCAAATTCCTGATGTTCTCTCAGCAAATAAGGCATTTCTCAAGAAATAAAAAGTGATTTCTAGACCCTAAAGTCTTCCTTTCTCAGTTCTTTTGCTCCTCCCAGACTGTGCTGATGCCCCCAAAAGAATAAGTTCTGTTCTAATACCATCCTTGATGCCCAAGTCTGCAAAAGCGGTCTCTGTGGTGCTGTCCGTGGTGCTGACTGTGGGGCTAACGGAGGTTAGCACTCTGTTCCCAAGTGAAGGGCAGGACAGACAGAATAAGATAACTTTTTTTTTTAATGAGTCATAGCTCAAAAAAATTCCTATGATAGATGAGGTAAAAGTTTACTTTGGATTTTCTGAACTGAAATTTCTGAATTGTTTCAGATTTTTCTAACAGGAATTCTTATACAACAGAGCTTAAGCCTGGAGAAAACTCAATTTTCATCAGCATTTCACATATGGATCATGCAACAATTATTAAAATCTTTTACCTATTTTTCCCAAAGAACAAAGATGCTGTAAGAGTTGCTCAGAAACCACTAAAACAAATTTTTTTCATTTTCATAAAACTGCAATGGTAAGACAGACCTACATTCCACACAATGGTCTCAAAAACCACTTTTTAAGATGGATGGGAATTTCCTTACCCTTCCCTCGCAAAACAGACACAACCTTAATATAGGGATAATTCAACAAGAGTTAGTAATTATTCTGAATATTAAAATACAAATGTGTTCTATCAATAAGGAGTTGACGTAAAAATTAAGCAGAAGTTGCAACATAATCAAAGAAAAAAAGGAGAGATATCCACAGCATGTTTATAATATTACAGTAATATTTTATTTTTAGGGATCACAAGATGAGTTAAAAAGTTCTGGTAAATATCAGAGAGGCAGGATCCCTATCATAGAGGCTTTAAGAGCCAACATCAGAAGCTTGTACTTTGTCTGAGGCCATTTGTGGGCCTTGGGAAGATATAAAGCAGTAAAGCAACAAGGTCATCTTCTGGCAACAAAAACTAATAAACATAACAATAAATGAAAACCAAGTGTTTACCACACCTGAAGATTGTTCCATTCCCAGGGTCCCTACTGTGAAAGCTGTCACATGGAAAGAAAGCCTGATTTGAGGCTTAGAGTTGTTCATTTTGTGGGTCCTGGCACAGAGAAGCTACTTAAAATAGATGTGTGGATAGAGTCAGGAGTACTGAGTGAGCAAGTGTCCCTCAGTTCTAACCTGAATATTTAAACAGGAACATTGTTTTTTTTTAAAGATTTTTTTTTAATTGGGGAATTGGGGGATGGGAACAGTGCTGGGGAATTGGGGGAAGGAGAATAGACAAGTTGCTGTTGTTTTGTTCTTCAGTCTAGTTGTGGAGGATGTTGCTCCACTGGCCCAAGTAGGGACTATCATTGCACTCTTCACGAGAGAGGCAGATCAGTCGCTGGCTTCTGGACCGCCACTCATGCTGGCTGCTGGCTACACTCGGTAGCCCATGGCAACCCACCACAGCGCTGCAGGCCGTTGCTGGCACTCATGGCAGCCCAGCTCCAGGTCGAGCTGTTGTTCAGCATCTTAGCTGTAGAGGGCAGTGTCACTGGCCCTCATATGTGGGATCTGAACCAGGGTCCTCTGGCGTCCCAAGCCAGCTCCCAACCAACGCACCACTCGGCCAGCCCCAGGAACACTGTTTAATGTTCATAGCAATATCATTCATCATAGCCAAAAGCTAGAAATAATCCAAATATCAAAAATAGGTATCTCTCCCAATTGCCTCCTGTCTTCACCTTTCCAAGCAACCTATATCCTGAATGTGTTTAGCAGTTTTATTTACAGTTTTATTATGTATGCAAAGCAATTATAAACTATAAAACACAGATTTTAATAGAAGACCTGAATAAGTGGACACATATACCACATTAATTGAGGAGAATAATCAATTTTAAAAGATTCCAGTTCTCCCCTAAATTAATCTAAGAAGTCATGAATTTCTAAGCAAAATCCCAATAGGATTTTTTTTTTAATTGGGGAATTGGGGGATGGAAATCCTCAAACTGACTCAGCTTCATCAGAGATCAATAAATCATATATTAAAGTGCATGATGTAATTATAATAAGACAATTTGCATTGGTGTAGATAAGCAAATAAACTAATACAAGAACAGAGGGCCCAGGAATAGACCCAAGCATAGAGGTGGCATTACAAGTGAGCCTGGAAGACAGATCCCCTGAAAGTCACAGCAGTCAGAGCTGGCACTTTGCAGGGTTAGAACAGTAGGATAAGCAAAGAAGTGTGCCAGAGACTTAGACTCCAGAGGGAAGGCAAGAGAAAAAAGAAGGTAGGGAGGCTGGGAGAAGGAGGGGATGAAAGCAGAGGACAGAAGATGAGGACAGGGGTATAGAGAGAGAGGAGGGGGAGGAAGTGAAGGGAGGAGGCAGCAGAGGAAGAAAGGGAGGAGAAGGGAAAGAGGGGGTAAGGGAAGGAGGGAGGGGAAAGAGAAAAGCAGGAGGGCAATGGGAAAGGGCGGGTGGGGAGAGTATATGACATAACAGTAGGGGTGGGAGGATAGTTTCAGGTTTCCAGACCCTAAACTTGCAGCGCTTTCTAAAGTAAGATAAGGACTGATATATAACTGTGTAAGTGTGTCTTACAAAGAATTACTTGACTCAATTTTGGAACATGAAGCAGCCTTTGTCCGTTGTTGGGGACTAGGACCAACTGCATCCCGGCTGGAACTTAGTATGACGAATCTTCTCACAGGCGTGGCCTCCACTCAAACGCAAGCGTTAAAAACGCACGCGCGCGTACTCGCCCACAGGCACGCACGCGCACAGGAATCCGCACGCGCACGCGCTTACGTGCTCACACGCACAATCGCGCTGTTCCTTTATTTCGGTGTTTCGGGGAGCGGCCGAGCTGAGCCAGCGGTCTGGTATGTCCGAACAGCCCGCAGACAGCACTCTCCGGCAGATGGGCGCGGCGAATGTCGACCGCGACGTTCCGCAGGCGGAGGTAGGTGGCCAGAAGTGGGAGACGGCCCCGGCGCGGCCTGCGGAGCTCGTGGAAGGCCGAATGGCAGATGAAGGCCCGATGGCTGGGCCACATGGGGAGGGAGACCCTGAGAGCCGGCCCAGGTCCCGGCCCCCACCCCAGCCTGAGAACGGCCGCGGCCAGGCTGCGTTCCCCCGTCCCCTTCGCGAGCCCGAAGGTTTGGGGCCTGACTTCGGGCAAGCGCAGCCAATGTTTGGGGAAGAGGTGCCCAACGCCCGCGGCAGCCGGTTAAGAGGGTTTGATGTACCCAACTGGGTGTTTATGGATGTGTGCAGAGCAAGGGAAGTGGCCCACGATGCCAGCTGGCAAACGTGTTATCCCAGTGTCTACCTGGATTATTTTACATTTATCGAAGATCTCTTTGCATCTGTGGCTCTCAGTCGACTGGCTGCAGAACTCGGCTGTGATAGGCTGAAAGACAGGGAATAGTGGACACGCAATGTCTTTTTACATTGAAAGAGAAGGAAGCGATCTTCAGAGAACGCTGTCATTTTCTTTTGAGTTCACAGAAATGTTTGCCAATCCTACAACTAGAACGTTTTTATTTGAGGGGGGAAATTTGTAATTAAGGAGAAGAGAACAATTCTTACAAGATTGAAAAAGAAGGGTATCATCAGGAAACAGCAGAAAACAAGTGGACTGAATCTTGGGTCTTTTGAATCCTGTTTTCAGAAAAATCGTCATTGATGGAGATTATTGTCCTTGCACTGTGAAAGGTATCTTTTATGGTTGCTTCCCTGTAAAGGTTGATTTTGTGAGAATAAAGCTTGCTCAACAATTTGCCAATAATAGAGCCCAAGGATATTAACCAAGATGAAGAAAGAAATAACTACAAAACCAAATTTCTGAACTTATGCACACCTGGAAAATTAGGGCTGGAAGACTATTGGGAACTTTTGAAATTTTAGAATTTGTAATCCCTTCGTGTCATAGCAACAAAGACTAATTACTTAGTGGAAGATTAATTTTGTGTTTTCCAAGGTATTTAAAATGACAGTTAAAATCAAACTAGAACAAAGCATATATTGTATATATTATGTGTTAAAGTGTTTTCAAGAACACCTGAAATATGGGAAGGACATGTTTTTGCTTAACTTTTAATTTTTTTATTTTATTTTTAGTTTGAAAAGGTAATACTAATACCGTCACAAGATTCAAAAGAGAAAAAGTATAAAAAGTTCAGTGAAAAATCTTCCTTGCATGTTCCCCATCCACCCAGTTCCCACTACAACCCCACAGGTAATCAGTTATTAGTTCTTTCTGTTTTCTTTCAAAATGTCTTTGTAGACCAAAAGGCAAATACGAATATAAGTTACTCCCCCGCCTTTTTACACAAAAGATATATATAGAGGGTGCCAAAAAAAAGTATACACGTTTTAAGAAAGGAAAATTATTAAAATTTTATTACTCAATATATACCGATAACAAAAGATGAATACAAATCACGTTTGACTTCGGCAATTACAAGAGGTGCTCAGAGTGGTTACCATCAGCACCCAGACACTTCTGATTACTGCAAACTACTGCTTGAGCAACGTTGACCAAAGTGTCCACTTGTATACATTTTTTTTGCACCCCTAGTATACTAGTTCATGCATTGATTTTTTTTTAATTACCATTATAATTAGAGGCCTTTCTAAATCCTTGCATAGAAATTTTTCTAATTCTACAAAGGTGCACTATTCCGTTCTACAGATGTACAATAATATATTTAACCAACTACTTCTTGGTAAACATTTGGGGTTTACTTTTCTGTTACAAACAATATTTTAATAGCTTTGTATATATAAAATATGTGCAAGAAAACCCACAAGATGAATTCCAATAGATCAAAGGGTATATGTATTTGTAATTTTAATAGATATTGCCAAATTTTCCTCCATCTATGTTTTACTGATTTGCACTTTCATTCACAGAGGACATGTGTGCCTGTTGCCTCTCAGCCTAACCAGTATATTGTATTCTTAAATTTCTGGAATGTTGACAGGTAAAAATAGCTATTTGATTTCAGTTGAATATCCTTTGATATATCTAACAGCTGTTGTAAAAGTTAGCCAGCTGCAAAATTAGAGGAAACAGTCTACACAAAACTCCCCTCACTTCTGATACCAGTTGCAAGTTTGGAGGTCCCACAACCATCTTAGGTTCAACAGTTCACTAGAGAGATTCACAGAATCAACAGAAAGCTGTTATACTCACAGTTACAATTTATTACAGGGAAAGGCTACAGATTGAAATCAGCCAAGGGAAGAAGTCTATAGGCCAGAGTCTTAAGAGGATACCAAATGTGTAGCCTCCAGTTGTCTTCTCCCCGTGGAGTCAGGACAGTGTCCTAGCATCCATGTGTGATAATACACACAGATTGTCAACTAGGGAAGCTCACTTGAGCTTTGGTGTCCAGAGTCTTTATTGGGGTTCCATGGTTGACTGCCCACCTAGCTGACTTCACTCTCCAGCCCCTCTAAAGGTTGACTAAAAACTCATGACCCAAAGTTGGCACCATAAATCACATTGTTACTATCTGGCTTGCCCAAGGCCCTCACTCTAAATTACATTGTAGTTATCTGGCTAGGCATAAGGCCCTAAGTAAACAAAGACACTTCTATCAGGCATGACATACCAAGGGCTTAGAAGTAGGGCTGGCTGAGTGGCGCATTGGTTAAGAGTTGGCTTGGGACTCCGGCTCTGAGCAGGACCCAGGTTCAGATCCCACATGAGGGCTAGTGACGCTGCGCCCTCTACAGCTAAGATGGTGAACAACAGCTCAACCTGGAGCTGGGCTGCCGTGAGTTGTTGGCGATGGCGTAGGCTACAGTGAAGCTGCAGTGGGCTTCCATAAGCTACCATGAGTGGCTGGCAGCCGGCATGAGCTGCCAAGAGCCACCATGAGCGGCCATCCAGTGGCTGGCGACCAATCTGTCTCACCCGGGAAGAGCGCAATGATAATACCAACATGGGCCAGTGAAGCGACGTCCTCCACAACCAGACTGAAGAACAAAAGGAGAGCAACTTGTATGTTCCCCTCCCCATTTCCCCAATAAAATCTTAAAAAAGACAATGTTATCTCCCAGAAGCCAGGGGCAAAGGCCAGACCACTCTTTGGCCAAGGCTAAATCTCTACTATGTATCCATATTGATTCCTTTCCCCATGAACTATGTCTATAGCTTTTATCTTTTTTCTGTTGAATTATTAGTCTTTTTTCTTATTGATTTCTCTTTATGTATTAGATTAGCATTTTGTCTAATATGAGTTGCAGAGACTTTCCCCCAATTTACTTGTCTTTGATTATTGTGGAAGTCATTTATTTTATAATGCAGATTTTTTTTTTAATTTAGTCAGTTTTTATCTTTTACAACTTCTGGATACTGATACATATTTTTTTCTTCCCCGTTTCCAGGTTATAAAAAAATTATACCATATTTTCTTTTCAATTATTTTTAGTTTCTTTTTTTCCCATTTAAATCTTTGAACCATTTGGAATTTATCTTGATGTACAATGTAATGTAAAGATTCAAATGAAGTTTTGCTACCCATTTGTCCCAATATCATTTACCAAATAGTCCATCTATTGCTTCATTGATTTAGGTTTGAGATCCCACTTTATCAAAAATTAAATAGTGTTTGGCTCTATTTCTACTACCCGCTTCCATGGTCTATGTGACTTTTTATGTACTAGCAACACACTGAAGTACTGAGACTTTATCATATGGTTTTAATATTGGGTTGTCGGGAAAGTCATGACTCATTTTTGCAACGAAAAACAAAAAATACATCTTTTCCAAAAAACAAAAAATGACTTTTCCAACAACCCAATATCTGGCAATGGTAGTTCCCATTTAGCATTTTAAGATTTTTCCTACCTGTTGTTGCTGGGCTATAGTTCCATATAAACTTTAGAATCAACTTACCAGTCTCAAAAATAAGAACTTTATTTCTGTTAAGATCACATTAATTTATAAATTAAAAAGAAGTATTGCTTCTTTATAATGTTGATTATTGCTATTAAAGAATTTGGATATCCCATTGATGTCTTCATGTATTTTTTTATCTTTCAGTAGAATTTAAGTTTTTCTTCACATAGGTCTTACATATTTTTTGTTAGGGTTATTCCTCGCTTTTCATCTTTTTGCGGATATTTTAAATGGAATTATGGATTTTGTTAAATCTTTTGAACAAGTTTTTTGGATAGTAGTAATTCTGTACAGTATCAAATGAGAAAGATGATTGTGGACCTCACCTTTAGAGATAATACTTTGGGCATTTTCACTTCTAGTAGATGCTTTTTGTGGGTCTGGGTTATGTGTATACTTATATGCCATGTAAAGGAATTTTCCATCTCTCCCTATTTTTTTAGTTTTTTTTTATTTTATTAGGAATTGTGGTTGGATTATGTCAAAGGCCTTTTCACCATGGAGATAATTAAATGGTATTTATTAGATCCATTCCTATGATGTATTCACAGACGTTTCTAATATTGCATGAACCTGGACATGAACCAGTCTGGTCAGGGTGTATTATTATTTTAGTGTGCTCCTGATGCTGTTCATGAATATTCTGTTTAGGATTTTCCATCAATATTCACAAATAAGATTGCTGTATACTGCTATTGTATGGTCTCTCTCAGCTTTTAAAATCACTGTTATACTCACTTTATACAAAGAATTTAGAAGTTGCATTAATTTTGCTGTGCTCTGAAACAGTTTAAAATGCATTAGGGAGGTAAATTATTGGTCTGAACAGAGGAGTAGACTTCCCACCCACTGACCCGAGGTTTGGCCATTTGACTTAATGTGGCCAGTGAAATGTGAGCAGTAGTGATGAATGTCACTTCTGAACAGAAGATTGAAGAGCATTGCACAGTTCCATCATTTATGGTTTCCATCTTACCACAAAAACGGGATGTCCCAAATAAGCAAGATTGAATTCAGGCTGAGTCATGAATTGAGGAAGATATGTGGAACCACAGCTGCCCCAGAGCAGATGTGTAGTGTAAATAAAAATAAACATTGTTGTCATAAACCATTAAGGTTTTGGTGATTTTTTTCATTTTTTGTTTTTTTTTGTTTTTTTGGTGTTTTTTTTTTTTTTAGCTGAGCCACCCTGCCACCTGCTGGCAGCTCAGCTGCAGCTCAGCTCGGGCCAGGACAAACCGCTGTTGCTCAGAGCTCGCTCGCACTCTTGAGCAAGCTCTTAACCAACTGAACCACTCGGCCAGCCCATTGGTGATGTTTTTTACCACAGCAAAAGTTGATCAATGGAGACAAAGTCATTTTTGGGGGTACTTAGTAGGATTTGCCTTTGGAACCATTTGGAATAGTTCTTTTGGAAGAAGAGCTCTTTGGTTCAGGAAAAATGTTTTCTCACTGATTTAGAATATAGCAGGTTCTGAATTGCTTATCCTGTATTTACTCATCACATGCCTGTCTCACAGCCTTATGGCAGCAGCAGGCTTTGCTAAACTACTAGAATTATCAGGTAATGTGTGATCTCCTTCACATTAAACACTTTCTAATGGTTTCTCCTCAAAGTTCAATTTGAGCCTCACCATTTCCTGCTTTGACAGTGCTGGTGATCATCTAAAGGTTAATAGAGTTCCCTTGAATTTCCTAGGATTTCAGAAACCAGCCTAGAGTCTTTCTTCACTAGGACCCCCAGGGAGGCCGCATATACTGGGGAAGAGTTTCTGCCCCCTAATGAGAGTTAGGGTCCAGCCTCACTCCCAATAGCTGTAGCTTCAGATCATTTGGAGCCATACAAATCTTAGACAAAGGATGAAGAAAGTGAAGTACTTGTGTCACAATCCAGCACTGGAGCAAGTTTCCTGAGAAAGCCTTCAGTCACAGAGAGGAGAGGCTCTGAGGACAGGATGGGTGTAGGAGTGGCTAGAAGAATCCCCACCAGATGCCCCCTAAAAAGGCATCTCAGGGGGCTGGCCAAGTGGCTCAGTTGGTTAAGAGCTTGCTCAAGAGTATGAGCTCTGAGCAACAGGGCCACCAGTTCTATCTCCACATGGACCAGTGAGCTTGCGCCTGAGCTGAGCTGCCGCTGAGCTGCCAACAGGTGGCAGGATGGCTCAGCTGGTGAGAGCACGTACCCCTAATAAGGTTGCCTGTTTGAGATGGTGGGCTATGCCCACCCACAACTAAAGACTGAACTCGGCACCTTGAGCTGAGCTGCCATCTGGGTGGCTCAAAGGATAGAGCGCGCACTCTTAACAAGGCTGCCAGTTTGACTCCCACATGGGATGGTGGCTACGCCCACCCGCAACTAATTGGACACAGACCTTGAGCTGAGCAGCGCAACTAGACTTGGAGCTGAGCTTGCTGCGCCCTCCACAACTAAGATTGAAGGACAACAACTTGGCTGTTCCCCTTCCCCAATTCTTCAACACTTCCCCTCCCCCAATTCCCCAATAAAAAAATCTTAAAGAAAAAAAAAGGCATCTCAGAACTCCAAGACCCAAGAGAAAGGATCTTAGACAATGCCTGCTAACCTGGTAAGATGGGGGCTTGGGGCTGAGACCCTCTCCCCTTTCTCTGGGGGCCTTTAACCACAGCTCTCCAAGGAGAGAGGAGAAAATGAGCATGTGTCCCATAGTGTGTCTCTTACATTGTCTTGGGACTGACCTGGGAGTGGGCTGGTGATCATTCCGCTTGCCTCAGTCAGAGTGGAATGGGTTGGGATGAATGTGCCTGTGTCCCCACGTGCCTTCCCCATCCCCTCAGCCTGTGCCAAACCAGCTGCCCTTCTCCCTGTGTTCTGTGGGAACATTCCAGCCTTCAGGAGAAAATGAGCAGCCTTATGCCCAGCACCAACATCAGCTATACCTGTACAACCAGAGGAGGAACTGAAGGTGGAGAGCTGACACCCAATGGATGGGCCAGAATAATAGCAATAATAAATACCCTACATGTGCATAGAACTTAATATGTTCCAGCCACTGTTACAGGTATGTTACATAAGTTAACTAATTTGTCACAACAACCCTGAGGTAAGTACTATTATATCCATTTCATACATGAGTCACAGAGCTATGAAGTCACTTGTAGGCAGTTACACAAATGAGCCACACACCCCTAACTCCCCAGAATATTCGCAGTGGAAGGGATAAGTTGTACCACAGCAGAAACAATTACACTTTCCAATTATAAGAGTGGACAAGAGAAAAGATTTTCAAGGCTGATTAAGTGGCATGTTCAGAGTGCTCTTTCTATTTTCTCCACACCCTGGTGAATTTCTACTGTGGCTCTCCAGGTGATTCTATCATCATTTTCTATCCCCATGAGTACTTGAATAGGGAGGTACAAGAGGGATGGAAGAGTCAACACCTTGACCTTGAGTGGATGGCAGCCATTTGAGCAAGTCTTCCTGAGCTCAGAGTCATCACATAGCCTATGGGATGTGGGGACAGGGAGCCTATTAGAAGAGAAATAAATAGGTGAGCTGTATTAGTCTATGATGTCTGCCATAACAATACCACAGACAGGTCTGAAGGCTGGAAGTCCAAGATCAAGATGCCAGCCAGGTTGGTTTCTGGTGAGACCGCTCTCTTTGGCTTGCAGGTGGCAGCCTTCTCTCTGTGTCCCCATAGGGTCTTTTCTCTGTGCACACATGTCCTTGGTGCCTCTTCCTCTTATAAGAACACCAGTCCTATTGGATTAGGGCCCAGCATTATGACCTCATGTAACCTTATTACCTTATTAAAGGCCCTATCTCCAAACATGGTCACACGGGCGGTTAGGGCTTTAACATGAATTGGAGGGGGACATAATTTAGTCCATAGTAAGCGCTAAAAATGTATGGTATAGTACCTGGTATCCAGTAAGCTCTCACAAACTGGGAGCAATGGTAGTGATAATGAGGTACATGGGAAGGAAATCAGCACCAAGAACCATAGTAACGGTGCCTCCTCGTCTGCCAAGTAATTGTGGATGGTCAGTTAACTAAATATTTAACCACTGGATCAGGGTATGTGAAGGTCTCACCCTGATATCCAAGAAGATCCTATAGCCTGCACCTGAGGAAAGCAGGCTTTATCCCCACCTGAATGAAGCTCTTTGGGGCTTGGGGCTGAGGCTTAGAAAACTCGAAAAAGGTGCTTGGACCCAGACCTGAATGACCCCATAGTTCAAGTTCCTGACTATTTCAGCTGTGGTTTCTGAGAGTACTTATGAATACAGACTACTATAAGTATATTCTTTTCTTTTTTTTTTAAGATTTTTTTTTAATTGGGGAACTGGGGGGATGGGAACAGTGCTGGGGAATTGGGGAAGGGGAACAGACAAGTTGCTGTTGTTTTGTTCTTCAGTCTAGTTGTGGAGGACGTTGCTTCACTGGCCCAAGTTGGCACCATCATTGCACTCTTCCCAGGCGAGGCAGATCAGTTGCCGGCTTCTGGACTGCCGCTCACGCTGGCTGCTGGCTACATACATGCCCATGACAACCCACTGCCACAGGGGCTGCAGCCTACGCCATCACCGGCGACTCAACGCAACCCAGCTTCAGGTTGAGCTGTTGTTCAGCATCTTAGCTGTGGAGGGCAGTGTCACTGACCCTCATATGTGGGATCCAAACTGGGGCCCTCTGGCTTCCCAAGCCAGTTCTTAACCATCATGCCACCTGGCCGGCCCTGTAAGTATATTCTTGGGACAAGGAAGGGACTGGGTAATATTTCTCCCCCTTGTGTCAGCTGTAGCCATCAGCAGGGAGGTGAGGTTGCAGCTAAAGCATTTAGAAGAGGATTGCAGCCTCTGCTAGTGGAGCTGTCTCCATGGATTTGCACCAGGACTCCCAGGAAACCACTTCCTGTGGAGAGAGGGTTCAAAGGTTTGATCTATTCAGGAAGCTGTAGCACCGCAGCTAGATATAGGACTTGTTTAAGGAAGAAAATGCTTCTGCAGTTTCTTGTTACCAGGGTTAGAGATTACAAGGGGCTCAGCCTGAGCTATTTATAATGCAGTTAAGTTAGTGAATATTGTCACCCATTATTGGCAGTATTCACTAATGTTTATAAAGAAAAGTGTTTGTGAAACTACGTAATAGGTCTGGAAAATGAGGACAGCGTCTCTCCTGGAGATGGAGAACCATCATTTTCCCACAGGAGTGTGCTGTCCTGGATAGTGGAGTCATGTCAAGCACAACTGCGGTTTTCCTTTGTAGGCTTTGGGGTCTTACAGGCTAGACATGGAAGCAAAATATCCATTTTTCTTTAATATAACTATTGAAGGAGAAGCCAGTAAGAAACAATGTATTAAGTGAGTAATGATTTACCAGGAAATACAATGTCACATGTTTTTTAATTTGGATGAAAAGAGAATGGTTCTGAGTATATTGGAGACCTTGGTATTGTGAAAGAATATGTCCCGGGCCAGCCGAGTGGCACGTTGGTTAAGAGCTTGTTTGGGGGGCTGGCCGAGTGGCACGATAGTTGGGAGCTGGCTTGGGATGCTGGAGGGCCCCGGTTCGGATCCCACATGTGAGGGCCAGTGACACTGCCCTCCACAGCTGAGATGCTGAACGGCAGCTCAACCTGGAGCTGGGCTGCTGTGGGTCGCCGGAGACTGAGTAGGCTGCAGCCCCTGTTGCAGTGGGTTGCCGTGGGCTGCCGTGGGCGGCCAAACATGGCAGCAAGGGTGAGCGGCCAGCGGCCGCGGTGGGCAGCCCGGAGGCCGGCAACGAGGAGCGCAGTGATGGTGCCAGCTTGGGCCAGTGAGGCGGCGTAATCCACAACTGGACTGAAGAGCAAGACGATGGCGGCTTGTCTGTTCCCCTTCCCCCAATTCCCCAGCGCTGTTCCCATCCCCCCAATTCCCCAATAGAAAATCTTAAAAAAAAAACAAAAAACAAAAAAAACTGGTTTGGGACTCCAGCTCTGAGCAGCAGGACCTGGGTTCGGATCCCACATGGGGGCCAGTAACACTGCCCTCTACAGCTAAGAAGTTGAACAACAGCTTGACCTGGAGCTGGGCTGCCATGAGTCACCAGCGACGTCGGCTGCAGTGGAGCTGCAGTGGGCTGCCATAAGCTACCATGTGTGGCTGGCAGCCAGCATGAGCTGCTGGCAGCCGGTGTGAGCTGCCAAGAGCCGTCGTGAGTGGCCATCCAGTGGCTGGCGACCAATCTGCCTCACCCGGGAAGAGCACAATGATAATACCAACACGGGCCAGTGAAGCGACATCGCGACATCCTCCACAACTAGACTGAAGAACAAAAGGACGGCAACTTGTTTGTTTCCCTTCCCCAATTCCCCAATGCTGTTTCCTCCCTCAATTCCCTAATAAAATCTTTTTTTTAAAAAAAAGTGTGTCGACACAGGGAGGATGGAGAATTGCAGCCATTTTTGCAATTAATACAGCACAGTAACAATCTTGGGAAAAGAGACAGGATTTGTAACATCATATTTCAAAATCACCACAACATTAAATAAGTTAAGAGAGATTCACAAATCTGGAAAATCCTCCCCATCAGAGCTTAGAGAAGAAGCATCTGCGTCTACCAACAAGTCTGCCCAGCCCATCTAGTAAGCAGAAGATACAAGGCCTAGAATAATCAGGAGGGATAAAGATGCAGAAATGATATTGTGATGTACCCAGATGTCCTAAACAGATTCTGAGTTGTAGTTTCAGCCCACATCCATAAAAGTATTGATTGAATTCTGAGGTCAACATGAGTATTTATCCTTTCAAGAAAAATCTTTGTTCAGAGTAAGGACAAATTTCCCACTAGTGCTGTTTATTACAGGCTTTGTGGCCTTTGGGAGAAGCAGATTCCATTCCTTTCCTTATAAACTCTTAATCTTCTCTTTTAAAATTATAATCGTATGACCATAGGTCTGACTCTCTTTTCTATATTTTTTCTGCGAATAAAAGTCAAATTAGAACCCCTGCTATTGGCTCCCTTAGTTGCTTAGTCTGCAGCATGATTGAAATTGTCCTCAATGATCCTGAAATCCTGGCAGTGAGTCAGAGACTAAGATGGTGCAGCTGTTACTGACCAAACTGGGTCCAGTTACTCAGTAGCTGCCTGCCAAAAGACAACTCTAAGATGATTTTATGAGAAGGAACTTTATTGCAAGCCAGCAAGCAAAGACACACTGGAGGTCACTTCCCAACAAAGGGTCAGATTCTGATGCCCATGAATTGTGGCATTACAATGGGGGTCACCATCAGCAAAATCAATGGTGGAATTTCTTTTTATGATGTTTTCCATGTTAATTAAACTGAAGATAAGGTAATTGGAGAGCCAATATTTAAGATGCATGTCTTAATATTGTGGGACATATAAAAACAGTGGTAACGAATATGTAAGAAAATGAACTATCGGGAAAACAATGAAAATCATGGATGAATCTCATAAAAATAATATGCAAAGGAAATCAGACACAAGAGTACATAAAGTTAAAAAAAACAAGCAAAACTAAACTACAGTATTAGTAATGCACTCCTAGGTAGTAAAAGAAACAAAGCAAGGAAATGATTACCATTAACATCAGGATAGTAGTTACCTCTGGGTGGAAAGGAAAGGATAGTGATAAGAAGGTGGGAAGGGTTCTGAGATACTAGAAATACTCAATTTCTTTTCTTTTTTGTTTTTGTTCGTTTGTTTTTTTATTGGGGTATTGGGTAGGGGAACAGTGTCAGGTAATCAGGGAAGGGGAACAGACAAGTTGCTGTCCTTTTGTTCTTCAGTCTAGTTGTGGAGGACGTCACTTCACTGGCCCATGTTGGTATTATCATTGTGCTCTTACCGGGTGAGGCAGATCGGTCACCGGCCTCTGGACGGCTGCTTACGGCGGCTCTTGGCAGCTCACAACGGCTGCCAGCCACTCACGCTGGCTGCCAGCCACACACGGTAGCTTATGGCAGCCTACTGCAGCAAGGGCTGCAGCCTACGCTGTTGCCGGCAACTCATGGCAGCCCAGCTCCAGGTCAAGCTGTTGTTCACCATCTTAGCTGTAGAGGGCAGTGTCATTGGCTCCCATGTGGGATCCGAACCGGGGCCCTGCTGCTCAGAGCTGGTGTCCCAAGCCAGCTCTTAACCAATGCACCACTTGGCCGGCCCTCAATTTCTTGACATGAGTGGTGGTTACATGTATGTTCACTTTGTGATCAATCATTCTGCTATATAGTTATATTTTGTATACTTTTCTGCATGTTATATTGCACAAATAAGATTTAGAAAAAAATAATTGTCCAAGAGTAGCAAATCAATTTTAAAGATAACAAGAAGGGAATATTATTATAAAGTGTTAGTAGTTAAAAGGATTGGTATTGTGATGGAGAGATCCAAGATGGTGGAGTAGATAAACACTATGCCTGCTTCCTTCCATGAACACATTAAAATTACAGCTAAATTATAGAACAATCAACCTGGAGAACCATCTAAATTATGGCTGAACAGACGTTTTATAACTAAGGATTTGGAGTCGCTGGTTAGATCAGTTGGTTAGAGCGCAGTGCTCACAACACATTGCCAGTTCGATCCCCATATGGGCCACTGAGCTGCACTCTCCACAACTAGGATGAAACAACTACCTGACTTGGAGCTGATGGGTCCTGGAAAAACACACTGTTCCCAACATTATTTTTATTTCTAAAAATAAATAAATAAAGATTTAAGAAGCCATGTCAAGACTGGTAAAAAGGGCAGAGACGCAAAATGGCTGACCCCAAATTTCCGTATGGCAGTTGAGAACCAGGAGGGACATCTCGGCCACAGAGGTTCCCCCAGGAGGAATGAGATACCCCAGCCCCACACCAGTCTCCTCAGCCAAGAGTGCTGGTACCGGAAAGAAAGGAATCCCCTCAGCTGGCTGAGAAAAACAGTGGGATTCTCACCAACCGGGATGGAGGGCTTAGGAAAACCCAGATGTCCTCTTAACACAGCCCCCACACAGACTCTTTCACTCCCAGGCACTCACTTTTGGCTCCAGCGGTGGGACAGTAACATGTGAGGCATCAGAGGCATACAGGGACCCGACTGAGGTGTGTAGCTTCAGAGCAAGGGCTGGAGGACAGTCACCATTTTCCCTGTGAGGGGGCCTTTTCCCATGCAGCCAGCAGGCAGCTGCTGTCTTTAATGTGTTGAGCCCTTCCCCTACACTTATGGCCAAATCTGAATCTGGTTGGTCTGTTGTGCTCCGCTCACTCCACCCTGCTGACTCACTGGGACCCCATCCCACTGAACTCGCCAAACACAGAAAGCATTTTCTCCATTGGCAGCCAGCCCTGCCCACATTGCACCCTTTCTTGGAAAACTATCAGAATCCACAGGCCCCCGGCAGGTGGCAGCTGGTTTCAGTGTGCTCTGAGACTTTTGCTGAGTAGCTCCAGGCTCTGCACTGGCACCAAACCAGAGTCTACAATTCTCCCCATTCTAGTGACTCCCTGAGACCCTGCCACACAACTAGTGTACTGACATGAGACTTTATCAGTGGTCGAACCTTGAGGGAGTTGGCAGGTGGCAGCAGGCCTCTGGGTGTCCTGATTTTTTGTGGAGTTGCCCCAGGCCCAGAACTGGTGGCAGACATCCTCACTTCATAGTGTGGCCTCTCACATGTGCCTCCAGGTTTAGCACAGGCAGTGAGCAACCTTGGATTTCTTTGTAGCTCCTACCAGGTGTTCCTCAGCTGGTCACAGGCAGTGGGTGACCTGGGCCTGTACCAGAGTCCCTCCCAAGAGGCCCTGGAACCAACATATTTGGAGGTTGGCATAAGACCACAGCAGAGCACTGCCCAATTAGCCCCACAAGAGGTGCCTGTAAAGGGAGGTCTCAACAGTCACCAGAGCCCTCTGGGGTGAATCCCACTCAGTGGGGCAAGCCTCATGCACAGCAGCCTGTAAGCTGTGAACATGGTCAAACCCCAAGCCAATCAACCCGAGGGTGAATCCCACCTACTGACATGACAATAGCCATCAAGACTCAATTCTAACAGGAGGGCACACGTAACCTACACAAGGGACATTCCTGAAGCACCCAGAGCAGGTGACTAGGGAGACTGTGTCGGAGCCCCACAGGGCACCAACTACATAAGGCCGCCTGGCCAAGACTGGGAGACATAGAAGATTTACCTCTTACATAGAAACAAATATAGGGCCGGCCGAGTGGCGCGATGGTTAAGAACTCGCTTGGGATGCCAGAGGGCCCCGGTTCGGATCCCACATATGAGGGCCAGTGACACTGCCCTCTACAGCTAAGATGCTGAACAACAGCTCAACCTGGAGCTGGGCTGCTATGAGTCGCCGGCGACGGTGGGCTGCAGTCCCTGTGGCAGTGGGTTGCCATGGGCTACCGTGTGTAGCCAGCAGCCAGCGTGAGCGGCCAGCAGCCGCAGTGAGCGGCCGTCCAGAAGCCGGCGACTGATCTGCCTCGCCAGAGAAGAGCGCAATGATGGTGCCAACTTGGGCCAGTGAAGCAACGTCCTCCACAACTAGATTGAAGAACAAAACGACAGCAACTTGTCTGTTCCCCTTTCCCCAGCACTGTTCCCATCCCCCCAATTCCCCAATAAAAAAATTAAAAAAAAAAGAAACAAATATAGAGGCAGCCAAAATGAGGACACAAAGAAATACATCCCAAATGAAAAAACAGCAGAAAACTCCAGAAAAAGAACTAAATGAAATGGAGGCAAACAACCAACCAGATACATAGTTCAAAACAATGGTAATAAAGATGTTCAAGGAACTTATAAAGAACTTCAACAAAGAGATGGCAAGCATAAAAAAGGACATAGAAACCATAAAAAGGAACCAGTCAGAATTGAAGAATACAATAACTGAAATGAAGAATTCACTAGAAGGAATCACCAGCAAACTAAATGTAGCAGAAGATAGAATCCTTGTTTTGGAAGACAAAGTAGCAGAAAACACCCAATCAGAACAGCAAAAAGAAAAAAAAAATGAGGATAGTTTAAGAAAACTCTGGGACATCAAAAGTAACAACATTCACATCATAGGGGTACTAGAAGGAAAAGAGAGAAAGCAAGGGACTGAGAACCTATTTGAAGAAATAATGATTGAAAATGTTCCCAACGTGGTGAAGGAAATAGACATACAAGTCCAGGAAGCACAGAGTCCCACACAAGATGAACCCAAACAGGCCCAAACGAAGACACATAATTAGAATTGCAAAGGTTAAAGACAAAGAGGGAATCCTAAAAGCAGCAAGAGAAAGGCAACTAGTAACTTATAAGGGAGCTCCCATAAGATTGTCAGCTGATTTCACAACAGAAACTTTGCAGGCCAGAACAGATTGGCACAAAATATTCCATGTGATGGAATGCAAGGACCTACAACCAAGATTACTCCACCCAGCAAAATTATCATTTAGAATTGAAGGACAGATAAAGAGTTTTCCAGATAAGAAAAAGCTAAAGGGGCTCATGACCACCAAACTAATATTACAAGGAATCTTAGAGGGGCTTCTTTAAGATGGAAAAAAAAAGAGATTAAAATTATGAATAATAATATGGCAATAGCTCCATGTCTATTAAAAATTACTTTCAATGTAAATGGATTAAATGCTCCACTCAAAAGACATAGGAGGGCCGGCTGAGTGGCTCAGTTGGTTAAGAGCTCGCTCAAGAGTTTGAGCTCTGAGCAACAGCGGTTCGAGTCCAGCCCGAGCTGAGCAGCCGCTGAGCTGCCAACAGGTAGCAGGATGGCTCAGCTAAAAAAAAAAAAAAAAAAAGACATAGGAGGTCCGAATGAATAAGAAAACAAAACCCTTACATATGCTGCCTGCAATCACTTCAGATTGAAAGACACACACAGATGGAAATTAAAGGAACGGAAAAAGATATTTCATGAAAATGGAAACAAACAAACAAATAAAAAGCTGACACCAGACAAAACAGACTCTAAAACAAGGCTATAACAAGAGACAAAGAAGGACCCAATAATTCCACTTCAGGGTATTTATCTAAAGAAACCCAAAATGCCACTTTGAGGGGTCATGTGCATCCGAATGTTCATTGCCACATTATTTACAATGGCCAAGATGTGGAGGCAGCCTGGGTGTCTGTCAATGGAAGAATGGATAAAGAAGAGGTGGCACATACATACAATGGAATATTGCTCAGCCATGGAAGGGAATGGGTTCTTGCCATCTGTGGCAGCATGGGTGGATCTGGAGAGGGTTGTGCTGAGTGGAGTAAATCAGACAGAGAAAGACAGATGCAATATGATTTCACTTATATGTGGAATCTAAAGAACAAAATAAACAAATAAAACAGAAACAAACTCATAGATACAGAGAACATATTGATGGCTGCCAGATGTGAGGGGTTTGGGGGTGAGTGAAAAAGGAGAAAGAATTAAGAAGTACAAATTGGTTGTTACACAGTAATCATGGGGATGTAGGATATAGCATAAGCAATATAGTTAACAATATTGTAATAACTATTTATGGTGTCAGATGGGTACTAGATTTGTTGGGGGTGATAGGTAGGAGAGGGTTGGGGCAGGGTGAAAAATGTGAAGGGATTAAGTACAAACTGGTAGTTATGGGAATGTAAAGCAAAGCACAGGGAATACAGTCAATAATATGGTAATAACTATGTATAGTGCCAGGTGAGTACTAGACTAGTCAGGGGGATCATTTCTTAAATCATATAAATGTCTAACCACTATGCTGTACAAATGTATGTACAAATGTATGTACATTTGAAATTAATATAAAATAATATTGAATGCCAAATATAATTGAAAATTTTTAAAAGGGGATAAAAGGTGAAGGGGAATTTTTTTTAAAAAAGAGGATTGGTATGGTGAAGATAGGCAAATAAATAAATGTGTAAGAATAACCCCACCCCAAGCCCAAAAAACCCACAAATCTAGAATATCTTGCTATATAATAGAGGTGGCATTATAATCACTGGAGAACAAGCTTAGAGGGAAGCATCCAAGGATGGAATCTTGGGAAAGCCAAGAAGAAGCGATCTTGTAAGACTTTCTTTTAAACATTAAACTGGTTGAAAAGTAAAACGTGGCTCTGCATTGCGGAGTTCACTGCGATGGGGTGGGGACGACTTCAGGTGTGTTGGCGCTTCCAGCCGCTAGGGGGCACCTGGAGAATCCCAGGCACTTGAGGATGACGCGTGCACAGTGCTCTGGTTCAGCCGTAGAAAGTACGCTCGCGCACACGGGTTTGCACGCCGCGTTTACCCGCGCGGATAGCGCTCGCGCAGGCGCACTTAACAGCACACGCGTAATCGCGCTTTGCGGTTATTCTAATTTTTCTGGAAGCGGCCGAGCTGAGCCCGGGGTCTAACATGTCCCAGCGACCCGCAGCCAGCAGTGTCCGGCAGATGGGCGCGGCGCATGGCAACCGCGAAGATGCGCGGGCGGAGGTAGGCGACCAGAGGTGGGACCTGGCCCCGGCGAGGCCTGGGGAAGCCAGGGAAGGTCCAGTGGCGGCGCCTAGGGAAGGTCGGATGGCGGCGGCCAGGGAAGGCTCGGCGGCGGCGGCAGCGGCGATCAGGGAAGCTCGGATGGCAGAGGTCGCCCGATTGTTAGCGGAGCCAGCGGAGGAAGAGGGTCCTGAGGGCAGGCCCAGGCCCAGGTCCAGGTCCGGGATCGTTCCAGGCCTGGCAGCTTTGCCGTATCTCCGCCTCCGTCACCCACTGGGCATTTTAGGGATCAATTACCAGCAGTTCCTCCGCCGCTACGTGGAAAACTACCCGATTGCTGTGGGCAGAATACAGGAGCTTGGAGAACGCCGCCGGCGGTTTGTGGAAGCCTGCAGAGCCCGCGAAGCAGCGTTTGATGCCGAATATCAGCGGAATCCTCAAAGGATGGATTTTGATATGTTAGCATTTACTGTAGCTCTGAGTGCATCTGAAGTTATCAATCCTCTGATAGAAGAACTTGGCTGTGATAAGTTTATCAATAGAGAATAATTTAGTGATGAAACTACTTTCAGAAGAACCTCTACATTCAAAAGTCTTAACACCAACCCTGTAACTTAATGTTTGAACGTCCCAGTATATGAGAACAAAGCAATGCACAGTTTGGAAAACAAGGGACGCTTATGAAAAAGATTCAGAAAAGAAATTGAAAAAATGTCAAAAGCACTATGACTCCTCTTACGTTGAGTTTCTCATTGATCCAGATTCTTTTCCCTGCATTTTGGAAATGTTTTTGCAAAATTGCTTCACTTAAAAAGTGAAGAATGGTTTTATAAAATTGAGGCTTGATGAGGAAAAATTGCCAATAATAGAGTCCATGATGATGAAAGGAATCATCAAAAAGCAGTGATAGGAATAAAGGAGTTACTGCTGAGTTATTAGGACTCTGGAGAGAACTTGAAATTATCAGAATATGTGCTCTCTTGTCACAGTTTTTTTTTTTGGTGCTCTCTTTTTGTTCAGTTTTTAGTGTAAGATTGGTTTTTGTGTTTTCTGAGGCATTTCAAATGGCAAGCAAAGTGAATATTGTATACGTTGCATGATAAATTATGTACTCAAGAATATTTGAAATTTCTGGATTTTTTTCTTTCATTTAGTTTTTAATTTTGTTTAATTTTTTTTGTAAATCTATTTACACGCCACCCCCAAAAATAAAATATACAGTGAAAAGTTTTCCATCCCTGCCCCTCTCCACCCAGTACCTACCACCATTACCCCCATTTGTAACCAGTACCATCTGGCCTTTCAGTTTCCTTATGTGTACACAAGCAAATACAAACCTGGGTGGTTGTTTTTCATTTCTTCACAAAAGTTGGCATATTATATTTACTGATTTATACATTGCTTTTGCGTAAAAACATCTCTTGGAGAGCCTTCCAAGCCACTACATTTGCTCATTCTTTTTTAGAGCTGCATTTTATTCCATTCTGTGATTATGTTGTAATTTAACCAGGAACACAATGATGGGCATTTTGGGTTTTGCCCATCTATTTCTAATCTTGTACGCATATCACACGGCATGTACACAAATACAGTATTGCATCAATTCTAAAGGCACTTTTCCTATGTTGAAATTGGGGTGTACCTTATAATTGACAGTGTAATACCAGGTTTTCGTAAAAATAATGGTGTATCATATGATCGGCAGCTTCTCAGATTCTTAGATTCTGTGTTATATACAATACCTGTAGGATGAATTTCCAGAAGCAAGAATTCTGTGCCAAAGGTATTCATTTGAAATTTTATAGCTATTGCTAAGTTGTCATCCATACACACAGTTTTGCATTCCCACCAGCAACTGAAGAACATGGACATTTTCTCACAGCCTAGCCAACACAACAGCCATCAAATGTCTGTATTCTGCCAATCTGTATAGTTGAAATATGGTAGATCAGTTTTAATTTGCTTTTGTCTTATAAATTAAGTTAAATATCTTTTCATTTAAAAGCCATATACCATTTCCATGAATTATCTGTTCGTATCTTTCATCCATTTCTCCTGGATAATTATGTCCTTTATTGACTCTAGTAGATATTTAGGTAGTAGTCATATGAGATATGATAATAGCCTATGATGTGAGTTATGAATATTTTTTCCCAGTTTGTCATTTGTCTTTGGTTTTCCTGAAAGCCTTTTGGCACATAGATTTTTACATTTATTTTTGTTTCCTGTTTTAAACCTGCAAGATTTTGAAGCTCAAGGTTTTCTGGTGTATGTGTGTGCTTTCATTGTTCATATTTGAACCTTTGAACCATTTGGAATTTATCCTGATGTACAGTATAAGGTAAGGATCCAAAATTTCTGTTTTAGATGGCTACCTGGCTTCCCCGACATCAGTTACTAACTAGTCCATCTTTTCCCCACTAACTTTGTTTAAAGATGTCCTCACCCAGCTGTCCTACAATGTCCTCTAGACCTTACTCTAGGTGGGACTATCTTTTCCCTTATAAATACTTCAGTATGTGTTTCTACAGATAAGGACTTTTTTTTATTATTTTTATCATAGCTAACAACATTAAATTATCATACACAGTCTGTGTGCAGATTTCTCCAGTTGTCTTTAAAATGGCTTTTTACAGTTGGTGCTTTTTTTTTTTTTAAGATTTTTATTGGGGAATTGGGGGAAGGGGAACAGACAAGTTGCTGTCATTTTGTTCTTCAGTCCAGTTGTGGAGGACGTTGCTTCACTGGCCCAAGCTGGCACCATCATTGTGCTCTTCCTGGGCGAGGCAGATCAGTCGCAGGCTTTTGGACGGCCGCTCGCGGCAGCTTGAGAGCCAATCACGCTGGCTGCTGGCTACATACGGTAGCCCATGGCAACCCACTGCAGCAGGGGTTGCAGCCTATGCCGTCGCCGGCGACTCACGGCAGCCCAGCTCCAGGTTGAGTTGCTGTTCATCTTAGCTGTAGAGGGCAGTGTCACTGGCCCTCATATGTGGGATCCGAACCAGGGCCCTCTGACGTCCCAAGCCAGCTCTTAACCAATGCGCCACTCTGCTGGCCTACAGTTGGTTTTTTTAATCAAAATTCCAACAAGATCCACACATGGCATTTGATTGATAGGCCTCTTAAGTCGCATTTAATCTCTAACAGTTCCCCTTTCCATCCTTTTTTGTGTTATTTATTTCAAGAAACTAGGTCAGTGTCCTGAATTTACATTAATAAAATGGCTTAGTTCCATTTTGCTACAATGTACAGCTAAAATAATTGAATTTTAAAGTCACATTTTCTGTGTGGGCATGCAATCAACTTTGAATACAATTAGCTTTATTGGTTTTCATTTGTTTTGCATTTCTAAAGATTGCTTTGTTCTTATTTAATTTTATATTTGTTAATACAACTCACTGGATAGAGCCTCTCCTCAAACCCTGCAGAGGCCTTCAATTTGGGAGGGACCTTAGGGCAGGACTAAGACCAAGTGGAGAAAGGAAGTCGGAGGGACTCCCCCAAAACCTACTTTGAGGCAACAACTCCAGGGCCTCAAGGCAGACACAGTCGCCCTGCAACCAAGGCAGGGAGCCTCAGGAAAAGACCTGGGCTCATCTAAACAAGTTCTGGTCTGGAGTCCCTTTTCCGGGCTCCCAGAAACAAAAGGACAAGGAAAAAAGCCAACAGTTAGTTGTGTGTGATGGTGTGAGCGACTGGCTTACGTGAGTGCGACTAGGTAAGTCTCCTGCATTTGAGTGGCCATGCGGGCTCTGTCAGAGTGGGTGTGACAAAGTGACTGTGCAGTGAGGTGAGACAGTGTTTCTTGGTGTTACTTGGTGAAAGTTGGTGTGATTAAAAAGGTGCGTAGGATGGGCCGGCCGAGTGGCGCGATGGTTAAGAACTGGCTTGGGATGCCAGAGGGCCCTGGTTCGGATCCCACATATGAGGGCCAGTGACACAGCTAAGATGCTGAGCAACAGCTCAACCTGGAGCTGGGTTGCCATGAGTCGCCGGCGACGGACGTAGGCTGCAGCCCCTGTGGCAGTGGGTTGCCATGGGCTACTGTGTGTAGCCAGCAGCCGCTGTGAGTGGCCGTCCAGAAGCCGGCGACTGATCTGCCTCACCTGGGAAGAGCGCAATGATGGTGCCAACTTGGGCCAGTGAAGCAACGCCCTCCACAACTAGACTGAAGAACAAAACAACAGCAACTTGTCTGTTCCCCTTCCCCCAATTCCCCAGCGCTGTTCCCATCCCCCAATTCGCCAATAAAAATCTTAAAAAAAAAAAAAGGTGCGTAGGAGAGTAGTAATAACAACTAGCGTCCAGGGTTCAAAAAAAGGTTCCTTTATTCTTTCCCAATAAAATCCACTCACACTACAAACCCCTTCACTTTGATAGACTTGAGTGAAGATCTGGGGGGTCACAGGGCTGGTGTCACCCCATGGTGAGAACACAGCCTTCCTAACGGCCAGCCGGCTACTTTCACCTTCTCTGTATGTTAACCTTTTCTCCCCCTCTATCCTCTTCCCCTTTCATCTCGGTAGCAAAATCAAGTCCTCTTCTCATTTCTCAAAGCATTTGAAGGAGCATTTTCTTTTGCTTGAACAATTTAAGCTGCATGCCAGCGTGGACAATGACTTCCGACACCAATTCCCCAGAGTCAGCCAAACTTCACAGGTTAGGGACAGAGTCCTCCACAAGACTGCCCTCACTCCAGACACCAGCTGTGAGTTTGAGGTGCCCAGGCCACTCTCACTTCTGACTAGCTGGTTACAAGTTCAAGGATTCTCACTGCCCTCTCAGGTTCAGTAATGCTCTAAAATGACTCACAGAATTCAGGAAAACACTATGGTTATGAATATAGTTTTACTATAGCAAAGGATACACGTCATAAGCAGCTACAGGGAAAGATGCATAAGGCAAACTTGGGGAGAGTCCCAACCATGATGTTTCTGTCATCCTAGGGGACACATCACCCTCCTGACATGTAGCACATGGATGTATGAAAATATGCAGTGTTGTCAGCCAGGGAAACGAGCCCTGAAGTCAGATTGTCACTTATGGCTCAAACGCCAGCCAAATTAGTTATTATACAGTGTGATGGTTTTTCCAAACTAATACCCCTCCTTAAGGATTCTGATAATATTAATGTTTCAGTTATCTATTGTTATATAACAAACCACCCCAAAACTTACTGGCTTTAAACAACAGCCATTTTTATTATTGCTCACTATTCTGTAGGTTGACGGGGCTCAGCTGAGCAGTCCTGCTCCATATCGGCTGGAAACTCAGTTGGGCCGAATGTCCAAGATGGTTCCCTCACGTGTCTGTCACCTTGGTGGGGAAAAGCTGGAAGGCTGAGCCTGTCTCTCTATGTGGTTCCAAGGCCTCTGCGTCTCCACATGGTCTCTCCACAACAGTGTAGCTAGATTTCTTATATGGCAGCCTCCGGCTCCCAAAAATGCAAAAGTGGAAGCTTCCAGCTCTTTTTAAGGCTCAGGCCTAGAACTAGCACACTTCCGCCTCATTCTGTTAGTTCCGTAGACCAAGCCCGTTTCAAGGGGAGAGCATGATCTACGGGAGTGAGTCCTGAGAGCGGTTTCCTGGGAGCCATTTTTGGGAACCAGCCATCACAGAAGACTTCATCATTGTTGCCATCTGTGGAGAGTTTACAGTGAGCCAGGCACAGATCTTGGTGCTTTATATATGGTATCTCAATGAATTCTTGCGATGGTGTGAGGTAAAGAATATTAGTATATCCATTTTACAGATGAGAAACTGAGGCTTACTTGCTGTATTAGGGTTCATCTAAGAAACAGAACTAATAAGGAAGACCTCTCTCTGTGTATATATGTATACTGGGGATATACTATATATGTATATATCCATACTGTGTAGACAGGGAGAGAGAGAGAGAGAGAGAGAGAGAGAGAGAGAGAGAGAGAGAGAGAGAGAGAGAGAGAGAGAGAGATTTTTACGGAACTGGTTCACACAATTGTGGAGGCTGGCAAGTCCAAAATCTGTAGGGCAAGCCAGCAGGTATAGGTTCAGGTAAAGTTGATGTTGTGATCTTTAATCTGAAGGCTGGACACTCAGGCAGAATATCTCTGTTGCAATTTAGAGAATTCTTTCTTCAGAAAACCTTAAGGCCTTCAACTGATTGGATGAGGGCCCCCACAATGTGGAAGTCAATCTGCTTTACTTAAAGCCAACTGTGTTAATCACATGTTTAAAAAGATGTGTTTACAGCAAACATCTAGAGTAGTGTTTGACCAAACAATTTGTCACCATGATCTAGCCCAAGTGCACATATCTAAGACGTACTAGAGTTAGGGCTCAAGGCTAGCTTTTTTTACTCCAAAACTCATAACCAGTTCATCAGTGATTGCCATAATGGACCACCTTTAGAAATGAACTGGAGTACTGGCAAGAAAAATTGTTTTTCCAGGACTTGACTTCAACTCTAGAAGACACATCTTAACATATCTACCCAATCTGTCTTTTCTCCAAGAATCTCACCCACCCTATCAATGATATTTGATCTTGGTGACTCCATTCAGCCCCCACAACTATAGTTGATTTTATCAAAGTTGGCACTTGGACTAGGCTGGGCCATTGAGATTCAGTTCTTACTAGAGCTGGACCGACAAGGTTGAAACCACTACTTTGCTTCTTACCAGCAGTGAGATCTAAGGTGAGTTACTTACCTCATCTGGCCCAGTCTTCCATCTATAAAATGGGGGCGATGTTAACAGTATCTACCTCATAGAGGTATCTAATAAAAAAATTATCTAAAGCCTGTACAGTTTCAATAATAGAAGTCTTCAACCCTGACCAAAGAGACGAGTGAGGCAAGTGAGGTAAAGAGCCGCCCTGAGGTCCTGCAGCGGCTCTGGGAGGTGTGGGTCTGGTCATTAAGCCATTTCAGAGAACCTGCTCTGATGAGGTCTCAGTTCAACTGAGAAGCTCTCTTAGTAAAACAAGACTTGTGTGAATATTCATAACTATTTCAGCAGGCCCTATTCGTTGTGAAGATAAAATCCACCTCGGCCAGTGTTGTTCAACAAAGAGCTCTCTTCAGATTCCTACAACCTCAGACCCTGGTGCCAGGTCCTGGGAAAACACCCTTCAGAAGGAATGTGTGGTTCTGCTCAGCTGCCAGACTTTGGGGTTGCCCTGGTGACGATGGTGGTGGCGTTGACATCTCTGTATTCCCAGGCAGCATAAATGCTCAGAATTTTTCTTTCTCCTCTGCCACAGGCATGTCAGGAAAATATACAAACCCATGGGTCTGCCAGATTTCTTATTTTCACAAAGCTGTAGAGACTTGACTCATTCCCTCACCTCTTTCAAGTCTTTAGCTCGAATCATGCTCCGTTCACCACACACAACGGCACACACACAAATGCTATAGAACCTTGTCTTACCCCGCCCGCATTTGCTCCATAGAACTTATCACTTTCTATATCCTACTTCAGTTACTTCTTTTTGTTGTTCATTGATTCTCTTATAAGACGTGAGCTCCACAAGGGTGGGAATTTTTGTCCACTTTGTTCACTGTTGTGTCCCTGATGCTTGAGACTGTGCATGGCTCACAGGGGGTGCTCAGTACCCATTTGGGAAATGAATGAATGGGTGGGTGTCTGTCTGAGTGTGTTTCTGTGTGTCTATGTGTATGATACATATCTGTATCTGAGCGTGTATGAGTGTGTGTGGGTGCATGTCTGTGGGTGGGTGTCTGTCTGAGTGTGTTTCTGTGTGTCACGCTATGTGTGTGATACATATCTGTATCTGAGCGTGTATGAGTGTGTGTGGGTGCACATCTGTGGTTGCATGTCATGTCAATGTCTGTGTCTGCTTTTGTCTGTGTGCACCTTTGGTTAATGGGGCCTGGTGTGAGGACTTGTGTCTCTGTGGGCACATCTGTTTGTGTCTCCATGTATCTGAGCTTCTGATCTGGGTGGGATGTGGGGCTTTGATGCTGTATCTGAGTTCTCCGTCCTACTGTCTATCCTGGGATCTGAGTGAGGAGAAAGAAGACCTGGCCGTCTCTGAGCTCCCTCCCACCTACCACCTATGGCAGATTAGCCCAACTGTGGGTCACACAGTGACCTTCAGGGGAAGTTCGCAACACCCTTTTTGTAGAGTCCCCAACCAATGGGTAGTGAAGGGCAAAGCATCCGGGGGTGGGGAGGTGATAGCCAAGCTAGGGGCACTTCAGAGAAGTCATGTCAGCCCCCTAGGAAGGGTCCCAATTCTCCAGCCTGAATGAGCTGAGGTGACGGAAAGAAGAACTGAAGTTAGACTTCAGGCAGGACTTCCTCACCCTATGAATGTGAGATGAGAAAGAGATTATGTAGGTTTATGGAAGTTAGGGTTTCACAAGTTAGCAGAGGACTTGACAGGGAAAAAAAAAATGTCTGCTGGACCCTTGCAGGATTCCCCAGCAGTTAATGAAAGACAATACCTTGATTACTAAGGAACACCAAAGGCCATCTTAAAGACAGCCTCAAGAACAAAAGCCATGAGTCCAAAACTGATTAATTTCATCACAACAGAACTAAGGATTTCTCTTCACCAAAGGTTACCACAGGACAAAGTTACTAGACGACAGATAGGAAAAATTATTTGCAATATCTAAAACAAAGAAAGATTAATATCTAGACTATACAAGGAACTCATGCCAATCAATAAGACTAAGACAGAAATCCCTGTAGAGAAAAGAGCACAAGATATCAACAAGCAATTTGCAGAAGAAACCCACAAGGCCATCAAATATATGATGAGTAATCAAAGAAATGCAAATTAAAACAAGGAGATGTCATTTACACCTCATAGAGACTGGCAAAAAGCAGAAAGCTGAATAATGCCAAATGGTGGTGGCAATGTGGGGACTCAGGAACTCCCATACATTGTAGGTGGAATATAGCCTGGGACAACCATTCTGGAGGGCAGTATGTTCCCTTCTCAGGTCAAAGTAGCCTGTGACTCAGCAATTCTGCTCCTGGATATCAGCCTAAAGAAGTTCTCAAACAGGTCCATGATGGGGATTGCATAATGATGTCCACCTCAGCCTCATTTACAGTGATGGCTGGAGCTGGAGACAGCCTGGGTGTCCACCCCCTGTGGAGAGTAATCCGAGGGGGACACACACCAGGGAGTCCCGTCCAGCTCTCAGAAGGGGTGGCTTACGCCTGCACAGAGAAACATGAGGATGTTTAAACATAGTGCTTACAGTAACGAATTATAAGCCACTGGGAAAAAATAGGAGTCCATACCTATAATAAATATACAAATACACACATGCGTAGATATGGAGAAGATGGTGTTCTTGCTTACAGTAGGCTGCTGAGTGCTGCCAGTAGACGTGGCAGGAGCTCTGAAGCTGGAAAATCATGTCAGCATCATGGTAAAGACTGGATCAGAAAAGAATTATCAATGGATGCTAAACTTATGGAAAATCTTTGATGAGGAACAGAATATTTGCAAAGTTCTTGACACATCTCCCCACAGATTGCTTGTTGGCTGCAAAAGGATGGGGGAAATAGTGACTACACAGAGGGCAAGTGGACAATCCCATGACTGAGTGAGCAAAGGGAGTGGTAACTGGACACTGTCACCTCCAGGTGTCCCTGAGAAGAACACATGTCACCTCTGCACTATTCCAACTGAGAACGAATAATCTCAACCTAGTCATGAGAAAACATCAGACAAGCTCCAAATCAGAATGTTCTATTAAGGTCTGGTACAGGTGCTGTGTTGTTCACAAGTGTCAATGTCATAAAAGACAAAGGGAGGCTGTGGAAATGTTCCATATTCAAGGAGGCTAAAGAGACATGACAATGAAAGGCAATACCTGATCCTAGACTGGCTCTTGTAGTGGAGAGGGGAGATGCTACAAAAGACATTATCATGACAAAATTGGAATATGGACAGAATATGAACTGAAAGTGTGGTATCAATGTTGAAATGATGAGATGATAACTTTGCTGTGGTTATGTAACAGAATGTTCCTATTCTTACACTCCAAAAGTATTTAGGGGTGAAGGGCCAGGATGTATGTAACTTACCCTCAATTGGTTCAGGGGGAAAAAATTGTGTGTGTGTGTGTGTGTGTGTGTGTGTGTGTGTGTGTAAAAGAGAAAGAGAAAGAGAGAGGGGGGGGAATATGAGGTAAAATGTTAAAGTATAGGGGTGTTCTTTGTACTGCTTTTATTCTTGCAGAGGTTTTTTTTGTTAGTTTGAAATTATTCACAAGTAAACATTGTTTTGAAGTTTTAAAACAGCACTTAGTAAGAAAAGTAAATGAATTCCAAAAAAATTTTTTTAAAAAAAGAAAATGAAATAAGAATTGTGATATAACGCCTTTTGTACAAATTCAAAATACAAAGCCACAAAACAACGACGAAACACATTTGGCAAGCATCCAAAGAACAAAAATGGCAGATGAGAATGTAATTAAAAAGAAATCAACCAATCAGTCCATTTGCAGAAGGCAGTCCTCAAGAGGACCAATGAGGATACTGTTGGATGCGCAGTTTCAGGATAGGGTTTCACTCCACCCTCTGCACCTGGGCTGCCCAGGTTTCCTGGTGAGATTCCACACCAGCTACTAGAGGGTTCCCCATGGCTGCCCCTCAGGGGTGTACCCAGTGTGGGGATGATTATTTATCCAGACAGGAGAAGCTGCCAGTGAAATGCCCCAGCCAGGCCTGGCCCTTTGGAGCTTCCTGTCCCCTTCCACCACGCAGTTTCCTGACACCAGGCCCTTGTCCACAGAGAGCTCTCTGTATATAGCAGATTTCTCCGGCAAATTTTATCCAACATTTACCTGTCAAATACACCGAGCCAGACCCTGTGCTGAGCACTGGAATACAGAACTGAGGGCAAGTGTTTCCCTCAGAGGCAGAGGTGGCCTGTCACAGCCTAGGAACAGAGAATGGGGTCCAAGTTCATAGGATGTCTGGGAAGGGGTTCATAGGATGTCACTAACTGGGGAGGTCAGGAAGCTCCCTGGTAAAGAATGCTGGGCTGTGGGCCTGCCAAGTGGCTCAGTTGGTTAAGAGCTCGCTCAAGAGTTTGAGCTCTGAGCAACAGCAGTTTGAGTCCGACCCGAGCTGAGCTGCCACTGAGCTGCCAACAGGTGGCAGGATGGCTCAGCTAAAAATAATAATAATAATAAGGCTGGGCTGTGAAATAAGGGTAGGAGTTCGTAAACCCACAAAGGGCAGGGGTATCTGAAAAGACAGTAAGGAAGAGGGGTTCCTGGTGTCCTGTGTTTCTGGAGCAAACCTGGGGAACAATAAGACCACCTTATGTTCACACCAACCTCCCCTCCCCAACCCGGGGCAGACTGTTGGAGATTCTGGGAGCACTGAAACAGGAGACTGCCACAGACTTCAGGATTGAGTGTGGCAATGGCAGACACAGTCAGACCAGAACACAGGGAAGCCAGACTCTGTATGTATTTCCCTCTTCATCCCACCGGGCCCCATCCCAGCCTCAGCCACCTTCAGAAAAGGACCTGACCCTGACGGCAACATTTCAGCCCTTCTCATCATCTTGCTGAGGCTCCTGAGATGGGGAGAGAAGAGAGAAAAAGAAAACTTAGTAACAATAATGAGGACAACAAAAACTCCATAAAAATAATAGCATTTATACCAGGCTTATTATGTGTCAGGTATCATTCTAATGCTTTCCATGGGTTACAATGCCCACTCGCATCTCCTTGTCATTTTTCAGATACACCAGACACACTCCTATCACAGGGCCCCTTTGCACAGCTGCTCCCTCTGCCTGGAATATTTTTCCCCAGACACCCACATGGTTCAATTCCTTCCTTCAAATGTTTAAATATCACCTTCCCAATGAGGTCTTCCTTGACTATTCAATTTAAAGTTGAAAAACTTCCCAGCACTCCTCTCAACCCTTCCCTGTTTTATTTTTCTTCTCACCACTTAACTCCTTCTAAAAATGCCTTTATCTGCCTGTGTGTCTTGTTCATTATCTGTCTCCCCACTAGAATGTCAGCTCCGTAGGGCAGGGGTTTGTGTCTGTTTTGTTCACTGTCATATCATCCCCAGGGCCTAGAACAATATCCAGCACATTGTAGGTACTCAGCAAACATTAGTTAAATAAAATGAAATCCAATGAGGTAAAAGAAATCATGCAGAGTTTCTGCTTTACAGAGGAGGAAACTGGAGCACAGAGAGGTGAAGGTATTTGCCCCAGATCACACAGCCAGTAAATGACAGAGCTGGGATTCAAAGCCAAGCAGCACTGACTTAACTATTACCCACCCTCCAGATCTGTAATGTAGAGGATTGTGACTCTTGTCCACCCAAAACTCTGCCCTTATTATCCCTCCCCATGTGGTTCAGGGAGACCAACTCCACCCCCAGCTCCAGGAATGGGCACATGACTCAAGACTGGCCAGTGAGACCATTACATTCTTTTGGGCCTCAGTGATTAGTTCAGGTATAAACATGTGACCTGATCCAGCCCAGCGGGAATCTTCTGCAGGATTTATACCACCAGGAGGGGGAAGCTTCCTGAAAATAAAGTCAGCCCAGGAAAAAAGCAGAACCCAGAGCAAGAGAGAGCCAGATTCCCAATGGCAACCTTTCAGTGCCTGGATGCAGCCATGCCTGAAGCTCATTAAACCTCTATGCTTTTATTGCCATGACCTAATATTTTTTTTCCATAAACCAGTTTGAACTGAGTTTTTGTTGCAGTCAGAACAATCTTGATCTCAATAACAACAGCAGCTTCACTTACTGAAGAAGGGTTTTGGCAGGCCCTTACCTACAACGTCTAACTTCGTTCCACTTCAGTTTTGTGTGGATGGTGGATCCAGGATTTGAACCTAAGTCTGTGTGACCCTGGAAGCTGCATGTGTAACCACTATCGTATTCTGCATATTGGCGGGTGTGAGAAACAGATCTCTCCTCTGCCTCTCCTGCTCCCCACCCCCAGCTTATTTGCTAAAAAATAGATCTACTAAGAGCCTGGCACACAGTAGGGATTCCAAGAATCCTGTTTATAATTCTTTAAAAACATATGGACCTTGTCTAGACCTTGATTCCACAAACCACCTATAAAAAGACATTTTTGAGACACTTGGGTGGGTATTGAATGGTATTAAGACATTTTTTAAATTTTTGTTGGGTATGATAATGGCTTTGTAGCTCTGTTTTAAAAACTTGTTAGAGATGCATACTGAAGTATTTACAGGTGAAATAAAATGAGGTCTAGAACATACTCTCAAATACTACAGTGCAAAAAAAAAGAGAGAGCGAGAAAAGATGGAGAGGAAAATAGATGCAATGAGAGAAGAGAAAGTTGGTAATAGTTGACCTGGGCAATGGGTACATGGAGTTCATTATACTAATCTCTCAACTAGTATGTCTAAAAGTTTCCATCAAAACGTTTTTTTTTAATTATAGCCTCCATTTATATAAAATTCTAGAAAATGCAAACTAATCTATGGCGACAGAATGCAGATAGGCAGTGTCCTAGGGTGGGGTAGAGGCTGGGAGAAACTACAGAAGTTTCTGAGGAAACTTTGTGGGGGTGATGGGGGTGAAGGTCACTATCTTCACTTTGGTGATGGCTGCACAGATGTGTTCACATGTCAAAACTCATTGACTTGTACGCCTCAAACATGTACTATTCCTTATATGTCATTACACCTCAATAAAGTTGAAAATAAATGTAAAAAATAGATATACAACACACAAAGTATTAAATCAGTAGCAGCTTTAAAAACTAGATTTTAAAAATAAGTAGCTTGTAAATGTATGTATACTAAGTAGTTTCAAAAATCCAATATTGGCAGCAAATAAATTATTGTGTATATGCGTCAATACATTAAAACAACACTAGCAATAGAACTTTCTGCAGTGCTGGATTCCATGTTGTGTATCTGTGCTGTCCCATACAGTAGCCACATGTGGCTACAAAGCATCTGAAACATGGCTGGTGTGACTCATAACTGAATTCTTAATGTATTTAATTTTAATTAATTTTAAATTGAAAAGCCAAATGTTATTGGATAGCATAGCATAGCTTTACAACTAAAAGCTAGAAGAAGAAGAAGGAGAAGGAGAAGGAAAAAAATAAGTCTAAAACTCTTTTATAGATGACATACACTGAGCCCTACTCTGAGCTGTGCACCATTTAGTATCTTATATGAGGCATCTCACAGAAACATCTCAACAGCCCCATTTTACAGATGAAAAAACTGAGGCTCAGAAAGGGTGTACTGATTATAACAGTAAGGACTGGCTGAGCTAGGATTGGGGCTGGGGTATCCTTGTCCTGCCCATCCACACACCCACAGTCCAGCCTCCTCCACCTCTCCCACCTCACTTCCCTCAGCTCACCTCCAGATCACCAGTTGCCTGCTACCTTTTCTTGATCTCCTCATTGATAATGTTCACAATTTTCTCCAGCCTGGCCTCATCCACAAAGCCATCACCTTTCTGGGCACAGAAGGGCAAGAACACAGACATGTTTCCCACCTCCCCAGGACCCCAGCACCACCCTCTCTTCCTCCCTGTCCGGGACCCTTGCTCAGAATCACCTTCTTGGAATGAACCAGTTTCCCGTCCACAAACACTTCAAACTCCCCGGTAGCCTGGGTGGATATGTCCTCCTCCTGGGGAGGGAATGTTGGGGGTGTAGGGAGGCTAAGAACTCTACTCCGAGCCCCTCAGGGGTCTTGGAGCCCTGACTACCCACCACTCCCCAGATCACCAGTACACTCACAAAGAGTAGACAATTTGGAAATTGCTGATCCAGACTCTTTTTCAGTAGAATGTACTGTAGAGAGGAGATGAGATCATTGGGCCACAGGATCACAGGATCACAGGATCATGAGGGTCATGGGGTCATGGGGTCATGGGGTCAGGGGTTTTGCAAGGAGAGAAAACAGGAATTCCTTTCAGGCTTCATGTCCCACACTCCCCCCACCTCCAAAGCCAAAAACACTCACCCGAAGGCTATAGCTTCAGAGGCCACTGGAAGCCAAGAGCAAGAGGAGGGAGGCAGAGAGAAACAGAAGGAAGACACCACGTCAGTATCTCCCCAAGCCCAGAGGGACCCTGTGAACATCCTTCGCCTGCTCAGAGCCCTCCCATAGCACCATCTAACTCAGGGCAGAAAACCAGTTGTCCCTGTGGTCCACAAGCCCCCACAGGTTCTGCCCCATCTTCTCCCACTCTCCCCCTGGCCACTCTGCTCCAGCCACAGGGACCTCTTCACTCTCCTTCCAGCATCCCGGCATGCCTTGCTCAGAGCCTCTGCGCTGGCTGTTCCCTCTGCAGGATGCTCTGTCCCTGGTATCCACATGGTTCCTCCTTCCACCTCCTTCAGGTCTTTGCTCAACTGCCACCTCCTCACTGAGGCCTTTCTGATGACCACCCCAGCTAAAACTGTGACACCCCAAGATGCTTTTTGTCCATAGCATTGATCACCTTCTAAAATACCCGATAACTGACTATGTATCATACTTATCCCACACCAAAATGTCAGCACCACAAGAACAGGATCTCTGACACTGCTGTGTCCCTGATGCCGAGAACAGGGCCTGGCATACAGGAGGTGCTTAATAAATGGTTGATGACTGAATGAAATAATTAATCCATAGAGTCAGAGAAGAGACAGTGAGTTGGGGAGAGAGACAGAGTGGCAGAGATGGCCCTGGGCAGAGCTAGAAGACAGAAAGAAGTGAGAAAGGGAATGACAAGGGGGAGAGAACCTTCTAGGGCAGGAGAGAGGCATGAAGATTGGAGCCAAGACAAAGCCCCTTCCCCCACGGCATTCAGCCCTGGGTCTCAGGAAGGTCAAGGAAGGCCATTGCTGATACTGTTGTCAAGGACACAAAAAGAAACTGGGGCCAGCCTCCTCTGGCTTTGCACTTGCTGCCTCCTCTCCCCCTTGCTACCTTCATCTCTTCCCCCCACCCCACCTCCCCAGCTCTTCACCTAGCAGCGTCCTTCTCAACACTGAGAAGTGGCAGCTGAAGTGTCACCTTCTGAGAAAGGCCCTCCCTGACCACACAATCTGAAGTTCCCCACCACTCGTCTTCCCTCCTGGGTCTGTTGTCCAGCCTCGCCTGGGGACAAAAGCAGGTGGCTCTGCTTCGCACATCCCCAGCACAGGCGTGGCCAATGGTGCGCAGGACACTCCAAAATGAATAAGTGAGAATCAATGAATGAAGCCCGGAGCCAGGAATGGAGGGGGCGGGGCAGAGCAAGGATTTGAACCCAGAGCTCTCTAGCCCCAGAAAGAACGATAGGTGGAGCCAAGTTTCCGATCTAGAAATTGGGACTCCCTCCCCTCGCCCCACCTTCAAATCCCCAAAGCCCCAGCACCTACCCGTCCAGCCCTTTCCCCGTGGGGAGGGAAGCAGGCGTGGGTGGGGACAACCCCTCACCAGTAGTTCACTCGAATCACGATCTTGTTGTCAACTTGGAAGTACCCGCTAGTGGAGGCGAATGTGTTGGCAGAAATAGGTAAAGATGTGGCTGAAGAGATGGGCGTGGGAATAGGTCCAGCAGTGGTCTCTGTCAACGTGGTGGCCACTGGATCCGCTCTCGGGGTGGATCCGAGAGTGGGCCCGAGTAAATCAGTGGCCGATGGAGTGAGCGCAGGAAAAGGCTCTTGAGTGGGCCGGATTTCTTTGGTGACTGATAGGACGCGCTTCACACTCGGCATCGGTGCAGGTTCCTTATCAGGCGACAAAGTGAGCTCTGGAGCAGGTTCTGGGGACGGATCCAAAGGTGGGGCCGAGCTCGGGAAGGGTTCCAAGGCAGGGACAGCGGCCAGGATTGGGACCGGGACTGGGCGTGGCATTGGGGTTTGGGTCCTGACCGGGATCAGGGTCCGGACCGGGACCGGGATTGGGGTCCGAACAGGAGTCAGGGTCCGAACAGGAGTCAGGGTCTGAACAGGAGTAGGGGTCCGAACCGGGATCAAGGTCCGGACCGGAATCTGGGTCCGGATCGGAGTCGGGGTATGGACCAGGGCAGAGGGGACCAGGGTCGGGGTCCAGACAGAGGCTGAGGCCGGAGCCGGTAGCGGGGTTCCGACCGGGGTCGAGGCCGGGCCCAGAGTCGGGGACCGGATGGGGATCGAGGGCCTAACCGGGGTCGAAGCCCGGACCGAACCCGAGGTCCGGGCCGGGGAGGGGGCTGGGGCCCGCGCCTGGTTGTTCATGGGGGCCAGGGAGACCCGGGGAAACCCCGGTTGGGATCACGCCCGCCCTCCCTCCTTGGGCGGGGGAGAGCCTTGCAAACACCAGGGTTCTAAAATGGGACGCAACCACAAGGGGGAACTGTTACACGGTGTTCCACTCGTTGTGCAGGTTCTAGCGCTCTGGGCCAGGGATGGGGCGGCTAGGTCTCGCCTAATAACTCCTATCCCTTTAACCTCCACCACCGAGGTAAGGAACACGCAGATTACCCTAGGGTTCCTCTCACATTCATGTGTTCAGTATACGAGGTCGAGGTCGGACAATTAAGTTCGTGAACTTTCCACTGTGTAAGTGGATGGTTTATGTTTATGTTTCTCGTGTGCACCGTCCAGTGCTGGGTGATTCTGGGGACAGAGCAGCTATCAGGAAAGCCCTGGTCCAGGGATCAGGCTCCCTGTCCAGTGGGGGAGACATACCCATCACTAAACAATGACCGCCTAGTGTGGTCAGGACTGGGGTGGGAGATGCCCAGGCAGATGGGTCAGAGGTATGGTGAGGGCATCGCAGGGACCTGTGGGATCCCAGAAGAGGTGCTAGAGCCAGTGTGGGGCAGAGAGGGCTCCCTAAAAGAGGGGACAACTGAAAGACCTGGAGAAAAATAATAGCAGATTTTACATTTATATAGAGCTAAGTGCTACACATGCCCATAGCTAGTAAGTGGCAGAGCCAGGATTCAAACAAGTTGTCAAGAGCCGGCCGAGTGGCTCAGTTGGTTAAGAGCTCGCTCAAGAGTTTGAGCTCTGAGCAACAGCGGTTCGAGTCCAGCCTTAGCTGAGCAGCCGCTGAGCTGCCAACTGGTAGCAGGATGGCTCAGCTAAAAAAAAGAAAAAAAATTTAAACAAGTTGTCAGACTCCAGTCCTGGTGCAGAACCACTCCGTGAAGAACTCTATCACAGGAGGAGCTCCTCCAGGGTGGGATCTTGTCATGTTCTTTGCTGAATCCCCAGCTCCTAGAACAAGTCCTGGCACACAGTAGGTGCCCAATAAGTATTTGTCTTTTTTACTTTGAAATAGTTTAACACTCACAAGAATGGGGAAAATATTGGGTTGTCAGAAAAGTCATGATGCATTTTTGCAACAAAAAACATAGAAAAAAAAAGTCATGGGCCAGCCGAGTGGCGCGATGGTTAAGAACTGGCTTGGGACGCCAGAGGGCCCCGGTTCGGATCCCACATATGAGGGCCAGTGACACTGCCCTCTACAGCTAAGATGCTGGACAACAGCTCAATCTGGAGCTGGGCTGCTGTGAGTCACCAGCGACGACATAGGCTGCAGCCCCTGCTGCAGTGAGTTGCCATGGGCTACCGTGTGTAGCCAGCAGCCAGCGTGAGCGGCCAGCAGCCGCAGTGAGCGGCCATCCAGAAGCCGGCGACTGATCTGCCTCGCCTGGGAAGAGCGCAATGATGGTGCCAACTTGGGCCAGTGAAGCAACGTCCTCCACAGCTAGACTGAAGAACAAAAGGACAGCAACTTGTCTGTTCCCCTTCCCCCAATTCCCCAGCACTGTTCCCATCCCCACAATTCCCCAATTAAAAAAAAAAAAAAGGTCATGACTTTTCCAACAACCCAATAGTACAAGGAATCCCTATGTAATTTTCACAGTACATACGTAATAACACCTTATAGTAACCACAGGAAGTAAAACCTTACATGAAACCAGGATGTTGACATTGGTCCCATACTATCAGATCAGGTACAGACCTTATTCACATTCATGGAAGGGTTTCCAACAGAGGAGAGTCCTGACCTTCTCTCTGTGCTTCCCTGAGCCCTTCCTCTGTTAAACCTTGGGCCTGAGTCTCAAAAGCCAGGAAGATCAGGAAAGACATCCAATTTTCTGTGTGATGCTAAGCAAGTCTCTACCCCTCTCTGGCTTCAATTTGCCCCTCTGTGAAATGGGCTTCCCTCTTCTAGGTAATATTGAAAACTAACACTTACCGAGCACCTATTATGTGCCAGCCTCTGTTATAAAATGCTTTGCACTTATTATTTAATACAACTTTCTGAAGCAGATTCTATTAGCATTCTCATTTTACCAGTAAGAACATTAAGGCACAGAGAGATGAAATGACTTGTCCGTATTAAGTGACAGAACCAAGATCTGGAGCCAGGCAATCTCATTTCTGTGCAATAATAAATAACTTTATTTTTTCAGTGATAATTTGGGTTACTTTATGTACTATGGCCATTGTGCTAAATGCAATAAGTTTGGGCCTGAAAGATTTAAAGCTTGGCTAAAAGAAAAAAAATTACAAGTTGCCCCTTGATGTGCCTTCTACCTTAGTCCTTTGGGACTCTGCTTCCTTTCACCTGTAAAGTGAGGGATTTTGATTGGAGTAATTTCTCCTTCTCTGTGAGCTCCAATAATCTAAGATGGTCTTCCTTGTCAGGAAGTTGCTACCTTAGGCTAAGCCTGCAGTAGCCTGCGTATGAGGCAAAGCTGGTGACTTGGGTATGGGACTCTTCCCTTCTGATGGTCAATCAGAGAACTTCAGTCACTCCTATTTGATAATCCAGCTAGCTCTGTTCCTGTAATGACTACTGGATGTGTATGGTGACGGTGCCAAGATTCTACCATAGGTGAGGCATCCTTTAGACCAGAAATACATCAAAAAGGGAATCCATGAGACTCAACTGCCTGCTTCAGTTTTCATGCAGCCATTGGTCAAAGAAATATATTTCCCAAGATGGGAAAGCACATCTTCCAAGCTTTGCTTTTTTTTTTTTAAGGTTTTATTGGGGAAATTGGGGAAAGGGAACAGTGTTGGGGAATTGGGGAAGGAGAACAGCCAAGTTGTTGTCCTTCAATCTTAGTTGTGGAGAGCGTAGCTAGCTCAGCCCAAAGCCCAGTCGCCATCTGGCAGGTGTCAGCAGCTCGTGACCATGTTCAATCTTAGTTGCGGGTGGGCATAGCCCACCATCCCATGCGGGAGTCAAACTGGCAACCTTGTTGTTAGGAGCACATGCTCTCACTAGCTGAGCTATCCTGCCACTTGTTGGCAGCTCAGCGGCAGCTCAGCTCGGGCGCAGCTCACTGGCCCACGTGGGAATTGAACCCATAACCCTGTTGCTCAGAGCTCATGCTTTTCACCAACTGAGCCACTTGGCCGACCCCCAGCTTTGCTTTTAAACTGAGTTCTGCTCTCTCAGTGGGCTGCATCATTTGTTCAAGGCAGCAAAGACTCTTTGCCTCTGAACTTCAAGAGTTGTCTTAGAAGGAATCATGAGCTGGTAACATCTGTATTTAATCTCAATTTAATATTATTTCATAATAAGCTTTTGATTCAATGCCCACTTATTCTTAAATGGTAAAGTCATTCCTCATGACACATTCAATATAGTGAAACCTGAAAGAATTTATAGGTATTTATTCACTGTATAGTATCAGTTGATTGAATTAAAGGAATATACAGATCTCTTGTCTGATGATCTAATAAAAGGACTCCTTCATTTGTTCATGTGTTGCTGTATTACATTTGTTATTTTTCTCTGTTCTGTCTTCAATTCCCATGGTTTTGCTCATTTCCAAAAGTCCTTGGGCACTGTCCCAGCCTACAACCTGCTAGAAAATATGGGAAAGGATTGGCAGAAATTGGCTGATGTAGGCTTTTATTTTTTTAGTGGCAAAAGTAGTATTAAATGTGTTAACTGTCGGGCCGGCCGAGTGGCACGTTGGTTAAGAACTTGCTTGGGATGCCAGAGGGCCCCAGTTCGGATCCCACATATGAGGGCCAGTGACACTGCCCTCTACAGCTAAGATGCTGAACAACAGTTCAATCTGGAGCTGGGCTGCCGTGGGTCGCCGGCGACAGTGTAGGCTGTAGTCCCCTGCTGCTGTGGGTTGCCATAAGCTACCATGTGTAGCCGGCAGCCAGCGTGAGTGGCCAGCAGCCAGCGTGAGCGGCCGTCCAGAGGCCGGCGACTGATCTGCTTCACCCGGGAAGAGCACAATGATGGTGCCAGCTTGGGCCAGCGAAGCAACATCCTCCACAACTAGACTGAAGAACAAACCAACAGCAACTTGTCTGTTCCCCTTCCCCAATTCCCCAATAAAATCTTTTTTAAAAAATGTGTTGGGCCGGCCGAGTGGCGCGATGGTTAAGAACTCGCTTGGGATGCCAGAGGGCCCCGGTTCGGATCCCACATATGAGGGCCAGTGACACTGCCCTCCACAGCTAAGATGCTGAACAACAGCTCAACCTGGAGCTGGGCTGCCATGAGTCGCCGGCGACGGCGTGGGCTGCAGTCCCTGTGGCAGTGGATTGCCATGGGCTACCGTGTGTGGCCAGCAGCCAGCGTGAGCGGCCAGCAGCCGCAGTGAGCGGCCGTCCAGAAGCCGGCGACTGATCTGCCTCGCCCGGGAAGAGCGCAATGATGGTGCCAACTTGGGCCAGTGAAGCAACATCCTCCACAACTAGATTGAAGAACAAAACGACAGCAACTTGTCTGTTCCCCTTTCCCCAATTCCCCAGCACTGTTCCCATCCCCCCAATTCCCCAATAAAAATCTTTAAAAAAAAAAAAAAAAAAAAAAAAAAAAAAAAAAAATGTGTTAACTGTCTTAGGATAGTCCCTCTTAGGATAGTCCCAAATTTAAGGGAGATCCCCCTGTCTCCGCCAGATCTTACTTAGATTTGTTCCATCTCATTTTGAAAGAAAGTTCAGGACCCGGAGAGGCAGAGACAAGTCAAAGTATTTGCACTTTCCCTTTATTCTACATCCAAAATAGTGCCAGTAACATTCGATCACTGTTAGCCCTGCTTCCTACCACTTGCCAAAGAATGGATTCTTCAATTGTCTAAACAACATCCACGACCCATGTTTTTTTTTTCAGTAATTTGATGGCATGAGAAGGGAGTGTCTGTGTCCCATAGCCTGGATGGTTTTCCTTCCAAAGGGGGAAGGCACCAATTGCAAAAGTTGCCCCAATCCCCCACCCATGCTGGTGGAATGTGACTGTACCTTCTCCCATCAAGAGGTGGAGTCTGTTTCCACATTTCTCAAATCTGGGCTGGCCTTGTGACTTGCTTTGGCCTATAGCATTCGGGGAGAGTGATGATGTTCAGCGAGGTCCACTCTCTCTTCGACCCCTGCCTCAGCCATAAAAATAAGCCAGGGGCTGGCCTGGTGGAGCACAGCAGAGCAGCCAGCCCCCAACAGACCCCTGAGCTTACTACACACATTTATGCGCCCCTCCCAAATCAGCCCAGCCCAGCCCAAAGCAACAGAACTCCAGCCAACTTGTAGTCTTGGCAGCAAAAATAAATGTTTAGTGTTTTATGCCATTGAGTTTACGCAGCATTATTGTGGCAACAGATAACTAATACAACTGGCCACATTTGTTTTAAACATTTTGTTGTTAAATATAACACAAATGCAAAAAAAAAAAAAAAACACTGCATACAACACAAGGCGATATAAGGCAAGCATCCTTGTAACCACCACCACCCTTATCAGAAGACAGAGGCTTCCCGTAATTCCTCTGTGTGCCCCCATCACAAAAATCACCATTATGCTGACTTTTATGGTAATTAGTTATAGTTTTATCACCCAAATGTGCATTTCTGACATTACAGTTTAGTGTTTTATCTTTTAAGTCTCTTTTCATTTATATAGGTTTCCCCTTCATTCTTTTTTTCTTTTTTCAAGATTTTATTGGGGAATCGGAGGAAGGGGAACAGACAAGTTGCTGTTGTTTTGTTCTTTAGTCTAGTTGTGGAGGATGTCGCTTCACTGGCCCAGGTTGGCACCATCATTGCTCTCTTCCCGGGCGAGGCAGATCAGTCGCCAGCTTCTGGACGGCCACTCACAGCAGCTGCTGGTCGCTCACGCTGGCTGCTGGCTACACACGGTAGCCCGTGACAACCCACTGCCACAGGGGCTGCAGTCTACGCCATCGCCCGCGACTCATGGCACCCCAGCTCCAGGTTGAGCTGTTGTTCAGCATCTTAGCTGTAGAGGGCAGTGTCACTGGCCCTCATATGTGGGATCCGAACCGGGGCCCTCTGGCGTCCCAAGCCAGTTCTTAACCATCGCGCCACTCGGCCGGCCCTCCCCTTCATTCTTTTTCCTCCCTTGATAATTTGCTTTTTTATAAAACAACTTTATTGAGAAATCATTTAAAGACCACAAAATTCACCTGTTTTAAGTATATAGATCCAAGACATTTAGTAAACTGACCAAGCTGGGTACCATCACCACAATAATTTTAGAATATTTCCACCACCCCAGTAAGATCCCTCCTGCCCATTTAATTTCCATTCCATCCCCCAGACCCAGGCAACCACTCAACTACTGTCTCTATATAGATATGCCTCTTCTAGACATTTCATATAAATGGAATCATACAACATGAACGGCACCTTTCATTTAGCACGTTTTCATGATTCATCCATGTGGTAGTATGTACTTTATTCTTTTTTATGGATGAATAATATTCCACTGTAGGGCTAGACCACATTCTGTTTATCCACTCACCAGTTGGACACTTAGGTTGCTTCCACACTTTAGCTATTCTGAATAACACTGCTGTGAACATTTGCATGCAAGTTTTTACATGTACATATTTTTTCTCTTGGGTAGATATCTGGAAGTAGAGATTCTGGGTTATCTGGTAATTCTGTTTAATTTTTAAAGAAACTGCCGAACTGTTTCCCAAAAGGGCTTCATCATTTTACCTTCCACCAGCAGTGTAAGGTGGTCGCCATTTTTCTATATCCTTGCCAAGACTTGTTGTCTGTCATTGTGATTAGTCATTCTAGTGGGTAGGAAGCAGAATCCTCCTTCTTCAAGAAACCAAATCACAGAATCCTTAGTCCGGATTTTGCTCATGCCCGTGGTGTTACATAACATGTTCTTGTGTCCCCTGAATTTCTTGTAAATAGGTATCCGGTTGATCTATATCAAATTACCAATATCCAAATTTTTAAATCTGAACAGATACCAGTGTACCTCTCTTTGCAATAACAGAAGGAATCAGTCTGCTATTCTATATTTCCAGTGAGAAAGGAAAAGCTGTTACCTAATGATGTCACATGGGGCCTTCACGAGGTTCTCCAAAACAATAATATGTACACATGGGAAAACGTTTAAAACAGAACAAAGGTGTGCACAGAGATAGGCAGTCTCCCCAGGAATTCTTACACACCATGGTGGGCGTGTGGGATGAGGAAACAATCTGTTGATTCTTGGTGAAATTGGTAGCTATGCCCTATAACCAGGCAATCTCTCTCCTGGGTATGTATCTGTGACAGGCTCTAGTCTATGCAAAACGTTCACTGCCCCTTCCTCACAGAGGATTTACTTACTGCTCTACAGACACCAGGCTTAGCCATGTGACTTGCTTTAGCTAAGGAAATGTGAGCAGAAGTGTTAAGAGCCTCAGCACATGGTTCACTATTTTTTCCTCTCCCACAGAGCCTGGCAATGTACCAGATAGACGCTGCTCTGTTAGCCTCAGCCCCGGAGTGAAAACAACGTAAAGCAGCCCCAACAACAAATACAAATCACACAGCCTGATCAGTCAAAGATGATCAAAATAAGGGCCTTTATAGATGTCTCTGGAGAGATGGGGAGAGAGAAAAAAAAGGATATAAATAACCATTATGTACAACTTCCAACGGTAAAATTCTCCCAGCCACCCCTTCCAGCTTGAATTCCAAAGCCTGACGCAGAGATTGGGCACCACCAGGTAAATACACAAGTATCCAGGCTCTGTCTCCAGTTGCCGATGAAGATGGGGCAGGTCAGGCCTAGAAACAAAATGTGCAGGAGGCATTAGAAAGGGCTGCCCCTCCGTTTCCTCCCCCTCTCCCCAGGGAGGGGAAATCAGTAGAGAATATCTGGCTGAGGCTTCCCACTCTGACCTCTTGAAGCCCACAGTCTTCCAAAGAGAAGGCAGCAAGTAGCTCAAAACGACAGCAAGAGGAATTACAAATATAATTGAGTCAGAACAGAAAAGTGGATTATGGACCTTCCAAAGACTCTACCCTCCTCATTTTAGATATGATAAAGCAGGGCTACAGGCAATACAGGGGCTACCCAGGGTGCGCAATGTGTGCACAGGAGGTAGAGGAGAATAGCTACCTCCCGTGCATAGACCGAAGGAGCAGATATGACGTAAATCTCGCGAGAGTCCCCATCTTCAGGATGACTCCAGTCTGCGGATAGGCTGCGGGAGAAAAAGAATAAGATCGAGGCTCTTTAAATTCTCAGATCTTGTGTTCCCCACCCGCGGGGAGGGGAACCCAAAGCCAACTAAGAGAACTGTGGAACGACCTCATCGAAAGAGTGTGGAGCAGAGATAAAAGGGACAATCAGGGACGTCCTCAAAGGAATCAGGCCAATTGCACTGTAGAGACTGACGAAAGCAGCCAAGAGGAATAAGGCAAGCGTCTGCTGCCCAGTCCCTCACCTCGGGCCGTCGCCGGAACCCTCCTGCGTCCTCATGTTGTTGAGCGCATCAGGGAGCGCGTGGACAGATGGCTCCGGGGTCCCCGCCAGCAAACGAGACCCAGTATCCGGGCCAGGCCCACGGCGTCGCACGTGGATCAGCAAGAGCGCAGTGCCCGCCAAGCCCGCAGCCACCAGCAGTCCCAAAGCAGGCGGCAAAAGAAAACGCTGTGGGTCGCCCTGCCTCAGGTCAGGCAGGGCCGCGGGCAGTGAGCCTGCGCCGTCGTCCGCGCCGTGGGGGTGGACCGGGAACTCACAACGCGAGCCCATGTAGCCGGGTGCGCAGGCACAGACGAGGCCCGAGAAGTGGGCGTAGCAGCGGCCGCCGTGGGCGCAGGGCCGCGAGGAGCACGGGTCGGCGCGCTCGCGGCAGTCTCGGCCGCCAAAGCCCAGCGCGCAGGAACAGCGGCGCGCGCCGCCACCCTCCAAGCACGTGCCGCCATTGGCGCAGGCGCGGCCCGCGCAGTCGTCCAGGTCGTGCTCGCAGCGCGGCCCCGCGAAGCCCGCGCGGCAGCGGCAGCGCAAGGCGTGGCCCAGGTCCAGGCAGAGCCCGCCTGTGGGGGGGGGGGGGGGGGAGAGGGGCGTCAGGGGCGCGGCCTGGGGGAGGGTTCCCCTCTCGCGCGCTTCAGTTTTCTCTGTTCTGTAAGATACCCTCACTTTGTCTCTGGGTCCCCGCCCCCGCCCCCGGCCACACACACACACACACGCGCGCGCGCGCGCGCCGCTAACTCCAGGACCAATGTGCCTGGAGCCCCCGCCCGCTGAAGTCTTGGATTAACCCCGTCTCAACTCTTTGGCTCTGTGCCTCTTTTTTCTCTGGACTTCAACTGTACTTAAATAGCTAACAGTTCCAGAACGATGGGTTTGGACCACCTGGCCTTTGCCCAAGCCTTCTCCTTTTTCCCTTCTTTCGTTTCTCGCGTTCTTTTCACCTTTTCTTTTCCTGAGCTTAACCTTCAGGTCTCAGCTTAGATGTCCCCTCCTCCAGAAAGTCCTCCAGAACTCTTCCTCCATCCCGGCTCTGCGCTTCCCCCATCACAACCCTGACCACTCTGGGCTCTGTCTGAAGACGACTCAATCTTCCTCTCTAGGCTGGTACCCCCAATGAGGGCAGGACCCAGAGCTGTCCTAGTCACTGCTGTGTCCCTAGTACCACTCAGCCCAGAGTAAACACTCAGTGAATGTTTTGGTGAGAATTAGTATTATAATAATGCACTGAGCCCTTTACATTCATAATCTTTTAACGCCTATATCAGATCAGGTTTCCCCACTGCTCAGAATCTTACTGCCGCTTGTCTTCCTCAGAGTAAAACCAAAATCCTCCTTAATGGCCCATTAAGTCCCACAGGATATGTCCTGGTCACCTCCCTGACCTCATCTCTCACCACTTTCCCCTCACTCACTCACCACCCTGGCTTTCCTGTGATCCTCAACATACCAGGCACATTCCTACCTCAGAGTCTTTGCACTTGCTGTTCCCTCTGCCTGGAACATACTTTTCCCCCAGATACCCACATTTCTTCCTCCTCACTACCTTCACCAAGGTCTTCCCTAACTACTCTAGCTAAAATGTCAACCTGCCTCCCACATATACGCCACATGCCCTTTCTGGCTTTATTTTTCTTTTTAGTTTTTATCACCACTTAACCTCCCACATAATTTACTTCTTTATCTTATTTATTGTCTATCTGCCCCATCAGCTCTCTGAGGGTAGGGGTTCGGGTGTTTCATTCCCTGCTGTATCCCCAGTGCCTAGAGCAAAGTCTGGCACACAGTAGATGTTCAATTAATATTTATGAGATAGGAACATCACTTCACCCCTTTTACAGAACAAACTGAGGCTGGGCAGACAGGGTGGTTCACTTCCCCAGGTTTCAGAGCTAAAGGAGGTAAAGCCTGGATTCCCACCCAGGACTGTCTGAGCCAAGTCCTCCTTTTGCCCACTGACCATGCAGGGACACCCCCCCACCCCCATCCATGACCACTCTGGCCTCCCCACCTCACCATTCCGGCATGGCTGCAGGCTGCAACGGTCCACCCTCTTCTCACAATTGGAGCCTTGGAAACTGGGCGGGCAGTGGCAGATGTAGGCAGAGTCAGGGTCTGCACCTCCCACACACAAGCCACCATTGAAGCAAGGTCCATCTGCGCATGTCACCCCGCTCACCTCACACCGCAACCCGTAGAACCCACGAGGACAGGTACATTCGAAGGACCCCAGTGTCTCCTGAGCAGGGGCAAGAGGACTTCAGATTGGGGTCTCCTTGGAGCAAAACCCTATCCCCCTCCTCAGTCTTGACCATGGCCGGTGCTGCTCCTTGTCGTGTTCCACCTCCCCGCATGCAGGGACCTCACCTGGGAAGTCCTCCCCAAATAACCCCTCACTCACTCCATGTTTCTGGGTCTGCCCATCCAACCCTCAGGGAGGAGGCTCTGGGAGCCCAGACACAAGCCCATTCCCACCTCCACTCCTTTGTCTATCATACGCTGCCTACCTGGTCTGCCCTCTCCGATTCTGTCCACATAGCGAAATCCTACTTTGAACTCCTAGCCCCTCCTCCATGGAGACTTCTCAGGCCCTCCCTCTAACTTGAATCCTGAGTGTGTCTCCCCGTCCCATGCTGGTAGTGTTCAGGTGTCCCACTCCGGGCTCTACATTATCCCAGTGCACACCAGGCTCACTCCTACAGCCACACCTTTGCTTGCCCAGGCCAGTCACCTGGTCTACCCTCTCCATTCACCTCCCCTCAGCCAAATCAGACTTCAGAAGCCCCAGCCCTACACCCATCTCCAGGAAGCCCTCTCTGATGCACCCCATCCCAAATCCCCAACCCACCTGCCCCACCCCCACCCCCCCACCCCGTACCTTGAGCTCTGAGTTGTTCTGTATCCCACAGGAGGGGCAGTTTGTGGCCCCACAGGACTCCTCAGCATTCCCACACCACACCTTCAGGTGCCACACACTAGATCTGCTCTCCCCAATCTCATCCCCATCACCTAATTCTACTTCAAGGCCCCAGATGCAGGCTGGACACCTCCAGGAAGCCTTCCTTGACAGCTACCCCTGGCCCTCCCCAGGCTGTTCTCATGGAACCCCCATCAGGGGATGGAGGGAACTCCCAAGGTAAAGTACTGATCAGGATGAGGTGGGAGGGGTGATACTAACACTACAGCTGCCCCCATTGGCACAGGGATTCCCATCACAGGGCCCAGGACCAGGTACAGGTTCGAGGCATCCAGCGGTGGCAGAGGATGGGCCCCTGGGGCTGAGACAGCTGCTGGTGGAGACAGGAACCGTGCAGAGGGGCCCAGTCCAGCCCTCCAGGCATCGACATTCATCAGGCTGCTCACAGAAGCCGTGCTCTGGGCTGCAGCCAGCTCGACATGCCGCTATGCAGGACAGAGAAGCAGAAGGATGAGGAATACTGATGAGGGCAGAATCAGTAGGATAGGAATCTAAGAAGTTTCTGAGAGCTTTCTGTGCACCACCTTGTTTTTGTCCTTGTGACAATCTTCTGAGCTAGGTGGTACTGTGACCCCCAATTTACAGATAGGGAAACTGAGGCCCAGAGAGGTGGAGTGACTCGCCCAGTTAGGAAGTGGAGGGATGAGAATTTGAACCCAAGTCATTGGACTCCAGAGTCTGTGCTCCTGGAAAGAGAATGGAGTGGGGGCTCTCAGGTCTGAGCTTAGAGAGGGGAGAATGAAGCGAGAGCACTGGGGATTAGGCAGGGACCCCTGGCCTTTCAGGGGAGATAAGAGGGCCTTGGATTAGGGCAGGTCTGGGAGGATTTGGATAAACCTGGAAATCCTAGGGATTTGGGAGGGGCTCAGAAATTTGGGGAAGGGTCTGAGAGTACCCAGGATGGAGGATGGATTCCAAGCTTTAGAAAGTAATGGGGTCTGGGGCCGGCCGGGTGGCGCAATGGTTAAGAACTGGCTTGGGACGCCAGAGGGCCCCGGTTCAGATCCCACATATGAGGGCCAGTGACACTGCCCTCCACAGCTAAAATGCTGAACAACAGCTCAACCTGGAGCTGGGCTGCCATGAGTCGCCGGTGATGGCGTAGGCTGCAGCCCCTGTGGCAGTGGGCTGCCATGTGTGGCCAGCAGCCAGCGTGAGCGGCCAGCAGCCGCAGTGAGCGGCCGTCCAGAAGCCGGCGACTGATCTGCCTCGCCTGGAAAGAGCGCAATGATGGTGCCAACTTGGGCCAGTGAAGCAACGTCCTCCACAACTAGACTGATGAACAAAACGACAGCAACTTGTCTGTTCCCCTTCCCCCAATTCCCCAGCACTGTTCCCATCCCCCAATTGCCCAATAAAAATCTTAAAAACAAACAAACAAACAAACAAACAAAAAAGAAAGTAATGGGGTCTGGCTTGCATTTGCAGGGAGAGAGGATGAAGGATCCCTTGGTGAGGGAGAGTGGGGGGGGGAATGGGGGGGGTAACTACGAGGAGTTTCCAAAGATTCTGGATGGGGGTAGGGAAGGACCCAGAATTAGAAGAGGTTGGGGGTGACTGCATCTGGAAAGAGGTGTGGGTTAGGGGAAGAGGTGGGAGGGTACCGCCAGCATGAGAAATGGGTGTGGGGTTTCTCTTTGGGGCGACAAGAGTGCTGGGAAGAGGGAAGGGGGCTGGAGTGCACAGGCAGGGCTGGAGAGAAGCCTAGGGTGCTTAGTTTCCCTGAGGAGGTGGCTGGATCGTTGGAGGGAGTTGACACCTGTGAGTGGAGCTGGAGCAGGGCGTGGGGTACATGGACAGAGGTCAGCGTCATTCCCAAGTTTCCTAGAGCGGGTGTCTGGGGTACCTGGGGAGGACTCTGGGGTCCCCAGGTCCCTGAAGAGGGTAACCGGGTTCCAAAAAGGGGCCCAGGTACTGTAAGGGGATGGACTAAAGAAGGGCGGGGAATGGGTGGTGCTGAATGCAGGACTCACGCGGCGCTTCGCACTCATCTTCCACCGGGACGCAGGGGCGCAGTCCCGGGCCGCACCGCAAGGGGGCACTGCGCGAGCGGCAGAAGCGCGCGCACGCGGCCCCAACGGCGGGCGGCTCACAACGCGCGCGGTAGGAGAAGCGCAACTCCCAGGCGCCTGCGCGCTGCACGTCCCGGGCCCACGGGCCCCCGGCCGCCAGGCGGCGCCGGCCGGCCACACGCGCCAGCAGGCTCCAGTCGGGCCCTGCAGGAAGAAGGGAGCGGAGCTGAGGTGGGCTCTGCCTGACCGTGGTCCCTCTCAGTCTCGCGATAGAGGTGGAGCACGCAGGCTTGCATTTCCCCCGCCCCACTTAGCGAGGCAAAGATACCCCTTTTCGAGCCCTGAGAATGGCAGTTACCCCTTAGCAAGGCTGTAAGCTCCCTTAATGCGCCCTGGGACCTTTGATGTCATGATCCCATCTAGTACCCAATGACCATCACGATGATCACAGCTCTCCCATAAAAGCCGAAATACCCCAATGTTTGGCCTCAGAATCATTGTATATTAGCGTAGTGATGAGACCTCAAACACCCTGTGACATTTGATATCTCGCTCGATATGGCCAGGGGGCAATAACAGGTCTTTTGAAGTGAGGTCATAATACCCCCAAATTGTGCCTCAGGATCTTCCCATATCAAAATGGTGACAGAGACCCCAACTACCAAACCATAAATTACTCTTATTGCCTGAGGCCTTGGGATACCTGGAGAGTAGCAAGTTTCCTCCAGCAAGGCTGCTACCCCAATGTTGTGCCACAGCTTTCTATATCAAAATGATGACAGCCCCTACTGTGAGTCTTATATGGCACCAAAGTTCCCTCAAAACAAATATAAGATCACTCCACATCCCTCCCTGAAATCTTTGCTCAATGTTCTCTCTGGTGAGACTAACATCCCATAGAGCTCACTGGGACCTCTGTATAGACATGTCACAGAGCTTCCCATGCAAGAACCATATTGTACCCTGGGTTCCCAAAATCAGATGGTGACAGAGCAAGAATGTCACTGTGAGATGCCATATCCTGTTCTGGTGGCTTCGGTTCCAAGATAGTAAGAGCTTCCTCCACTTTGCCTGATATCAGGACCATAGACTTCTATATCCAGTACCAGGACATTTCTGTATTGACATGTCAAGAGCCCTGGAGCTGTCAACACCTAGCACCACTCTCCAGGAGCTGTGATGGCATCAAGGGTCCAGCAATCCTGTGAACGCCCCACCCTACAGACAACCCCATGTCACTCTCCTGGACCTCACATCAGGCCCCAACTCCCTGGAGCTCCCACACTCGACACTGCCGTCCCGAAATTGAAGACACTCACCTCCCATCTGATCTCCTAACTCCTCTCTCCAGGCTTCAATGATGAGAGAGAAGGTGCCCTGGTTGGGTGGAGAAAGGAAAGAGAGGAAAGAATGGAAGGCTGGTAAGGGCGAGTACTCGATGAATGCCAGAATTTAAGGCTGTTTACCATTCCGGGGACCAGACAGGCAAGGGATAGTTAGTTCCCAGAACTAGTCCAGGGAAGGAATAACAGTCTGGGTTTTCTTAATATTGAGTATTTACCAAATGGTAAGCACTGTACTCAAGACACCTGGTTGAATCCCTCAAAAGGGACCCTTGTGAGTTACCATGATGACCTTATTGTACAGATGAGGAAACTGAGGCTAGACAAGGCAAAGTCACTTGCCCAAAAGAACAAGGTTCTAAAATTCAAATACAGGTTTGTTCACCTCTGTGATTTTGGGGTTGTGGGATGGGAGAGAGGATGTTGGAAGTGAATGAGTCATCAATACAGACCCCAAATGGAAGCTCTGAGAAGGGATAATGTAAGAAGAGATTGGGGGTCCCCAAGATAGGGTATAGGAGGGTCCTTAGGTACAAGGAGATTTGGAGAGAAAGATAATAATCCCAGTATTTGGGGATTCACAGAACAGAAATAGAGTTCTGTGAATTTAGGATTTCCAGAAAGTGAGTTGAGGGTTCCAGGAATTGGGGGTCCAAAGAATGCAGGGTTGGGATCAGAGAGTTTGTGATCCCTAGAGAGCAAGGTGGAGTTAGAAAAGTTGGGGTCCCCAGTGGGTAGGGTTTATGGGTCTGAGAATGAGGAGGTACCAGGTGGTAGAGTTACTGGTCTGGGAATTTGGGATGGGGGCAGGGTTGGGGTCTTGGAAGTTAGAGGGCAGAAAGAGGTCAGGTTTGGGTAAGGCCCCCAGCACCGGGGTGTCCCGAGGTCGGGTCTCACCGGCCAGGCGTCCCGGAAGGGCACGCGCGTTAGGCCATCGGGCAGCGGCAGGTCAGGCGCCCCGGACTGCTCGGTGTAGACTGGCCCGCGCGCACTCAGCGCCGCGCCCAGGGCACACGGAGACTCAGCGGCCTCTTCGGAGACCCCTGGCTTCAGGCAGACCCTGAAGAACAGGCGGCAGGGGCCCCGGGCGCTGCAGGGGGACCGCGGAACCCCCGGACCGGGTCCAGGCCCAAAAGAGTGGATCTGCAGCTCGAAGACGCCGGCCGGCCATGCCTGGGACAGAAGAGGCACAGGGTGAGAAGACCGCAGGGATCTAGGTGTCTCGTCCCCCCGGCGCCCCCTCCCCAAGACCTCCGGGTCGCACTCCCTCCCATGATCTCTTTCCACTCCGCTCTGACCTGGGGAAGGAAAAAGAGTGCCAGGATCACCGTCCGGGACAGGAGTTGGAGCATCCACGAGGCGACCATGGCCTTTCAGAGGTCTGGGGAGCCGCAGCTGCTGGCTCTGGAGCCTTATATTTGAGGGGACGGCTCCGCCTCTTCAGGCAGCCACCCGGCTCCAGGGGACCCTAGGGGAGGAGGTCTAGGGGAAGGGGAGTGTGCTGGAGCAACCGAGAGGTTGTGTCCTGGGCACAGGCAGTGTATGTATGATCTTGTGTGTGGTTGGAGGTGCGATTGTGTGTGGCTACGTATGGGGTGAGGTTAGGGGGTTAAGCCTGTAGGTGAGGTTGTATATGATAAGATTCTGTGAGTGTGTGTGTGGTGTTGAGCAAGAGCTACTAGACAGTGTACGTCTAGTGATTTTGTGATTGTGTGTCTAGGTGAGATTGTTATTGGCTCCACATGTGCCTCAAATTGTATACGGTTAAGCCAGTTTGTGAGGCTGTAAATAATTCTGATTCTGTGTGTGTGTGTGTGTGCACGCACACCTGCATAAGAGAATGGAGGTGTATGTGACGTCATGACTGTGACTTTGAGATTGTGAGCCTGTGTGCATGCTTCTCTGTACATGTGTAATAGCAGATAGATGTGAGATACTGGACCAATGTGTGTAGCCCTATGAACCTGTAACTTTGTGATCCGTGCAAGTGCCTTTAGGAAGCCGGGTGTGTGTTTGGGAAGTGGGTAGGGTCTGTACACGGTTGTGAATGACTGAGGGTGCCTGTGTGTGAAGGAGACTCCGTGTGGGAGGTCCATGGGTGTAGCTGTGTGTGGATATGATTAAGATCAGCGTTCTTTGTGGACGTGTGTGTGTGTGTGTGTGTGTGTGTGTGTGTGTGTGTGTTTTCCCCTCTCCAAGACAAAGCTACCCTCCCAAACCTGTATCATGGATGCACCAGACGCCAGGGCGAGGAGCCCCCCGCCTCGGAGGGGGTTCCCAGCTGTATGTAAATGTCGCCATCTGCCGGGCGGCGGCGCCCCTCCCCCTTCGGGCCGCAGCTGGGCTGCCCGTTTGGCCTCCGGAAGGTGTGAGGAGCAAATGGGCAGGAAATTCCGTCTTCACATATCAAGGGCCCGATCCCTCACTCCAGGATGGGGGGAGCGGGGGCACCCCTGGGGCCTCCAGAAGCCCCTTAGTATTCCAGGACCACGGCAAGGAAAGCCAGTTAGGAGCAGATGTTCCAGCCCTCTGGTCATAATCACTTTGTGCCAGGTGCCGAGCAAAGCCCTTTAGATGGAGTACGCGTTTTTCCCCCCCAGGATAAAAATTTTAATACTTACAGACTAATAACTATAGGGGAAAATACAAGTTCAATTTATATACATATTTTTCTTTTAGCGAAGATAGAGTGAACAATAAAGCACAGCCCAGCAGTCAGGCATACTGTGCTTAGTAATTTTTAATAAACGAGAGAATTCAATCTAGTTTTCTCTTAATCGTGAGGACTGGAGTCATGGGTTTTGTTTGAGCAGAGAGCCATGATCAAATTGTGCAGAACATCCCAGGTTCCTTTGCACAGGTTTTCCCTCTACTTGTTCTATTCTTTCCACTCCCTTCTCTATTTAATTGTTCTCACCATTCAGACATCACCTCCTGTGGGAAGCCTTCCGTAACACTCCAAGCACTTCCTCTGAGTCCCACAGCCGTGATTCCTCTAACCCAGCCCTGACCACTCTGGCCTGTGGGGTCGTTCTAAGCACAAATTTGACCATGTCCCTCCCCTGCATAGGCTCGCCCATGGCTCCCCGATGCCTTTAAAATACACTTCAAAATTCTAAATTTGACACTTGAGTCCCTCCTTCCACATTCCCCTTACTCAAACAGGTTCTGTGGCCCCAAAGCATGGAGCCAGACCTTGTAGACCAGTTACCAGGAGACAAATTAGGCCCTGTACTGAGGTAGGTGGAGTGAGCTTCCTATCACAGGAGACATTCAAATGGCATTTGGACAGCCATTAGAATCAGCTGTGGGAGAAGGCAAATTCCTGCCCTGGACAATTATGGGAGGGTAACAGATTCCAGGTCTGATATCTCAAAAAATTTAAAGATCGTAAAAATAGCCAGCCTTTATTGAGGGTCTTGTGCCAGGCTTGATAGTGTTTCACATAAATTCTTTTACATGTGTGAAGTGCTTTAAGGGATTTCTAAGCATCTTTTTGGCTACTCAGGACTCTTCCTTATGTGCTGACCTTAGAGCCCACAGAAGGCCATGATGAGGTGACATGTGAGCAGACCTAGAGGGGAGGGAGTAAGCCCTATGGATCCTGGGAAAAAACATTCATGGCAGAGAGTAGCAAGTGCAAAGGCCCTGAGGTGACCATGCCTGGCACACTCAGATATCCCCATGGCTATCCTCATTTCATTCTGGTCTTGGCTCAAATACACTCTCCCGAGTCCTTCCCTGACTGTTCCATCCCATCCGAAACAGCACCCCAAGTCCCCAAACCACTCCAACTCCTTACCATATTTTCTTTATGCGTCTATTACCCTGAAAAATACCTGACCATTGTCTGTCTCCTCCATAAGAACATCACCTCCATCAGGGCAGAGCTTTTTACCTGATTTGTTCACTGATGCACCCTAGCCCCTAGAGGCCTGGCAGCCGGTGCCCAGGAGATACTGAATGAGGGAGGTACTATCATTAACCTCTTATGAGGAAACTGCGAAGCTTTGAGACCTTGCTCAGGGCCTCAGGGCTTGCGAGTGGTATGTGACCTGGGAATTCAGACCCTGTTGGGGTATGCCTTTATGCTGGCCCAGTCCTGCCCCTCACATGATGCCACGATGCAGCCCTAGGGCATTTTAGGAAAACATCTTAGGCCATGCATGTTAGCAATGTCACAGAGGCTGCCTGTGCAGTCAAACCCTCTCCTGCCCTCTTGCAGGTGTGGCCTGACAGACAGAACCATCACTAAGCCAGCACTGAGGTGGGGGAAGAGGACTGGGGGAACACGCTGAGCACTGAAACATGGGCCACCCAGAGTGCCAGAGCCTTACTCCCCAGGGGCCACTCTTGACCACTGGGGGACAGGGGCCAATGGATACATTTCCTCCTTTCATGCCCTATGGGTGGACAGATCTGAGTCACATTTCAAAAGGCTCCTCAGCTGTGTAACCCATGTGGTAGGTAGGCACACAGTTGTGGTTCTCCCTCCATCCACAACTCACTCTCCCCAGGATCCCACTGTCTAAACACATAAGCCTCAATCTCCACCTTTGCTTTCAGTGAAGACAGTTTCCAATTCTCAAAGCTACATGCAAAAATACCCCCCAAAAAACAACTAACAGAAAAAAACCCTCAATGCTGCGGAGGTCCTCAAGCTAGGGAGTCCTGAGGACATCGGGAAACGGCATTATGTACAGTACACCTCGGGGTTGGGGGTGGGAGTGCAAATCTTAATCCTTCTTTGTAGACGTCTGTGAGCCTTTTTAAAAATCTAGAGTTCAGAGGTTCAATCTGGCCAATACAGATTCAAATACATTTTAATTATTATTGTAATCACCAGAGGTCTTTTTAAAACATTTAACTGGTACTAGCACTAACTGCTGGCTGGAGCAGAAAAGACTGGGAGAGGCAGGGGAGCAGCTACCAAACTGGTACAGGCTATTTCAATCTGCAAATAACCAGTATGGCCTGGTAACAAGCCCCCGGTGAATACCCATATGGGCCAAGTATGAACTGTCCTGTTTACGCTGCATGACCATTATACTAAGATAGGTATACTACCATCACCTCCATTTTAGAAATGAGGAAACTGAGGCACAAAGATGCCTTGCCCATGGTTCACAGTTACCATCTGAATGCCTCACTCAGCCCTCAAGCCTAGCCTGGGGCAGGTACTGTTCTTTTATAGATGCGGAAGCTAAGGCATTGAGGGTGACATAACTTGCTCCAAACCACACAGTCAGGAAGCTTGGATTTGAACTCGGACAGTCTGAAGCTCATCCTCTTAAGTCACACACAACTGTGCTGTCCAGTGTAGGAGTCAGGAACCACATGTGGCTATTTAAGTTAAAATTAATTAAAATAAAAAATTACATTCCTCAGTAACCCTAGCCACATTTCAAGTATTCAACAGCCTCCTGTGGCCACTGGACAGCGCAGACATAGAACGCGGAATAAACATGGCAGAAAGTCTCACTGCAGTGCTGCCACGCAATCTGTCTGTTTTGATTAGAAGCCAACATTTAAAAATTGGGGGATTTAATATAAAAATCCCAATTGCTGGCTTTTACTGAAAAAATCAGAAGATCAAACAACACGACACCCCACCTTCCCATGGGGCCACAGCTGGCAGAGCTGGGCAGAGCTGCCCTCTTGAGATGAGGCAATCTCTTCCACCAGAGCCCACTGAGACCACGCTTCACATATTTACACAGCTGCCTGGCAGCTACCTGTCTTTAAAACCCCCAGTGCAGTCCTCTCTTCTCTTTTCCACAGATGGAGAATCTGCGGCCAGAGAGGGAGGTGCACTTTTTGCAGATGACACATCACTCGGGAAGACACGGCCAGAGCAGGGACCCACGTTTTCAGATTTCCAGGCCAGGGTTAAAAACCAACCCTGATTCCCCAAAGCACTTAAGTCTGTGCTTGGCAGCCAATCAGCCACTCGGACCTCACCCCGATGCCCCCATCTGGAGACTCTCCGGACACAGCAGTATGGCGTCTGGGATGGATTTTATTGGACAAATAGCTGCCCAAGCCGTGGTATGGAAGCACTGCAGCCTGGGGCCTGGGACCCAAGCACTCAGTTTGAGGAGGCCCAGAGTCAGGGCTGTTTGGAGCGAGGCCACAAGCGGCTGGTGAGAGAGCTGAAGAAGAGGTTCTGCTTGCTGGATTTGGAGAGTTCGGCCAGGCGCTGCTGCTCCTCCTAGGGTCCGGGCACAGATGGAGGGGGGGGGAGGGTCAGCTGGGATGGGCAGAGCCTCCTCCCAGAATTCCAGGTCCCCAGCCCTCAGCCCATGCATGGGCCATCTTCTTAACCCTCTGCACAGCCCAGATCCCTTTCCCCAAACCCCCAGGACACCAGCCAAGACACAAAAGGAGCCCAGACCCCAGGGATCCAACCCAGACACTGACAGGAGCCAGCTCTGAGCCATAGTGGCCCAGACTCAAATCCCATTATGGCCATGACCCCCTCCCCCAGATCCCAGAGGTTCCCTCCCCTTAACCCTGGTAACCTATCTACTCCAACCTGGATGCTGTGGAGACCCCCAAGCCCTTCAACAGACTGCATCATCCTGTTCTCTGAGCCCCCAGTGCCCAGCCCTGAGCCCTATGACATCAGGATGCTGGGGGATCCAAGGCCCAAATCTCCAAGGACTCCTGCACGGGCACTCAGGAGCTCCAGCCCGACCCCAGAAACCCAAGCTAGAACCCAACCTCAGCCTAGATCCCTGGGAATCTCTCCCAGACTCAATCCACACTCAGCCCCACTTCCAAATCACCAGGATCACACCAGAACTCCTTCCCCAGACCCTTGGGCCAAGTGTCCATGGATCCCTCTTCTCAGACCTGATCCAAACCACGGTCCACAAAAAACTGGGGCCCACAGATCTGCTAGAGACCATCAAGGACGACCCCTCTTCCAGACCTAACTAAAATGCTTGGTGTTTCCTGCCTCCTTTTCTCAGAGCAGCCCACCCCTCATTACAAGAGCCCCAGGGGACAGGGGTTGTGAAGAGAAGGTATTTGCTCCAGGTCACACAGCCAGAGCTGAGCCAGGCTGCTCCAGGGAACTGCTACGATGTCCATGCCCCCCCACCCCCGACCCCGCCCCGCCGTGGGGACCTGAGTACCCACCTGCTCTAGCCGGCTTTGCCGCTGTTTGAAGGCCTCCAGCGGGTCATCCTCCAGGGCATAGTGCTCCAGCACGGTCCGGACATCCTCCACACCATTCAGTGCAATGGCTGCGGACACAGCAGGTGGGGGTCAGCCACGCTGAAGGCCAGAGGCAGGAGGAGCCCACAAGGGTAAAGGTCAGCCACTGGGGAGGGTGAGTGATACCTGGAATGCTTCTCAACACTCTAACAGGGCTCCCGTGACCATGCTCGAGGAGCACCCCAAACATTCTAAGACGCTTCTAAAGACTGCAAGAGGCCTTAAAAATCCCAGGGCAGTGGACCTACTGTATCTCAAGTACCCAGTTGGACATGAAAAAAAAGTCAAAATCAAGAATCTAGCATTCCTCTTGAGGGTCAAGGGCTTTGGGGTCAGAGGCCAGGTCAGGGGTCAGCCTCACTCTTGAGGAAGGCAGACAGGTCCAACAAGACCCGGTCATCAGAGTTGCCGTCCCAGGGTCGCAGGGCAACGCCATTGTAGGGCTGTAGGCGGAAGGCTTCCTTCTTGCAGTCCACGACTACTACACGGGCCGGGTCCCGATTGAGACACGAAATGTCCTGCAAGTGGGTGATAGGTGAGAGAGGGAGATAAACAGGCTCACAGACAGCACCGCACACTAGGATCACCATGACAGGGCCTCCCAAAGACCAGCCTGGGATGCTGGGATGATGGCATCACCGCCCCCTCACGCCCCGGGGAGTTGGGGAGCTAGTCACATAGATTCCTAGACTTAGGGCCTGGCACACAGATTAACTTGGAGGTTCCCTGGGGAGAGTCCAGGCACTTGTGTGTTCAACCACTGCCCCAGATGATTGTGACAGTTGCAAGCTTGTGATCCTCTCACCCAAATAAAGAGGTACAGACAGATCTATGGCCACACAGGAAGTCACTCAAAGACAGGTACCCAGACACAGACCCTTTAAAACCCTCAATCACAGCCCATGTCCCTCTGAACCCTGAACTATGCAGACTCACCAAGACAGTCAGAAACCCAACAGACAACTATACATATGGAAACTTGGACCCAGACCCACAAAGAGACCCATTCACAGACTCACAGACTCCTGGATACATTGCTGGTGACAGCACTAGATCCAGGTCAAACACACCCCAACAGTCTCATATAAGCTACAATTACACTCAGTTCCAGGCAGAGAGACAAAAACAGCTTCCAAACCGTATGTCCCTACCCCTTATCCCCAAGTGTCTTCTTTAGTGGGACCCCATTTCCCCCACTCCCACTGCCAGATTCTGGGGAAGGGAGAAAGGCCTAGAGGCCCAGCCCAGACTATGGGCAGGCTGGTGTCCCGCCCGAATCAGACCTGGGGCAGAACCAAACGCACGGTTGAGGCTGGGGTCAGAGCTGGGCCCTCTTTCTCTCAGGAAGTGCCAGCCCCCCTTGCCAAATCCCATGGCCCCCACAAGACACCTTAACATGATGTCCATCCATGTATCGCGTAGCGTCCCGGAAGAGGCGGTAGGAGATGAAGCCGTGAGGGTCCACGCTGTCAATGAGTGGAAATGCAGTCTGGGGGGAGAACAAGGTCAGGTTGAACCCTAACCCTGCAGCTATCCTGCATCTCCCGGCACGTCAGCCTCCCCTCCCCTGCCCCAGGGCCTTACCATGCCAGTCTCTGACGTAAAGATGACGATTTCATACAAGGGGGCAAGCTGCTGGAATAAGGTCTCGATGCCTGGACGCTTCTTAAACCTCCAGCCAGTGGCCAGCTGGTGAGGCAGTGAAAAGAGTGAAACACCGGAACCCAGAGATCCCCAGAGAACAAACCCGCCAAGAGAACAAAGACCCAGCCTGAGCGACTTCCAGAACCGGAGTGCTCTCCCTTTGTCTTTGTGGCTCTTGGGGGCGGGGAGGAGGTTCAGGAGTACATGGCTATGACTGAGGGCCTGGGTCCCAGAATAACAGCCGGCTCCTCTATAGCACTTACTGTGTGCCAACCTACGCGGTGGGGAGTCTCACACAGTTGAGAGGGAGGCAATGAGAGTGACACCTCCTTCCCAAGATCACACAGCGGAGCCGGGGTTGAATCCCAGCCTGCCTCCAGAGTCTCTGCTCCTAACCACAGAATCCAGTCACCCATGTCTACCCAGTGTCCCCAACCCGCTGCCTTCCCCAGGACACACCGACCACTCAGGGTGCAAGAGGACGCCGGTGAGCTCCAAGACCAGTGTGTAGGGTGGCTGGTAGTATGGCTCCCGCAGAGGGTCTGGGAGAAGGCAGGGGCTCGTAGGCTCGATGATCATCTGTGGGAGAGGGTCAGAATGGGGGCACTCAGACAAGGAGACAAGGAGCTGGGGAAGGAGGCGTGGGGACTGGGGCTCCTGCTCACCTGTCTATAATCTTTGAAATATTTGTATGTTCGGCGCAACTGCTGTACCAGAATTGGATCTAGGAGAACAGGCACAAAGGGATTCCAACATAAGCCGCTGCTCAACCTCCAGACAAACCAGAGCTTTACTTATCTACCAGATACAAACAGGTGTATACACCCACCTAGTTTGAACCAGTTCACTTTTAAGTCCAAAGGTAGAAGACAATGACATAACCACCAGACAGGAAGCAATATATTTATTCACCTGCCCCGTTTTAAGTTGAATACTTCTATCTACACACCACCCCAGATATAAAATAGAATGTTTATACATCTGCTTACTTAAAGCCCACATACATATAACTCTGCTGACACGATACCGGTATATTTAGTCCAATTTGAACCACTAAGCATCCAGATCTGTCCACTGTAAGCTGGTATGCTGAGTCTAGTTAAACCTGATGAACATATACACACCTGTGTGCTTTAAACCAGTGTTTCTCAACTAGGAGCAATCTTGTCCCCACCTTCCTAGGAAATTTGGTAATTATCAGGATACTAGCAACTAGTGGGTTGAGACTCAAGATGCTGCTAAACATCCTGCAATGCATAGGACACACCCCCACAACAAAAAGTTATCTGGTCTAAAGTATCAATAGGGCCGAGATTGAAATATCCTAGTTTAAAGGAATATAGTGAATCCAGTTTAAAGCAGGAAACTTATATGACTGCCTACTTCAATACAGTATTTTAGTTTTAAAAACCAAAACATTCAAACTAATTAAGCTAGTAAACATGCACAGTTTAAAACTACATGTTTACCTGCCCAGTTTAAATCAGTATACTGATTTGTTTAATCCAGTATGATTATGTATCTGCCAGGTTAAAACATCACATCTGCCCAGTTTAAAACAATCAATGTATTAACACGCCGGTTTGCAAACTTCCCCAGTACACACAGGTGGCTTTCTGGTCCTACCAATTTTATTTTTCTCCCGGGAAGAGCCAGGTGTGACAGAACTGACAACTACTCTCTACTATCCAATTTGTCAGAAACTCCCCACCAAAAGTTGGTTAACTAAAAGCGGGAGGGAGGAAGGAGGCATTGTGTTGGAAATGAGGAGCTGGATGGGGTAGGGGTTTGGGGGGTGGGGGGGTGGGGAAAGCTGTCATACAGAGGAAGGGGTTAGGGGCTGCAGATGCTCAGATCTAAGGCACAGGCAGCCATGTGTCTGGCGATAGACAGCCCCTTCTCCCCAAGCACTCCCACCCCAGACTCCCCTCCCCCATCTGTCTCTGACCATCTGCTCCTGGGCTGAGAAGCCAGGGAAAGGGACTGGGGCTTTGTAATGCCCCTCCCCCCAAAGCCATCCAGCTGCTGACTCTCCCTCACCCCTCCCCATCCCCCCTTCCCGTGGAAGGAGGAGGGACTGGGGGGGGGGGCACCAGATGGGGAGGGCAACATCCCACCCCTACAAATAACAGAACAGGGAGGGTCAGGGGACCCCACAATCTATGCTTGTTTACTCACCATTGTCAAATTCATCAGGAATCTAGGAGGTAGAGAGAAAAATGGAAGGTTAGGAATGGCAAGGGCAAAATCCCATCACACCCAGAAAAGGAATCTCCAGGAACCTGGGAGGAGTAGGCAAAGGTCCCTGGGAGGGAGAGCACCCACAGGATGGGACCCCTGGCAAGGCTTCTAGGTCTCTTTCCCCCTCACCTTGGCACCAGTTTCATCCACAGAGTTGTTTCCTGCAAGGAAGACAGGGATGAATGAGAGGAATTGGGACCCGGTCTCCTGGGTCTTGAGGAAAGAAGAGCAGGGGGCCTGGACTCCTGAGTCTAAGGGAAGAGGGCTAGAGGCATGGTCTCCTAAGACTGAGAGAAGAGGGGGCTGGTAGCCAGGATCCCTGGGTCTTTGAGAGAACAGGGGCTGGGGCTGGGTCTCCTGAGTCTCTGTGGGATAAAGGGAATAGAGGGAGAGCTGGAGCTTTGGGTGCAGAGGGAAGTGGCAGCTTGGAGGCTGGTCCAGGCCTATCCTTCCCCATCTTCTCCCCACCAATTGATTCCCTATAGCCTAGTGCAGGACCCAGTTAGAAAGAATGTACCCTTGAGCAGAGGTGGTAGAAGGGAGAAGGAGATGTCCCCCTTTCTGAGACAGATGTTGTAGTTGACTGCCCTATTGTGGGAGGAGCCAGGGACTGAAGATGGGTGAAGCCCTTAGGCAAAAGAGGGGGAGATTCTGCAGTAGAATATAGAGCCAACAGAACAAAACTGGGGGACAGAGATGTGTCCCTCACCGAAGATATAGACGACACTCACGGTCCCACCGGCCCCAAGCAGCCCCGCAAGCCAGAGTGCAACTTTTTTGGCGTAACTGGGACCCTCCGTGCCCCGCTGCTGCTGTGACCCCTGGGTCTGGGCCTTACTGCTGGCACGGCTCCCAATCTCCTGGGCCTGTAATTGAGAAGGAGTAGGTTAGCCAAGTGAAAAGAGAAAGGTCAGGGTGGTTCGGGTACCCTGAATGCAAAAGAATCAAGATCGGGAGTCAGGAAGCAGACACCCACATAGTCTCAGGGGTTGTATCCCTGGAGATTGATTGGGTCTCTCATAAAGGTCAAAAATTAAGACTGTCTGGAGCCAGGATCCCAAGAATTCAAGAGTTGACAGGCCCAGTGCCCCAGGGTCCTGGAGGCAAATACTGGGGAACCTGAACCCCAGAAAAGCAGGGGAGGGAAATAAGATCAGGGAGCCTGGCTGTACATTGGAGTGCAAGGTAACGGAGGACACAAGAGGGGACAGAATGGAGACTTGAGGCATCCGATGTCTGGGACTCAGGGTATAGACGGGAAGAGATGGGAGCGAGGGTGGAGGGGCAATCGCTTGTCTGGGGCTTGGGGAAGTAGGGCACAGAAGTGATGGACTTGGAGGTCAGAAAGGGTGGTTCTCTGTCAACATGGAGGCAGGTCGAATCAAAAGCCCAAACGTCCAACTCACCACCACCACAACCACCATCACCGGGAAAATACTCCCAAGGCCAGGCTGGGACCCCAGGGTCCTGAGTCCCTCCCCCTCAAGTTATTACCTGAACGGTCACTGAGATGGGAAACAGGTGACCCCCTCCCCTGGCACCCACGTGGTTTCCAAAGGAGGTGGAGTCCAGAGGACGTACTTGAGCCCCCAGCATCTAGCCCGGGTGAGCAAGCGTTGCCCACCCCGGAAGGCAGGGAAGCGCCCCGCAACACGGGAAACGCTCCATTCAGCACCCTAAGGTGCTGCGTCCCAGAACTCCCGGGCAGCAGCGGTCCGCCCGGAACTCCGGGAAGGGGCCCACGCAGCCGGGACCCACCCGCGTCCTTCTCACCTGGTCGGAGGCCCGAGGGGGCGGCGTCGCCAGCCTCGCGCACAACCCTCGCGCGCCGAGCCGGAGTCCGCTCCGCAAGCGCAAGACCAGCGCCACCGAGGCCGCCATCTTGCGCTGACGCCACGCGGCCCCGCCCACTCGCCCCTCTCCCGCCCCGGCCTGGGGCTGCGGCCAATGGGGATGCAGGGGCGGGGCGGGCGGACGGAAGCCCGAAAGAGTCAAAGGGCTGCGGTCAGAGAGCCGCGGGCGTGCTCCTCTCTCGGCCCTCTGGCTGGCGACTGTGCGCCAACTGGGAGTCCACCGGCACCACGCCCCTCTCTGGCTTTAGGGCGCTCCAAGCCCCAGCAACAGCACGGCTCCAATCAGCTCTACCTGATCAGAGGTAGAGCTGAGGCCATAATGAAGGAACCCAAGGGCTGCCTGATTCGTCCTAAAAGCGAAAACCTCGTTCGCCCCTGAGGGGTCAGCCCAGGAAGCAGGCTGAAAGCCAGCCCTCACAAACTCGCTTTCTCACGCGGAGCCTGGAGGCCCATCTGTCCTCTCTCCTGTTCTCCGAACCCTTTCTTGCCCCACCTCCCATGACCATTTTCTAAACGGCCTTGAAAGCTAACGGTTTCCTGGGGATCAGCCAAAGAACAATGGCAGTGTCTGGCGGGGCCCGGCGTGTTGAGAAATGGAAATCAAGGAATCAGAGGCCAATGGTAGCCACGATGGATCTCCCTCGAATTAATGAGGGAGAAAAAAGTCTGAATAGTGTTTAGGTAAACTTTAAAAACGTGTAAAAAAATGAGCATATAACATTTAGGGATAAAAACTAAGGTAATAAAAGTACATGAAATTCAGGGTTGTGGATAACTCTGGAGGGGAGTGGACAGGGGGTGCTGCTAAAGTGGGTACATATTGTTTCCTAAGCTGGGTGTTCCTGGTATATCTTTTTGAACATCTGAAATATTTTACATTACATTTGTATAAACACATGTGAATATCAAATGAGGAAGGTGAAGGAAGGTCAAGGTAAGCCCCAGTCTCTCCACTGCTCCCCATCCCCACCCTCTCCCAAACCATCAAACAAGCTACAGTAATTCTGGTGTCACTACTACGCGGGATCAAGAGAAAGGACCATTAAATACTGTATCCGGCACCACAGGAGGAACTTAGGTTTTCTGGGGGATATTGACTGATTTTTCACATAACTCAAGCATGAGAAAGATGTAAGTTCAAACACACACACACACACACACACACACACACACACACACACACACACACACACACACGAGACTTTTGACCAAACAGCTTTTTATTCAAAGACTGTAACATAAAAGCAAGCTGGGGAAGGGAGGATACAAGAAGATGGGAACCCTCCCCCAGACTCTATTCTGATTCCCATGAACATCAGGGAGGAAAACAGGAACCCAGAAAGGAAAAGAAACATTGAACAACCCAGGCAAGCTAGCCCTGCTCCAGGCCTGGATACTGTGTCAGAGCCAAGGGCCAGGGAAGTAAAGAGGGACACTATCTGCCAGATATCTGCCAAAGTCCATGTGCCCGGCCTGCCTCAGGCCTCCAGGAGCTTCCCCAGGAAGCGGAGGTTGAGAATCTTGAGCTGTTCGTCAAGGTCCATGCGGACGATGCCGTCCTCACCATCGATGCTCAGCAGAACACCTGTGGCTTCCCGATCCTCACCCAGGATCACCTTCACCTGGGGACGGAGCATGAGGTCAGGGTTCATGTTAGCAGCCCAAAGTACCCACAGCTCCTTGCCCTTCCTTACCTTGTTGTTCTTGGTGGGGGTGATGGGCTCCAGGTGCTCACTGGAGATGCTGACAACCTTCTCACTGTCCTTCAGGTACACGGAGCACATGCCTCCCTGTGTGTGGGTGGGGACAGCCTGGTCAGCCTCGTCTGCTCCCACCACAGGACTGATGCTCACACTTAGGGGGCATAGGCTTAGGGCTCATTCTAAGAAGTCACTTTCCCAAGGTGACACACAGGAAAGGCCAAGGCTGAGCCTGGTTCCAAGGCCTGGAGTCTGTGGTGTGTGGGGGCAGGGTGACCAGCTCAGCAAGGGAAACACCAGAATGAAGCTAGCTTAGGCCAAAAGGAAGACTGCTTCTCAGGCACTTGACTCTTTGTGTCTCAAACTGGCTTCAGCTTCTTCCCCACACTTGCTCCTCCTCCTGGGCCCGTTTCAGGTATGGCCCAATGGTCCCAAGGTCCCAGCCAGAGCTCTGGACCTTGTCTTGGTCAGCTCCTTCACTGACAACCTCCAGCTCTGAGGCCTGACCATTCAACCTCTTGAGGGTCTCTCCCACCTTCCTCCTTCCCTCCTCTCTTCCCCAGGCCCAGTAGTACAGACTGATCTCCACCAGGCTCCCAGCCCCCAGTCTCACCACCTCTAATCCATCCCTAATAGAGCAACATAGTGAATTAATTCCAAACCACAGAAGTGATCCCTACTTAGATTCCTCCATGACCTCCCAGTGCCCTCAGGACACAGTCATTTCCCAGGCTGGCACGTGACCTGGCCCCAGCCACTTCTCTGACCTCATCACCTTCGATCTTGGTTATTAATATTCCAGCCACAATGAATATATGTCAACCCTCCAGATGTGCCAGGCTTTCCCTCACCTCTAGGCACTTGCAAGTCCCCTCTATCTGAAACACACTGAACTCCTTCCCTAGCCATTTCCCTCGGCTTACTCCTATTCATTCTTCAGGTCTCGATGCCGATGTCTCCTCCAGAAAGCCCTGCCTGATCCCCTCCAAAGTTGGGTAAGGTGGCTTCTCTGGGTTTGTATGGCTCTCCTTGCCCTCTGGGCTTCCTGCATGCCAGATCGGGCTACTCAAGCTGCCACTGTCTTGGGAAATGTATGGGGACACTGTCAGAGGACATGTCCCACTGGAATTTGAAATCTGTGAGGGCAGAGCCTGGAGCTGTCTTGGTCTCTGAGGTTTGTTTAATTAATTCAAATATTTACTTGGAGAGCCACCAAGGTGCCAGTCCTTCATTCAGAAAAGACCACTTAGGGATAAAACAAGCTTATAATCAAATAATCACACCAGGGTAAACTTTAAGCTTTTAGGCAGAGATAGATAACATGAAAAAGAATTACATGGACCTATAAGAGACAGATCTGAAATAGCCTAGGTGCTTCCCTGAAGGATGAGTAGGAGTTAACTAGACAAAAAATGGAAGGAAGTTCTAGACAGAGGAAGTGATGAGCAAAGGCCCTGAGACTGGAGGGAACTCAGTGCCTAAAAAATGGAGAGGCAAATAGTGCTGGAGTAGGGAGAGCCCAGGGGCTGTGTGGGTGCCCCGCTAAGCCGAAGCCTGGCATAGTCCATGTTACTGAACTCATCTCAGAGGAGTATGTCACAAGGTAACCACACTCCTGGGTGCCAGTCACTGTTCCAGGCAGCTGGGACCCAGGCCTGCGCACAATAGGCAAATCTCAGCTTTGTGGAGTTTGCATGCCAAACCTTTCCACATCTCTTTTTCCAGCTATAAACGCACTAGAAGATGTGGTTAGATAGTTAAAAAGAAAAACAGCAGCAGTAACCACAGAGACTGGGGATCCCAAAGGAAAGGATGCTTGCCCACCCACCAACCTGAGCCCCGCTTACCGTGACACTGCGGATGACACCTGTCTGCCCCACCACCTGCGTATCCAGGTAGGTGTCCCGCACCTTCACCTGGATGTCAGTGGTTACCCAGTCGCTAGAGTTCTGCTCAATGCCTGAGCCTGGTGTGTGTGGGTTGTAGCCACCAGGGGAGGGAGCTCCAGGTGTCATCGGACTGTAGCCAACGGGGCTTGGGCTGGGGCTGGCCTGTAGGGGAAAGAGTTAGGAATAGGTCATCTGGCCTGGCTGTCCTTATAGGCCCGAGGCCCACCCTAGCCCACCACCCTCAAGGGCATGCCAACTGGCCAGCACCTGATAGGCCATGGGCGAGGGTGTGGGGTGGTAGCTGGCCGGAGAGTGGGTGTTCTGGTAGCTGGCTGGGCTTGGCGCCACCTGGTGGTAGCTCTGGGGGCTGGGGCTGGGCTGGTAGGAGCCTTGCGGAGAGGGGGCTGCATAGGGGGAGAACTGGTCTGTGTTGTACCTGCAGAGACAAGGAGCAAGGCGGGCACTTGTTGGGGGTGGCCAGGAAAAGGAGGTGGTGGCAGTGGGGAGGGTTTGGGCAGGGGCTGATTAGGGCCAGCCCCAGTGGACTCACATGGCTGGCGTCCCTGGCGTCTGCGGGTTGTACTGTGGGTTGACCTGTGGGGACGAGGGGTCTGGGTAGCCAGGTGTTTGAGGATTGGGGGTACCCCCGTAGGCCTGTGGGGATGGGGTGGGCTCATCATCAAAGGCATACTCGTATTCTTCCTCAGCCCTGTTGGGGAAAGAAGTCTGGTTGAGAATGACTGGTGATCACGATGTAGCAAATGCTTCCAGAACAGCACTGCAGCCAGGCAAACTGAGGCAACGTCATCCTCACAACAGCCCCATCCAGAGGCCTCCATTTCACAGCTGAGGAGACTGCGAGGCAGAGATGAGGTTGCTGGTGCACGGTCACACAACCTGTCACATGACCAAGGTCACACACTCTGTTTCCAGGCCCAGGTTTTAACCACAGCATGCTACTGTGGTCAGACTGGAGAGATAATTTTGCCCCCAGCCACACTACTCCTTCACAGACCAGCCTGGGACTGGGAGCAGAGATTCAGGGTGCACTATACAGACCTCTCCACTCCCCCAGGCACCCAGCGTAACAACTCACACAAGGCACACACCCACGATGGCTCAGGAAACTCTGCACATCCCCCAACTCCTGGTCCTTACCGTGATGGCGTGTTAGGGTTGTTAGGGTCCCAGGCCCCACTCTGGGCAGGAGTGCGGCTGCCGTCATGCAGGGGCGTCTGCGAGCCATAATGCGGGGTGCGGCTACCTGGAATGGAGATGCGTGTGTCCGTCAGTTCTGTCCTGTCTCCAGTCCCCCACATCACCACCCCTCCTCCCTATCCTCTGGGAAGCACTCACCATCCTGGAGAGGTGTCTGAGAGCCATACATGGGTGTGCGGGAGCCAGAGCCATACATAGGCGTCTGGGAACCATACATGGGAGTCCGCCCATAGGTCGAGGTCATGCCACCCGGGCGCCGTGAGCCCCTGTGGACACAGAACTTATAGGGTCAGCAGGGCCTTCTCACCATCTGACAACCCCCTCCCAGCCCTGCCCTGGCCCGTACACTGTAGTAAGTCGCTGACGGTCCACAGAGATGGTCTGGCAGGTGGAGTGCAGCTCCACACGGGCCGTGGACTCCGTGGCATCCTTCACCACACCAATGTAGCCTGGTGGGGAGCAGGAGGTCAGGCCAGGAGGGGTTCTCCTTCACCACGCCCCTCCCCAGGCCTTCACAGGGCCTCGCAGGTCACCTTTGTAGGGCCCCTGGGAAATGCGCACAGTCTGGCCAATGAGCTCATTGTCTCTCCGCCCTCGGCCCCTGCTCATGCCGCCGCCACCGGGGCTGCCAAAGCCACCGTGCTGACCTGGGGAGGGAGGAGAATATCATCAGTCCCCAGGGCTGTGCCCTCCCCTCACATGCTGTGCCCACAGCCACGGCACCCTCAAACCCCCTCTTCACCTCCTTGACTCTTCCCATCCCCTGCTGGGTTAGAAGCCTCCTCTAGGCTCCCCCTACCAGAGCCCTGGGCTTTCCCATCACAGCCCTGACCACCCTGAGTTGTCACTGTGGAGAGGGGTCAGATCTCCTGTGGGCTGTGAGCCCCATCATGGCTGAGCCAGCCCAGAGCAGGTGCTCAGTGTGTGGGCTGAACAACCTCCCTCCCACACCCCCCAGACACATCCCTGACCCAACTCCCCCTTACCTCCAGCGCTGGGGTGCATGGGGCTGCTGATCCGGGGGCTCATAGGGCCAAAACCACCCACAGTGACGTTGGTCACATCTCGGGGCTAGAGGAAGGGCAAGAAGTGAAATGGCAGGCAGGGCCTGGGTGACAGGTTCCCAGCCCCTGTGCCAAACTGTCTGCCTGCATTTGGGAACAGTTCCTATTTGATCCTCCTGGCAGCCATCCCCCCTCCTTCTGGTGACAATGCCTCAACTCCCCTTTGGGGAAACTGCCACCATCCCTATGCCATTGTGGGCATGTCAATCAAGACACCTGGGCCTTCCCTGGCCAAGGAGTGGGTCTGAAATGTGGTAGTCAGGAATTTAAACCCCTAGTGACACAAAAACTGCATGCCATGGAGTTCATTATCCCATCTGCAGGACCCTGGGGAAACCACTTCCTGGTCCCAGTTACCCAAATCCCAGGCTTGTTCCTTTCTGATAGCTGATTCTGTACAACCTTCCTACAAGTCCCACCTCAGGGCCTTTGCACTTGCTGTTGTTCCCCTGGGATATTCACATGGCTCTCCGTCCCTTCATTCAGGTCTCTGCTCAAATGTCCCCTCTTCAAAGAGGTTTTTCCTTAACCTCCTCTATCTAAAGCAGCAGCCTCCATCGTTCTCTATCTCCTTAGCCTTACCTTTTATAGACCACAGTATTTTAAAGAGGAAAAAAAAAAACTAGGGGGAAAAGCTAGGAAAACTTTCATTATAAATGCCAATTAGACATTTTGCTCTTCAAATCCAACAAGTTTCTTTTGGGTTTTCTCACAAACATAAAGAACATAATATAGGGTGAAAGTGAAATATGTCATACTAACAATGTATCAATGTACATGTTAAATCATTTTAAAAACTGCTTTACCATAGTATTTGGTCTTTCAACAATAAAATATATAGATTTATGAATTTATTACATAAAACAAGAAAAAAAATATTGGTTTTTTTAAATTGCAACAAGTTTACTATCAAGTTTATATACCACCCATATAAAACATAAAAATTAAACAGATGGAACAGGTTTTCATCTGTTAATGGTTTAGAGCAGTAGAGTAAGTTTAAACTTCAAATTCCAAGTATCCATGCAATTCTGTATTAGTTTTAAAATAAACACATCTCCGGTAGAGAGAGCTCCCTCCTTTGCAGCCTCCCATCCCTTCCTTACTGCCTCCCACAGGGCAGCATGTATACAGTTCTAGCAGAAAATACACAATTTAACCTAAACAGCACATAGGATGATCTCTCTCTGCTCAGGAACGGCACTTTGCTCCAATGACAGGAGCAACAAAGTTGTACTACTTTTAGATAACTGTTTTTGGGAACCAGGTTTTATAAAATTTAAAACCTCCAAACTATTTTGGATCGCTTTACCACATTTCTAAACAAAACAGTTTCCTAAATGCAGATGTACAAGGTGTGATCAAACAATACAGTGAATGTTTAAGTAAAAACAAATTATTACAATAAAAGACACAATGCCATTAATCCCCCTCAAAATACTTCCCCTCGCTTTGAACACACTTATCCCATCATTCTTGCCACTTCCTGAAGCAGTTTCTGGAAGTCCTCTTTCGTGTCTTTAGTTGTGCTGTCATGGCTGCCTCGATGTCCTGAATTGATTCAAAATGCTTCCCTTTCATGGTCATTTTGACTTTGGGGAAGAGCCAGAAGTCACATGGTGCCAGATCTGGTGAACACGGTGGATGATGACACACCATGTTTTTTTTTTAAAGATTTTTATTGGGGAATTGGGGGAAGGGGAACAGACAAATTGCTGTCCTTTTGTTCTTCAGTCTAGTTGTGGAGGACATGGCTTCACTGGCCCAAGTTGGCACCATCATTGCGCTCTTCCCAGGCGAGGCAGATCAGTCGTCGGCTTCTGGATGGCCGCTCACTGCGGCTGCTGGCTACACATGGTAGCCCATGGCAACCCACTGCAGCAGGGGTTGCAGCCTATGCCGTTGCCGGCGACCCCGGCAGCCCAGCTCCAGGTCGAGCTGTTGTTAGCATCTTAGCTGTAGAGGGCAGTGTCACTGGCCCTCATATGTGGGATCCAAACTGGGGCCCTCTGGCATCCCAAGCCAGCTCTTAACCAACGCGCACTCGGCCGACCCACCACAATGGTTTTTTGTGGGGTTTTTTTAAGATTTTTATTGGGGAATTGGGGGGATGGGAACAGTGCTGGGGAATTGGGGGAAGGGGAACAGACAAGTTGCTGTCATTTTGTTCTTCAATCTAATCTAGTTGTGGAGGACGTTGCTTCACTGGCCCAAGTTGGCACCATCATTGCGCTCTTCCCGGGCGAGGCAGATCAGTCGCCGGCTTCTGGACGGCCGCTCACTGCGGCTGCTGGCCGCTCACGCTGGCTGCTGGCTACACACAGTAGCCCATGGCAACCCACTGCCATAGGGGCTGCAGCCGACGCCGTCGCCGGCGACTCACAGCAGCCCAGCTCCAGGTTGAGCTGTTGTTCAGCATCTTAGCTGTGGAGGGCAGTGTCACTGGCCCTCATATGTGGGATCTGAACCGGGGCCCTCTGGCATCCCAAGTCAGTTCTTAACCATCGCGCCACTCGGCCGGCCCCATAATGTTTTTATTTGACAGCAATTGTCATATCAGGAGCAATGTGTGACACGGAACCTTTCCGTTATCACAAAATACGGTGAATGCTGCTGCCGAGTGCCATCCAACAAAAAGGCAGGGACCTTTAATAAGGGAAGTTGCACGTCGAACCTTAGTAGCAGTGTGTGACTAGTTTCTACTTGTTCGGTACAGTCAGTCAGGTATGAACTACGGCTTAGAGAAGGTGTGTTTTAAAGTGTGCCATAAACCATTCTCTATCAGGACAATGCTCCGTGTCACACATGCTTCCAATACAGCAATTTCTGTCAAATAAAAACATCACGTTGTGTCCTCATCCACCTTATTCACCGGATCTGGCACCGTGTGACTTCTAGCTCTTCCCTAAAGTCAAAATGATTCAGGATATCGAGGCAGCCACGACAGCACAAATAAAGACACGAAAGAGGACTTCCAAACTGCCTCAGAAAGTGGCAAGAACAATGGGTGGGATAAGTGTGTTCGATGCAAGGGGGAGTATTTTGAGGGAGATTAATGGCAGTATGTCTTTTACTTTAATATGTATTTTTTAAATCTTTTTTTAGCTGAGTCATCCTGCCACCTGTTGGTAGCTCAGCTCAGGCCCATGTGGAGATCGAACTGGTGACCCTGTTGCTCAGAGCCCACACTCGTAAGCAAGCTCTTAACCAACTGAGCCACTCGGCCGGCCCTTGTAGTATTTTTTTTTTAATTTAAACATTTATCGTATTTTTTTATCACACCTTGTATATTGATCCAGGACATAATTTACTTAAGGAAAAAACCTAAATTAGAGTAATATAGTGAGAGGAACTGAAGCAGGAATTATAAGTAGCACCTTCAAAACCCATGCTGTAACCCCAGTCACACATCCAGAGTAAAGAATGTTATATTGAGATGTACTGTATCATCATAAGTCAAAGACAATCACCAACATCAACTATATATAGACTGCGAAACAAAATTAAATGCTTATATTTGAATATGGCTGTTTGATCTTTTCACAACTTACTGTATTTTAGAAACAATGCTTGCACTGCCACATTATAGCCACTTGCCTTTTATTCAACCAAATCCTAAGACCCTTCCATTAGGTGAATGAATAGTATCATTTACCAGATTAATGAAAAGTATAAACCAGCAGATCTATTCTTTCCCTTTCTGAACCAATTCTTCTCTACAACACAGCAATAAATAAAATGCTTAAACTTCAAAGACAGTCCCTGTTAGGCAGCAGGCAAAACACAAAAGTGATCACATTTACTAAGGAGAACTGAAAGTAAGGTACGAGGCCATCTCTAAAAAATAAGGATAAAGATAACACATTTATTTTTAAAATGAATAAATAAAGCAGTCCCCATCATTCTCTATCTCCTCCTGTTTTATTTCTCTTCACAGTGCTTGTCATCACCTCATGCTGCACACTCTGCTATGTATGTGTTTATCTATCTGTTCATCTCTGGAGCAGAAGCTCCAGGAGGACAGAGCTTTGTCTCTTGCTCACTGCGGTATCTCCAGCGTCTGGCACCTAACAGGTGCTGAATAAAACCGAATGATTTGGTAAACAGCTCAGAATCCCAATAAGCCGTTTTTTCCCACTTTGCCAAGGATCTGACACTGACATTTGTCTCCTAATCCTCCACAAGCCAATTCTTGTCACTCCTGGGGTCAGAGAAGGCCGGAGAGCCAAGCCAGGTACTCAACAGACGGGTGCCACCATGCCCATCTCACCTTCGAGCCCCCAGCCAACACCAGGTGGCGGGTCTTGCAGACAAACATGCCCCCGTTCTTCACCAGTTTCTTGCAATGCAGGAAGGCAAAGCTGCGGTAGAGATGGCGAATCTCGCCTTCCCGGCCCTGGAGGGGAAAGGACGGTCACTCTTGTGGCCATGCCCTACCTCTACTTTTCCAGACACAGCAGGAGCTCATACTCACTGAATGGGGGCCGTCAATGACCTTGACGATGTCTTTCACGTGGATATTGTTCTGTTCCGAGTCCAAGGCCACGGCAAAGCGGTTGTCCTTCTTCCGGGTCACAGCCTGGTGCCTGACAGTCACCACCTTCCCATACATGTTCAGTACCTACAGAGGGAGTGGGGGCATGCTGAGGGGGTAAGAGTGGCAAGGGTGATATGGAGCAGCGCTTCCCTAAAGTGGGATGATCCTTCCTGAGGGAGACTGCAGGATGTCTAGACTCCCTGGCTCTGGGGCAGGCAATGCCAGAGTGCCAGTCCCTAGACACTGGGTCAACCAAAAATGTCCCCAATAATCTGGGAAGACACTGAACCTCCTGATTGAAGTTCAGGGCCCCAAGAGATGGGCAGAGGGGAAGATATTAACATAATAGCTGATGTTTCCCTGTTACTCTATACCAGGCCCCAGGCTAAACTGTTCACACAAGATTTCACTGAAGCCTCAAAACTGCCCTCTGAGATGGATGCTGTCATGATTCCTGGCTTACTTACACAGGGGGAGTCTCAGGCCCAGAGAGAGTAAGTCAGCATCCCAGGGTAACACAGCACCAAAGCAACAGAGCTGAGATGTAACTCTAGAATCCAGAATTCTAAGCACTATGCTGTGTGGCTCCCACATCCTCGGTGAAGGGGTGAAGGGGAGGGGGGCACCTTTAGCAAAAGTCCTTTAGCAAGCACTGAGTGCCAGGATGCATACCTGACATGAGAGGTTCTTTCACAACTAATTCAGTAGATGCTGCTAATACCTCCATTTTACAGGGTGGGAAAATGAGGCACAGAGAGGTAACTGACTTGCCACTTGCCCAATCTCACATAGCCAGCCGTGGGTAAGTGAGGCAGGTCTGCAGCCCAGAGAAGTCTGGGTTCTTAGGCACCATGCCCTCTGCCACCTCCCAGGACGAGGAGCTCGAGGGAGAGGAAGGCCCCTAAAGTAAGCTCGCCACTGAGTGCAGCACCCACACCTGGAATGTCTCCCGCTCCAGTCGCACGATGACGCCCACGGTCTGGGGGTCCAGATGCACCAGCTCCCCCCATTCATGCTGGCCCCCGACATCCACACCTGACGCCGTCTCCGAGCAGAGCTGCAGGTCCCGGGGGAGCACCTTCAGCTGCCAGGACATGGGGAAGGAAGGAGTGAAGCAGGGTCCAAGTGGCTCACCTGCCTGGGTCTCCTCTGGGCATGTCCGCCCTGCACCCACCCTCCTAACCTACCTCGTGCATGGTAAGGTCGGAGAAGAGGATGACAAAGTTCTCCTCCACTCGCACAATAAGGCCTGTGTCACCCTCGAATCGGCCAGCAATCACCTTCACATGGTCCCCCATCTTGAAGTACTTCCGAAGTTCCTGGGCCGGGAACTCCAACATGTCCTGCGGATTGGGTGTGGAGACAATGAGCAGGTAAGGGGGAAGCTACCACAATTCACCTGCCCAACCTGTTTTTAGAATTCACTTGAGTTCTTGGAAAAGACCCTAGCCAAAACCCACTCTAGGCAGACATCACCCAACCAGACTACCTTAGGCCACCGGGACAACCCTCAGACTGCTCCGGAGACAGCTGACTTCAGACAGGATATCAGCCTAGACAGCCCGTTACTCCACAGAGAGCCAGCCTGTCCCCCGACATGACACCAGACTAGATGCCACCTCGCGCCTGCCTGGAAATAACCTCACCCCAGACACACCATGTTAGCCTAAATAAGCCCTCGGACTGAGAGGGAGGGAGGGGGAAGAGGAAGGGGAGGGAGAAGGGGAGGGAGAGAGGGAGAGGTAGAGAAGGGGGGAGGAAGAGAGATGGGGGGAGGAAGGGGTGGGAGACAGACAGACAGACAGACACAGTAACCCAGCAGCCACCTCAGATTACTCATGGTTACATCTCTCAACCCAGTACCTACGTACAGGCAGTGGGTGCCCACCTTGAGGTCCTCGTGCTTGGGCATGATGGTGATCTTGTTGCCATCCACGCTAAGGATCTTTCCCTGCAGGTTGATGAGCTCACCCTCACACACCTCCACATTGTCCCCAGGTTGGAAGTTGTGCTCCCGCTCCTTCCCTGCAAGGGCAGACAAGGGGCTGACTTGGGGGCTGCCTGCCATGGGCCACCCACTCCTCCTTGGCCTAAGTTACAGATGGGGACCAAATACCTGTGCTTTCAGTCACCACCTCCAGGTCAATGCCCTCTGGCTGGTCCTCAAACTTCTCCAGCTCGGAGAGTGTGGGCTTCACACCCTCTGTGATCTGAGCCCCAAGAGACAAGGGGAAGAGGAGGAAATGGACGAAGGTCAGTGTCACAGCCCAGCTGAGCAGGCTAGAAAGATGGTGAGAATTATTCCCCAGGGACACTCCTGACTTGAGGATTACCCAGGACAGGACCAGATAACCTACTGTTCTGGGGCCTGGGCTGCAGGAGGGAGAAAGCTTGGCCTCCCCGCTCCCCAATGCCATTAGCACGACCCGCTCTGGGACCCTCACCACAGCAGACATGGCGAAGCTCTTGAACAGAAAGCCCTTCCGGCTGTAACGGTTCCCCTCAAAGATGAGGAAGTCACCATCAGAAGCAACATCGCCCCCCAGGGACCTGGGATTTTGTGAGGGAGAGAAGATTGGAAGGGGAGCTGAAGAAGACAATCAGTTGAACCTGTCTCCTCCACTGGGAAAGAGGACCAAAGGATGACTGACCCATCCCAACACACGCCCTCTGGCGGGAGGGACCTCTCACAAAGCCCAAAGGCCTGGCTCGATGGAGGGGCACATGGCCCCCGCCTTCCTGCACTCTGTTGCCCCTTCCCTGATTTATTTCTCGCCACAGCACATGTCACCCACTGATGAGCTACTGTTGGACATGTCTCCCTAACTAGAATAGCAGCTCTGGAGGTAAGGCACTTAACATCTTTTATTCACTGTTTCCCCTGCAACAGAGCCTGCACATCAGACACTGAGTATTGGTTGGACAAAGTATCAGACAGTTAACATTCACGGAGCACTCAGCCTGTGCCTGGCCAGACACCACCTCACCGACTCTTCCCCAAAGCCTGTGACGGCAGTAATATGCCCCGTGTTTCCAGGGAAATGAAGAAATGAGGCTCGGAGAGGGCACAGCACATGGCCTAGCCAGTGAGTCGGAGTCAGGATTCTCTACTGGCCCTGCATCTGTGATAGGGGAAACTTAGTTCCTGCCCCATGCTTCCACAGTGGGGAGGGAAAGCGTCCCCCACTCCCCAAACAGAAGCAGGTGGAGCCCTCCTGCCACTCACTCAATAGTCTTCTCATTCACATGGTCAATTTGGGAGGGGGACAAGCATGCTCTGCTGGGCATGGCAGGGTGGGCATGAAGGATCACTCTGGTTTGCTCTCTGCCACACAGCAAGGGGTGGTCCAGTCGGGTGGAGACCAGTGCTGTAGGTGGGTTCAATTCAGGCATGGGAAGTATTAGCCAGGTCTCTGGGTCCAGATTAAAAGGCACGTTCTATAATCCAGACAACGAAAAACTGTCTGGCTGATTCAATGGGTTCCAGAACAAGACCAGAGGGCAAGTGTCACCAGCAGCTCTTCTTTTCCCATCCCCTCCTCTCCTGCCCTCCCTGTTGGAGCCCCTGCTAGGCCTGGAATGCTGGAATCCCCAGGATGCTCTGAGCTCTATCCAGCTGGGGAGGGAGAGGGAGACATCCTGGAGGAAGGGGCTCTATACCCCCATCTTGGCTGCCCAGGCATCAGGAGATCAGCGGAAAAGATTTTATAAAGCTTGATGTGTCGATAAATCCCATTTCAATATGTGATCCCATTAACCACACTTACTACATGCAAAGTGCTACTCTGGGTACACATGCATATCATTTAAATCAATTCTAACTATAATGCTAAGAAGCAGGGATTGTTATTATCCATCTTTGTAAGCAGAGAAAACTAAGACACAGGAATGTTATGTAACTTGGCTGAGGCTATACTGCCAGCTCACCACTCACAAACTACCCCTTGCCAGGGGTCCATCCTTGTGAGGGAAACTGCAAAGGCACAATCTGCACCACAGCTCTGGGGACCCAACCCAAACAAACCCCAAAACACTCACCTGATCTTCTCGGCGTCAAACAGCCTCTGTGGAGGCCGCTTAAACTTCTTCCTCTTGGCAAACCAGTCTTTCTGTGGAGGAAAAGGGGCATGGGTGGAAGGGTGAGGGAGGAGGGCTTGGCCACCAGCAGGGATCAAGCATTCCACCTTCCCCCACGGGCAGCATGTCCCCATGGTACCAAGCTCATTCGGGCCTTGATGCGGTCGTAGTCAATGCGTGGGATCATCTTCAGGGAAATGGTGTTTTGGCTGGGCTCCACATAATCCACCTGCCAAGAGGTGAGTGGTCAGGAAGGGCCCAGCCCTCCCTCCCAGATCCCAGACACAGGAAGGACAAGGAGATGCCAGGAAGGGTAAGGAACAGAGAAGGTGATGGGGAAGAAATCAGACTGCTGATAACTCCCCAATTCTCTTTCTAGCCTGTCTTTCCTCTGACTAGTCATTATCTGCTTGACATCTCCACTTGGATGTTTCAAAGGTCTCTCAAGGGGTCGGCCGAGTGGCGCGTTGGTTAAGAGCTGGCTTGGGACGCCAGAGGGCCCCGGTTCAGATCCCACGTATAAGTGCCAGTGACACTGCCCTCTATAGCTAAGATGCTGAACAAAAGCTCAACCTGGATCTGGGCTGCTGTGAGTCGCCGGCGGCGACATAGGCTGCAGCCCCTGCTGCAATGGGTTGCCATGGGCTAACGCGTGTAGCCAGCAGCCAGCGTGAGCAGCTGTCCAGAAGCCGGGGACTGATCTGCCTGACCCAGGAAGAGCGCAATGATGGTGCCAACTTGGGCCAGTGAAGCAATGTCCTCCACAACTAGACTGAAGAACAAAAGGAGCAACTTGTCTGTTCCCCTTCCCCCAATTCCCCAGCGCTGTTCCCATCCCCCAATTTCCCAATAAAAATCTTTAAAAAAAAAAGTTCTCTCAAATGTGGCATAACCACAACCAACCTCCTGATTTCCCCCAAACCTGCTCCTCTCCCAGTCTTCTCCCATTCCATTCTCCCCTCTGCTCAGGCACACAATCTGAGGATCATTCTTAACTCCTTTTTATTATATCTATATCCAATCTGCCAGCAAATCTTGTCAGCTCTGCCTTCAAAAACTCCAACCTCTTTCCTTTCCTCTGCTACTCCAACCTTGGTCTTGTCCCACCATCACTGGCCACCTTGACTATGGCATCACTGGTCTACTCACTGGTCTCCCTGCTCCTGTGGTCCCATCCAGTCTATTCAAGGGTTTCTCAGTAATTCTTTGTTGTGGGGGCTGTCCCATGCATTGTAGGATGTTGGCAGCATCCCTGGCTTCTATCCACTAGATGTCAGAATTAACTCTCTCTCCAGTTGAAATAACCAAAAATGTATTCATACATTGCTAAATGTCACCCCTGCTTGAGAACCAGTCACCAGAGTAATCTTGTTAAATCAAAGTTACACTGTATCCCTTAGAACCCTCCCATCTTACTCCAGTAAAAGCCAAAGCTCTCAACGATGGGCCTCCCTGAGCTCATCTCCTGCCACTCTTACCCTCACTCACTCTGCTTCATCTGGAGATGGTTCTATCTCATGTACTGTTCCTTCCGTCACAACACGCTTCTCCAATAACTCCACGTAGCTCACTCCCTCACCTTTTTCAGATCTTTACTCAATATGCTTTGATCACACACAGAAAATGGTCATTCACTTCCTGTGTGCTCACAATAAAATCCAGGCTCTGCTTCACCTAACCTGAGTGGGGTGCTGCTCTCTGCACCAGGAAGGGGGCTGGGAAGGACAAAAGGCAAGGAGAGGAAAAGGGAACAGAGGAACAGAAGTGTGAACCTGAGTCCTGGCCCCCTTGGTCACGCCACCCTGCCCCAGGCACCTGTGCGATGTCGTCCTTATAGATGCCCCGCTTGAGGCGGACCCAGGATTTTGGTTTCAGGTTGGCCACCTCCTTCACCACTTTGAGCACATCTGTCATCTCCTTGATGGGCACCATCTGCTGGTTCCAGTAGCCAAGCCGCAGGTTGCCCACGCCCTCAATGGCCTGCTTCACATGGGTCTGCTTATAGGCCTCCACATAGATGTAGCCCTTCACGTGCTCTGGCGCCACCACCGACTTAATCTGCAGGGGCTGCAGGGCCGAGCCCGTGGAAGGTGGCAGTGAGACACAACTGCTAATAGTAGTAACAACTGCCACTTCAGAAGTCTCTCTTCCAGGAATTTATCCCACAGAAACATGTTGGCTCAATGACATGGACACAAGGATGTTCACAGCAGTTATTTATGAAAGCAAACAAACAAGATTGGAAATTTTAAAATGCCCCCAAAAGAGGGATCTGTTAAATTACGGCTTAACCATACCATGAAATATGATGTGGGAGTTAAAAAATAAATAAATAAATAAACTGAAACTAATAAAAAAACAAAAATTAAATTAAAAAAAATGAGATGAACCTATGTAGTGACATATGTTATATGTAAAAAGCAATTAGAACCAAAGAGAGCTGGAGTGGCTATACTAATAGCAGACGGAACAAATTTTAAGAGAAAAATTGTTACCAGAGATAAAGAAGAACATTTTATAATAATAAAAGGGTCAGTCCATCAAAAACATGTAAGCATTATAAATAATATGTGAACCTAACAACAGAGCCTTATAATACACTGAAGCAAAAATTAACAGAAATGAAGGGAGAAAGTTGACAATTCAACAATCATAATCAGAGGCTACAATACCCTACTTTTGATAATGGATTGAACAACTAGACAGAATATCAAATCAGCAAGGAAAACAGAATATTTTAGTAACCCTATAAACCCCTAATCCTAACAGACATCTACTCGTATAGATAGAACACTCCAGTGAACATTCCTCTCAAGGACACATTGAACACTCTCCAGGATGAACCACGTTAGGCCATAAAACAAGCCTCAATAAAGGTAAAAGGGCTAAAACCATATTTAGTGTATTTCCAACCCCATGAAATGAAAGTAGAAATCAGCAATACAAGGAAATTTAGGAAATTCACAAATATGGGAAACATACTCCTAAAGCAACCAATGGGCCAAAGAAGAAATCTGAAGAGAAATTAGAAAATATTTTCAGATGAATAAAAACAAAAACACACATATTAAAACTTATTGGAATGCAAAGAGAACCATGCTCAGAAGTAAATTTACATCTGTAAACGCCAACTTAAAAAAAAATCTCATATCAAAACCTAACTTTCTACCTTTTAGAAACTAGAAAAGAGAAAACTAAACCCAAAGCAAGCAGGAGGAAAGAAATAACAAACATCAGAGTTCAAATAAGTTAAATAGAGAATAGAAAAAAATAACAGAGAAGCACATTACAACCAAATGTTGGATCCTTGAAAAAAATCAATAGATTTGACAAACTTTTAGCCAGAATGACCAAAAAAAAGAGAAGGCTCAAATTACTAAAATCAGGAATGAAAGAAAAGACATTGCTACCAATCTTACAGAATTATAAGGCAATACTATGGACAACTGCTAGCTAACAAATTAAGTAACTTTAAATGAAATGAATGTTTTTCACAGAAAGACATAAACTATCAAAACTAACTCAAAAAGAAAACGAAAACCTGAATAGACCTGCAAGAAGATACTGAATTAGTAATCAAAAACCTTCCACACACAAAAAGCCCAGGACTAGATGGATTCACTAGTAATTCTACCATTTAAATAATTAACACCAATCCTTAACAAACTCCTTTTAGAAGAGAAGAAAACATTTCCTAATTCATCCTATGAATCCAGTACTATCCTGATACCAAAACCAGACAAAGCCATCATAAGGAAACTAGACCACTATCCCTTATAAATATAGATGTAAAAATCTTTAATAAAATTGAATCCCGAATCCAACAACATATAAAAAGGGTCATATACCATGACCATACATTTTATGGAATGTGAATTATATCTCAATTTTTTAAAAAGCAATTAAGTTTGGAGCCAGCTGGGTGGCTCAGTTGGTTAGAGCATGAGCTCTGAGCAACAGGGTCACTGGTTCGATACCCACATGGGCCAGTGAGCTGCGTCCAAGCTGAGCTGCCGCTGAGCTGGTGAGAGCACGTGCTCTTTAGCAGCAAGGCTGCCGGTTCGACTCCCGCATGGGATGGTGGACTACGCTCCCCCACAACTAGATTGAAAGCGGCAACTGGACTTGGAGCTGAGCTTGCACCCCTAAGATTAAAGGACAACAACTTGACTTGGAGCTGATGGGTCCTGGAAAAACACAATGTCCCCCTTCCCCAATTCTCCAATACTGTTCCGTTTCTCAACACCCCAATAAAATCTTAAAAAAAAGAAAAAAGGCAATTAATTTGCTTCAGCATTGGTTGTGATCGTGAAAAATGGAAACAACCTCCTATTTACTGAGCATGGAAAGATGATTATGGCACTGACAAAAGGCTCACTGCAGAATGGTACGTATATAACACCATTTTGTGTTGTAAAAAAAAGACACATTTTTCAATATGCAGAGAAGACTCTAGAAAGAAAGACACGCAAACCAATAGTAATTACTTATGAAAAATGGGACTGGTATAAAGAGATTTGGGAGTTTACAATATACATGTACTACTCTGATCATTAAAAACAAAAAACAATAGTTAAGAATCATAACTCAAATGGAGTCACTAGACTTTTGCACAGGGCACAACACAGAGGTTTGTACACATTAAAATCATGATTTGCAAATCCCTCAACTGTCCACTTGGTCCCACTGACACACACCCACTGCTTTGGCAGGTAAAAGCAATGCACTCAGCTGAACACAAATCAAATTAAGTGAAAAAGTTACCAGCCAGCACACAGTTACTAGCAGACCCATGTTTCACGAATTTTAAGGACACCCTTCATAAGGTTTGCCCTGGTTTCAAAACTGAGAATTACATCTCTGGCAACAACTACATTTATTGAACACAAGCTGCTGGACAATTCCTTGCTGACTGCTGGACATGCCCAAAGCTATTTAATCCTAATGATGCTGAAGGGCAAGCAAGGGGCCCAGAGAAGGGAAACGGTTTGATCAAGGTCACACAGCTAGGAGTGGCAGGGACAGGATTGAAATCCTGACAGCCAGAAGAATAATCTGTGCCCTTGACAGCGATCCGAGATGGCAGAACAGATAAACGCTGTGCTTGCCTCCTTCCATGAACACATTAAAATTACAACTAAATTATAGAACAATCACCCTGGAGAATCATCTGAAGTCTAGCTAAGCAAAAATTTTATAACTGCCACATCGAGACTGGTAGGATGGGCAAAGACGTGGAACTGGCAGCTCCACACTTGTATGTGATGGTTGAGAATTGAGAGCGATATCTTGTCCTTGGAGGTTCCCCCTGGAGAAGCAAAGGACCCCAGACCAGGCTCCCCAGTCCTGAGTACTGGTGCCAGGAAGAGCCCCCACAACGTCTGGCTGTGAAAAACAGTGGGGATTTTGACCATCTGACTGGGACAGAAGGCTGAGGAAAACCCAGATGTCTTCTTAAAAGACCTGCACGCAGCCTCTCTCACTTGCAGACACTCACCCTGGGCCAGCAGAGGGACAGTGACTCGGGGTGTAGAAGACAAACGAGGAAAGACTGAGTTGTGTGGCTTTGGTGTGAGGACTGAAGAGACAGTTACCATTTTCTCTGTATGGGGTCCTCCTCCCGTGTAGCCAGCAGGTGGGCGCCATCTTTCCTGTGCTGAGCCCTCCCGCCACACCCCTGGCCAAATCTGAATCTGAGTTGGTCTGGTGAGCTCTGCTCACTCCATCCTGGTGACTACCTGGGACCCCACCCCACCCAACTCTCCCAATGGCGGAGGCACTTTCTAGGACAACAGCCAGCCCCGCCCATATTGGACTCTTTCTTGGAAAACCATCCAGGTCTGCAGGCCCCAGGTAGGCAGCGACTGTCCTTGGTATGCTCTGATGGGCACCAAACTAGAATCTACATTAGTCTGGTGAACACAACTCTTCCCACTCTAGTGACTCTGGGACCCCCACCTCACCCAACCTGCATACCACACGAGGCTTTATCAATGGCTGAACCTTAAGGGAACGGCAGGAGGCAGCAGGCCTCAGGGTGTCCTGGCTTTTTGTGTAGCTACCCCAGACCTGTTACTGGTGGGAGCTGGCCTCGGTTCTCAGTATGGCCTCTCCCATGCACCTCCAAGTTTAGCACAGGCAGCAAACAACCACAGATCACTTTGTAGCTCCTACCAGGCAGTCCCCAGTTGGTCACAAGCAGTGGGTGACTTGGGCCTGCACTAGAGCCCCTCCCAAGAGACCCCAGAACCAACATACTTGGAAGTTGGCTTCAGACCACAGCAGAGCACCACCGAATTAGCCCCAGAAGTGGCACACACAAAGGACTGTCTCAAGAGGCACCAGAGCCTGCTGGGGTGAATCCCACTCAGTGGGATAAGCCCTGTGTACAGCGGCCCATAAGCTGTGGACATGGCCAAACCCCACAGCCAGTCAGCCTGAGGGTCAATTCCACCCACCAATCAAGGCTCAACTATAATAGGAAGAAACACACAACCCACACAAGCGACGCTCCAGGAGCACCTGACACAGGTGAGCAGGGAGACTGCAAGGGACCCACAGGGCACCTACTACATAAGGCCACCCAGCCAAGACAGGGAGCAGAGCTACCTAATACATAGAAACAAACACAGAGCAGCAGCCAAAATGAGGAAACAAAGAAATACATCCCAAATAAAAGAACAGAAGAAAACTCCTGTTGAATAACTATGGTATACATCTGAAACTAATATTGTGCATTAGCTATATTTTTAATACAAACCTTAAAAGAAAAATCTGTGCCTTTAATGCAGCATTTGCTGCCTTGCATGCAGGTGGCATCTCTTCATGTTTTGTGTGCTGAGTGAGCCCCAAAGGGGCAGGGACCAGCTCTGGCATGGTCACCTCTTATCCTCAGTATCTCCCAGTGCAGGGACCAGCCAAGAGGAAGGGCTCAGCAAAAGTTTAATGACTGCATGAAAGAGAAGGAAGGAATTCTCCTCCAGATGGGCCTGTTCTCGACCCCCTTAGCCACACTGTCCTGTCATAGGACTTGCTCCCAAACAGTAACAGGGTGACAGGGTTGGTGAATAGGCAGAACTCACTCTCAGGCAGAAAAGGTTCAGGAAGCAAGATGACTGACTTCCAGAGGGCTATAAGGGCTGGGGGACCCAGCCAGAAATGCAAAGAGAGTGAAAACAATACCTCTGACAGGCACAGAAAAACGCGTCAATCCAGGAGGTGGTCATTTCTTACTAGAAGCAGCTCTCTTAATAAGCAGTGGTGCCCCTGAACCTATACTGTCCCTCCCTCTGGGCTCTGGCCTATCTCTCATCCCCAAGCTGCCTGCCTAGACTTACCGTGTCTGTGAACTGGTAGGCGATGAACTTGCGCATCAAGGAAATGGCTGTGGCCCGTTCCTCCCCAATCTGGAAGAAGAGGGGCAGACTTAAGAGAGATGATGAGATGAAGGGCAGAACATGGGAAAGGGGGCAGGAGAGAGAAGCAAGAAAGGCAGTCATGGGGCAAGAAAGATAAAGAAGACAGGGGAACATGAGAGATGGAGAAATACAGAGCAAGACAGATGGACAGCAAGAAAGACAAAGGTAGAAGACATGAGTAAGGAAGGGGGAGGATGGGAGGAGAAGGAGAGGGGTGGAAGAGGTTGAGGGGAGAGAGAAGGATGGAGAGGCAGAAAGAGAAGGACCAAGAGGCTGACCGGCCAAGGAGACCCAGGACAGACACATGGACAGTTCTCCCCTACAAGGCTGCCTCCCTCATCCCCCTGCCGCCCCCAAACCATGAGGCCAGAGCACACACCTTACATTTGACAGTCCACAGGTTGGGATCTCTAGACAGGAGATGAAAAGGAAGACCTTCAGTGAAACTGTCTTCTCATCGTGAAACATACAAATAATCATACCCATTCTTCTTGCCTTCGTCCCACACCCTCTCCCTTCTCCATCCTTCCATCCATCAGCAAAAAAGAGTAAAGTACCATTATGCCCTCCTTCCTTTCCCCTCTCATCCACCATTCTGCCTGTGTGACTGACTCTGTGTCCTTATTTTAGGGAGTGACCCACGTGAGCACATCACCCAAGTACAGTACAAGAATCCGATCTCAGCCCTCCTGTCCCACTACCCTTACTTGACTCCCGGGAGCAGCTGCTGCTGGGTGATGTCATCGGAGAGCTCATCAGATCCTCCATATACCCTGGAGAGAGAAGGGCAATTGGGAAGAAGAGGTGAAGCTCTGTCAGATCCCTTGCCCTTCCCGCAAAGGGACCACCTGCTCCCAGCCCCCCACCCATCCATTCATCCCGTGCCCTTACGTCTCTCCCACAGATGACTTGGCATATTTCTTCATGTAATACTCGCCCAGTTCTTCTTCTCGCTGGTCCCTGCGGTATGGGGGTGAGTGGGAAGTAAACATGAACTGAAGGTTGAGGACAGGAGATGGCTGACTTGCCCCCAAATCTCCCACAGGAGCCAGTCTCACCACTTTTCCCCTCCCTACTTACCTCCAGAGGTTCTGTAGGCGGCGAGCTCCAGAACGGTCTTCGTCCAGGACAACATTATCGATATTAGAGGCTGTAAAACAGGAAAAAAAAGGGCAGATAGGTGAGTAAGGGGAGGTGAAGAGCAGGGGTCTGGAGGAAGTGGTGGGGTTAGGAGGGCCAGAGGCAGGCCCTGGGGAGCAGACATGTTACTGAAGAAACCCCCAACCCTCAGTCTCCTACTCTGTCCTGCTCAGCACTCTGCTTCTCATGAAAAGACCTGGGGAGGGGACCCAGCCGTTCCCATCTCATAGCCACTGTCTAAGCACGCCCTGAACTCCATCCCACCATCCTGCTCCACTCATCCCTGCATCCCTGTCCTCAACAATACTCACACACATAGGTACATACACACTTTCCCAGGCCAAGCACTGCTGGAGACCTGGCCCCAGAACTCCCTGAATCTGGACCCTATCATGAGTCAGAGACCCCAGGGATGGACAGGATCGGGGGAAGGGAGGGTGCCAAGGGCAGGAAGGAGGAGATGTCAGGATATGGGAGGAGGGTTGGGAAATCACACTTTACATATTCTTACCTTCAATCTCTTCTACTTGGAGCAAGAGGTGGTGGTGGTGGTGGTGGTGGTGGTGGTGGTGGTGGTGGTGGTGGTGGGCGAGGGCAGACAAAGTATGAGCCAAATTATAGCAGCGAAATCAACCAATGGGTTGGGGGGGAGGGGAAGGGAGGGACACAGGAAGGTTGAAAATCAAAAGTAAAGGCCAGGCATCAGGTGGTTGGGGGACAAGCCGAAATGTATGAGGCGCACAGAACGGAAAATAACAGGGAAGGGGAGCACTGGCCCAGGAAGTGGGGGGTATCTTGGGACAGAGCCCACCGACTCTACAACCACCAGAAGGGATTCACTGGGGCCCTGGGATCCTAGAGTCCTCTCCCCACAACACCAACCACCCCATGACCCCCGCCCCCCAACTCATGGGCCTCAAAGGAAAAGGGTGCCGAGCGGATCTCTCTGGCAACGACAGAAAGAAGCAGGTGAGGAAGGTGGGGGTTGAGGTGGTGTAGGGCATGGGGGTGGGAAGATGGGCTCTCAAGACCTTCTCAGTCCCGTCTCCCAGTGGTCTTCCAGAAGAGGGGCCCACACACACCTTTTTCTAGGATGTCCTCTGCCCCGTCCTCCCACTGGTCCTCGTCCTCATACTCATCGTCCACATCTGAAACAGGAAGGCCAAGTGGTCAGGGGGCAGCAGGGACAAAGTGGATATCCTGACAACAGTTCCAGGAAACCTCTTCTGGGAGATGGACACAACAAACCCTCACCTTACAGGACACTGAGGTTTGGAAAGGTGAGGTTCTCGCCCCAGGCCATGGAGCTGCTCCAAGCAGCAGAGTCGGGTCTCCCGTGTAGATCCACCTGCCTCTAAGTCATCCCTTCCCCCAACCCCAGCCACAGACCCATCTTAAAAAATAAGATCTAAGTAAGCAAGCAGAAAAGTTCCCACTCAACTATCAAGGGAAGACAGGTATCTATTTTTTCAAAAGAGAGGGTTCATGCTTGGTTGGTTTTACCATTATTCTCTTACATTTATAATGGCTGATACTTATTGAGATTGTATTGTGTGTCCTGCCCTGATCTGAGCACTTGCTACTACACAGTCCTCATTGTATCTTCTTGGCAACCCTAAGGGAGGTACAATCATTGTTTCAATGTTATAGTAAGGGCCCTGAGGCCCAGAGAGGTTATCTAACTTATCCAAAGATTCTCAGCTGGTACATGACAGGCAGCCTGGCTCTAGAGTCTATCACTTAACCTTTTCACTACATTACATATACTCTTCTATATGTATCAAATATTACACTAAAAACTTAAACAGTAATACCAGCATATGATAAAAAAAAAAACCCAAAGTATACACATGATGCTAAGTGTACAGCAAGTTTCCCTCCCATTTCTGACCTCCAGTATCTCAGTCCTCTTTCCCAGAGGCAACTCTGATGTTTCTTGTCTAATTTGTGCATATACAAGAAATGTATATAAACCCCCAGCACTATTCCCACCCACCCCACCCTGCACAACTTAACACACTGTACCTTTCTAGTTTTCTAAGCAATAATACTAGCTTGGAGCTTTTCCATAGCTGCACATGCCTCATATGCCACCTGATGAGCTGCCTCATAATTCATTTTACTAGGCCCTGGTAAAATGATCATCAGTGGACCTTTAGGTCACCAAATGTTTGCAACCGCAAACAGGATTGCAGCAAGTGTCTTTGTTCTCATGTCTTTACATACCTGTGCGAGTTTAATTGTAGGGTGAATTCCTAAAGAAGGGGATTGCTGGATCAGAGGGCCCCTGCATGTTAAGTAGTAATGGGCACTGCTGCGTATGCAGCCTTCCAACAGGCAGTGAGTGCCCCACGCTCCCACCACCAACACACAGGTGTCCCACATCTTAGTCAGACAGAATGTTATCCATTCTCTCGATCTGGGCCCATCTGCCATCTGAAGCCTTTTCTCTAAAAAGGGACTCCCTGCCCCTCAGCCTTTTAGAAAGGGCCAAAGCTCTCCAAGAACTAGGAACACCCCTTGTTTTCCCCTGGGGCAAGAGGGTCTCTAGAAAACGAGGATGGTATTCCAAGTCACTTTCCTTTATATGGGTGTGGAGAAAACAAACACTCTAATGTATGGTGGGAGCATCAACTAGTGTGACCTTTTCAGGGGCCAATATTTGACCGCAGATTTTAAAAACCTTTAAAAACATATGCCAAGCAATTTGACTTATAGGGATTTACCACGTAGAAAATCTGTGGGATCCATCTTAGATGAAAAAACTACACCTTCATTTTCACCAATCTCGAATTGAGATTTAGCATTTCTATCAATTAGGAACAATGGCAAAAACCACAGTAATGTTAGCAGTGAAATCTGGTGTTTTCATAGCACATTTCAGCTGCAGATATCTCAAAATAGTCACTCATTGCTACTTCAAAATTAGTCTTAACAGATCCTCCACTAAATCTTGTTATTTAAATGTATTAATAAAGAAGCACATACATCACAATGTACTTTTTTTTTTTTAAAGATTTTATTGGGGAATCGGGGGAAGGGAAACAGACAAGTTGCTGTTGTTTTGTTCTTCAGTCTAGTTGTGGAGGACGTTGCTTCACTGGCCCAAGTTGGCACCATCATTGCGCTCTTCCCGGGCGAGGCAGATCAGTCGCCAGCCTCTGGACAGCCGCTCACGGCGGCTGGTGGCCGCTCACACTGGCTGCCAGCTACACATGGTAGTTTATAGCAGCCCACTGCAGCAGGGGACTGCAGCCTACGCCGTCACTGGCGACCCACGGCAGCCCAGCTCCAGGTCAAGCTGTTGTTCAGCATCTTAGCTGTAGAGGGCAGTGTCACGGGCCCTCATATGTGGGATCCGAACCGGGGCCCTCTGGCGTCCCAAGCCAGTTCTTAACCAATGCGCCACTCGGCCGGCCCCATCACAATGTACTTTTAATATTTTGATACTGTGTTTCAATATAATGGTTCTCCTTGAAATCCTGTTTTTGTTTTATGCATTTTAGAACATGACCTCGAGAAGGGGTCCATAGACTTCACCAAACTGCAAAAGGGGCCACAAAAAAAGTTAAGAACCCTTGGTCTAGGTAATAACTTGCTTATGTGTGTCTAAATACATGTGAAGGCCAGCCGAGTGGCTCAGTTGGTTAAAGCTTGTTCAAGAGTGTGAGCTCTGGGCTGGCCGTGTGGCACGTTGGTTAAGAGCTGGCTTGGGAGTGCCAGCTCTGAGCAGCAGGGCGATGGTTCAGAACCCATATGAGGGCCAGTGACGCTGCACCCTCTACAGCTAAGATGGTGAACAACAGCTCAACCTGGAGCTGGGCTGCCGTGAGCTGATGGTGACGCAGCAGGGCAGTGGGCTGCCATGAGCTACTATGAGTGGCTGGCAGCCAGCGTGAATGGCTGGCAGCTGGCACGAGCTGCCGTGAGCGGCTGTCCAGTGGCCAGCAACCGATTGCCTCACCCGGGAAGAGCGCAATGATAATACCAACATGGGCCAGTGAAGCGACGTCCTCCACAACTAGGCTGAAGAACAAAAAGGACAGCAACTTGTCTGTTCCCCTTCCCTGATTCCCCGACACTGTTCCCCTCCCCCAATTCCCCAATAAAATCTTATAAAAAAAAAAAAGAGATTGGTTAAATAAAACACATTATAGAATGAAACACTCTGCAGCCATTGGAAAAAATAACTATTTCAATAATAATAATAATGATGATGATGATGATGATGATGATAACAGATAACATTTATTGAGCACTTAGGTGCCAAAAGTTGTGCAGAAAACTTTCTTCACGCAAATTAACTCATTTAACCTATGCTATCTATGTTATATCCACGTCTACAAACATTGAGTGAAAAAAGCAGTTTACAGAACAGTAAATATAACATGGGCCTATGTAACGTAAATAAATAACCACCCTGTTTTCTGAGGGCCTACTCTAAGCTGGCATTACACTTTGTGTCGCCTTCAATTAGATGTGCTTTAAATCCATTGTCCCCCAAATCCTCAAACTATCCCTGCTTAAATACGGAGAACTGTTTGTCCCTCTTGTACAGAGGAGGCAAGAGGCTCAGACAGACAGGAGAAAAGAGCAGAGCCAGGCCAAAAGGGACCCAGATCTGTCGGCCTCTACTGCCATGGCCTGTTGTTTATTTCTAGGTCATCTGAGCTTTCCATTACAAGTACAAACCATTGTCATTTTTTTATAGGGTGATAATGGTATTGTGATTGTGTGTTTTAAAAGGATCTATCTTTTAGGAATATTTTGGGGGTAAAATTATATATTTGGGATTTGCCTCAATGTCATCCAGTGGTAGGCAGGAGTAAGGAGGAATAAGCAAAACAAGTTGATACTAAGCTGGTAACTGTTGACGCTAGGTGATGGTACATGGGGGCTCTTCATAGTATCCTGTTGTTGTGCATGTTTGACATTTACCAAATGTTTTTTGAAAAAGGGTGGAAGTCCAGCCTCTGCTTAGTGCTCAACAGCCCTGTGACATACCAGCCTCATCCAGAATGAAGCCACCGTGGCGGGGTTTCTTGGGGGGCCGGTCATCATCTTCCTCCTCCTCTTCCTCATCATATTCCTCCTCCTCTTCCTCTTCCTCTTCTTCCTCGGGCTCTTCCTCCTTCTCACTGCCTGCTGCACTCCGCCGCTCCTCTACCTGGAGGGTCAATTATGGTTGGGACACCAGGATTCTGTACCCCAAAACCTGGACACCATGCTCCCCATCCCCAAATCTGACCTCAGCTCTGCCTGGCCAATCACAGCCCCCTCTGCTCTGTGTACACGCCCTTCCACTCTACCCAGGCCGCTCTGGTAGCCATCCTATCTCAGCACCAGCACTGCCAACCACCCAACCAATGCCTGGCAGCTGACCTGGCCTCCCCCTCCCCTAGACCTCCTTGCTTGCTAGCCTCCATGTGGTCTTTACATTTTATAGTTCCATGAGGTGTGGTCCTTGGCCCTGGTCTTTCTGCACTCTACAACTCCCCTGGGCCATCCCACCCACTCCCTTGGCTGTGGAAAACATCACTGTCATCACTGTAACAATGACTCCCACATCTCTGTTTCCAGCCCACAGTGCCCATCAAGGTCATTAACAACCTCTTGTTGCTAATTCCGTGGACATTCTTTGGTCCTTACTTATAAGACATCTCATACCACCGACCACTCACCCCCCCTACGGAAATGTTCTTCCCTTGGTGTCTGTCACATCATGCTCTCCTGGCTTTCCTCTAACCTCTCTGGCTGCTCCTCCGCAGGCTCCTCTTTCTCTGCTCTTCCCTCAAACACTGGCTTCAATCACCAGGGCTCAGCTGAGGGCCCACTTTGCTTCTCCCTCTATGCACTCTCTCCCTGGCCATTTTACCTTTTACAACCTCAGTTCCTCTCTCTGCAGACAATGCACCCATCTGTCTCCAGTCCCCCTTTTTTCCATAATTAAAGACCCCCATGTGTCAGCAACCTCCTGGATGCCTCCCCCAGATGTCCTCTGAGCCCTTCACACTTACCATGTCCCAAAATGACCTTCGTGTCTTCCCCTAGAACTCTGCTGGCCTCCTCTAGCTCCCATCAGGCACCAAATTTGTGACCTTTCTGCTTTTTGAATCTTATCTCTCCAATCCTTCCCTTCCTCCCTTTCCCACAGCCACTAGCCTGGGCCAGATCATTGCCCTCTAAAACCTGGATCCTTGCCCCAGCCTCCTTTTCGGACTCCTGGCCTCTAATCCCTCTTTCCAAACCAGTCACAAAAAGGCCGTGATCCATACAAAACAGTGTTCCCCAACTGCAATCTCTTCCTCATTAACTTCATGACTTCCTGCCATGTCTACATCAGTACAATCCATTTATCTCATATTTTCTTTAAATTCACTCACATTTTTATTTAATTTCAAAGAGAAACTATCCTGTTTTGAAATATTTCTGAAGTAAAAACTTTTAAAGGTTAGCTTGTCATAAATAGAAAGCGACCACAAGATACAAGCAAAACAATATTAAGTCCCAGTATGATCATGTTGCCTGCTACAGGTCCTAGGCCTAAAGCCTGTTCTCTTTGATAAACACAGAGACCAGCAAATTTCAAAAAGGTGTTTGAGACACAGTAGCACCCAAATGAAACCTCCCCCCCCCCCCACACACACACACACACATACCACCCAATCAAAAGACAGGACACGAAAGGAACTTAAAAGGTAATAGCTTTCTCACTAAATGAGTCAATGTGGCTGAAGGTCTTATCCTTATTCCACCTAAAAGCACCTCTCTTCACCTCTCGCCCAACATGGAATGCATCTGGTAGTCTTGGGAAGCCATGTTCTAAAACATGAATCCGATCATTTAGTCCCCCGTTTAAAACAGCCACAGCTTCCCTCTGCTCTCAGGTAAGGAACAAGCTCCCTAGCAGCCTGGACTAGAAGCACACACTCTGCCCACTGCCTCTCCCTCTCATCCCACCTCTTTGGGCTCCCTCTTCCAAATGCTAGGTCCCAGGCACACTGAACCAAACACTCTCTTAGCACTGTCCATCATCCATACTGGTCCTCTGCATAAAAAGCCATTCGCTCTGCCTCTCATTCACCTTTCAGTCAAAATACCCCTCTTCTGGGAAGTCATGCCTGCCATCTCCCTGCCAGGCAAAGTCAGGCACATCCTCTGGGTTCACAACCCTCTGGACTTCCTCCATCACAGCCGTGACCACGGTGAGCTCCCTGAGAGCAGGGACCAGGATATTATCTCAGGCATTGCTGGGTCCCCAGCATCACCCAGCCCATGGCTGGGAACAGAAGATGACTTAAGAAATATTTGCTTAATACATAATCCTGACTAGCTCACAAAATCCACATTTTAACAACTCAAACTACAACAGGATCACATCCCGATTTCTAAAAACCCTGTCATCACCCCCCAGCTCAGTCCCAGCATGGGGATAGAGCTCCCACTACTATCTTTGTGTTACCTCAGAACTTGAACGTGCTCTTACACTGTCCGTCCTCAGGATTCCCCTCAGTACCTGTCCCTCTGTTTAAGAAACTCTCCACCCCAGGACAGAGGTCTCCATGAGGGAGGCTGTGATTCCCAACATGACAGGAACTCAAGAAACACTTGTTGAATTAGTGAATGAGCAGGTTACTAGGGCTGAGAAGAGTGAATCCAAAAGTGGCTCATTATTTACCATCCCTACTTGTCTATCCATGGGACCCAGTCCTTCAAGTTCCATGCCAACATTTGGCTGTCTGAAAGCCCATCCAGTCCTATCTCTGGCAGTGAGGACAGGCTTCGCACTGCACTCCTGCCTCACCTGGTGACAGCAGACAAGCCAGCCTGGTGTGGTGTTAGGGAAGTGAGACTTGCACAGTGCAAGCCAGACTATCCCAGCAGGAAACGAACTGGGGATTCTGGTCTCATTACCACCAGGCTTTAACCACAAGCAAAGTGTCCTGAAGCCATGAGTCAGAGACCAAGGACTCTTGAATCTTGAAGCCAAGGCCCTTCCTGGCATCTTCCCGCTTGCCCTTCCTGGCATCTTCCCGCTTGCCCCACTCCCCCACCATGATATCCCAATTCTTCCAACTTCTCACTGGAAGCTAAGGACTCCCTAAAGGCACAAGGTTTGACTATCAAATGCTTACAGAGGGCAAGCATGCAACATAAATATGCTCAAAGGAACCCCATGGCACTCTCCATCTACCTGGTGTTTTCCATAACACAGGTATATGAAATGTTTCCTTTTCTTACATCTGCCACAAGACAGGCACGATGATAAATGGTGGTTGATATATCCTGGAAACTGGAGAAAATTCTCACTTCTAAAGAGAGCTGCCACTCTTTGAGCAAAGAGCTACTACTATATGGAACAATCCTGGATCCCAGGTTGCTGGCTCCTCCCATTTTCCCAGAAAAGCAGGAAATGTTGATTTTTACATGAAATCACCCTCACAACTGCTGGCAACTAACTTACAAAATAAATTTCATTTCTGTAGGCCAAATGAGACCCATATAACCATCGTGTCATCTCTTTATTACCTTGTAACTATTGTACTAAACTCCCTGAAAGCAAAGATTTGCCTTGTTCCACTCTCTCTCCAACAACTAAGGAGGTATCTGGAACACAATGTATTGGGTTGTCGGAAAAGTCATGACGTATTTTTTCTACGTTTTTTGTTGCAAAAATGCATCATGACTTTTCCGACAACCCAATAGATGCTCAGACGTTGGTTCAACAAATGAGTAAGTCAGAAATAAATAAAAGAAGGTAACAGTGAGTGACAGAATATTTGAAATCAGATGTGTCCCAGGAAATGTTTGATATTTAGTTCCTGAAATGGTGACATTCAACAGACCCAAAGCTGGAGTGATCCTTTCAAAACATTAGATCACATCTTTCCGTTGCTCAAAATGTTCTCATGGCTCCGTCTCTCAGTTAAGGACAAATTCCTCACCACAGCCTTCAAGATCCTATGTGATCTGGCTCCTGTTACTTCTTTATTGCACTCACTCTGATCCACCTAAACAGGATTCCGTGTTACTTCTTGAGCACCGCAGATATGCTCCCAACTTTGCACTTGCTGTTCCCCCTTACTGGAACACTCTTCTTCCCTATGACATGACTCACTCCCTAACCTCCAACAAGTCTTTTTTCAAATGTCACGCACTCAGACTCACCTTGATTACCCTATTCGAAGTGCAACTAGGACTCCCTATTTCCCTTCTCTCCTCTACCTTCTCTAGAGTACCTTCTAAATTACTAAATGATTTACTTCTCAATTACATTTACTTACATTCACAGGGCAAAGATTTTTAAAATCTGTTTTGTTTACTGGTGTACCCAAGGGCAAAGACTTGTGCGTGGCACATAGCAGGCAGTAAAAATATTTTTCTAGAATGACTGAACATACCTAAAAATATAAACTAATAGTGAGCGCTTACTATATTCCAGGTCCTTTAACCACATCACTTGTTACCGCACTGTACCTGGAGCATCCCTCTGCTTAACTTGGGCTTCCCTACTTCGCTCTCTCTCCCGACAACCTGGAAGCTCCCAGAGGCCAGAGCTCATTCTGATCCCCTCTGAGGTCCCACAGGGGCCTTTCTGCTCTTGTCCTGCCCCCAGGCGCAATGCCCCCCCAGCGTCCCAGCCACAGACCTCGGCCTCCTCGCCGTCACTGCTGCGCTCGCTGTCTTCCTCCTCAGAGAAGTTGCTGTCCTCGCTGTCCGACATCTTCTGCTCTTCCAGGAAAAGACGGCGGCCTCAGCGCATCCCCCAATCCCAAACTCCACCCCGAGCCTCAGTATCCCCGCCGGTTCCCAGGGAGAAGAAAAACCCCTTGGCGCACTTCCGGCAGCCTCGTTCTGGCAACCGTGAACCCGAAAGGGGACCCGGACCCGCCCCCAACGCCACCTGCTACACCTCCAGAATCCCTGAATCCGGTCTCTACACCTCCCTGGCCCCCGGCGACCCCTGGGCCTGCTACGTCGACATTCAACCCACCCCTCACCGCTCCGGTCTCACCTCCACCTTCGAGGACCAGCGGCTGTTCACACGACGCCTGGTTGGGACTGACGTATCCTCTCGCGATAACCTACCTCAACGTCTCGCCTAACGCGAGATTTCGAGGGCTCCTCCTACTCACTTCCAGGATACCATCTTGAGAGTGGCACAGAGCAGTCCCTATGTAGCGCTTAGAGCTGACATCTTGGAAAGGTCAAAGATGGGGGGAAGTTACCGTATATTGCTGTGTATGATGCACACTGTTTAAGCCCAAATTTGTGTGTGTGTGGGGGGGGGGATAAGGATGCGCATTATACATGGGTAGTACTAATTCCATATCTACATAAATGTTTTTAATTCTTTTAATTATGCTTATGAGTTAAAAGTGTAACAATAACGATATCCGTATGCAAAATTATATGCTGGAATACGATAATCGGTTCTGTTGAAATTAGGACGAACTTGCAACAAAAAGCAATTTCGGCTAACGATTCAAAGAAATGAAACAAAGAGCAATGAGCGACGTATTGTTGTCCACAGAGTAATTGACTCTGACTTAATAAGATAGGTGATGCTGACTTTATTACCATAGGGTGAACAGCACGACATTTCTCTTCATACACTTTAGGCGGGAGCTAGCAATCGAGCTGATATTTTTACAAAAATTATTGGAAAATCCCTTGGAAAATGTCGAAATGGTTTTTGTACACTGCAAGCTTTAAGCCAACCGTTAATTAATATGCTAAAGAGCATGGCAACAGAGCTGCTGAGAGACACTTTGGACCTTTTCCCACAGACAGTGTCATCAGATTGTGGAGCAACAGGAAGAAAAGCTTCTTCAGATGCCAAGATAGAAGAAGGCAATGTGAGGGAAACCTACAAGTGGCTGGAGGTGGAGCAGGAGGTAAAGACCTGGATTCTGGAGCAGCATCAAACTGGGATCTCTGTGTCAACCAAGATGATACAAGAAGAAGGTAAAAGGATTGGAGGAGAAAAAAAACATTGATTTCTCCTAAATGGTGCTTTAACTTTATCAAGAGAGAAGGTTTGAGCAAGAGGACACAAATGAAACTTGCCCCAAAACTTCCAGCAGCCTGAAAATCAAGTTTTGGAATTTGATTCTTATATTATCAATCTTGGAAAGACTTACAACTTTGAGCTGTCCCAAATCACAAATATGGATGAGGTCCCCACTCACATTTGATGTGCCATCCAACAGAACTGTGGCCGTCAAAGTGAGTAAAGACCGCGGCTGTTAAAACTAGTGGACATGAGAAAACACATTTCACTATTGTTCTAGCCTGTTGTACAGATGGGACAAAGCTACCACCTATGATCATCTTAAAAGAAAAACGTCTCCAAAAGAAAAGATTCCCAATAGAGTTATTGTCCATGTGCATGAAAAAAGGATGGATGAATGAAGAAGGCATGAAAATCTGGTTTAACAAAGCCTGGTCACAAAGGCCTGGAGGGTTACTTAAAAAACCAGCTTTGCTTGTTTTTGATCAGTTTAAAGCCCATGTTACACAAAGTGCATAAAGCAATCATAGTGGACTTGAAAACCCAACTTGCTGTGATACCTGGTGGGCTAGCCCGCCAACTGCAACCTCTTGATGTGTTAGTAAACAAGCCCTTTAAGGCCCTAATGAAGAAAGAGTGGATGTCATAAATGCAGTCAGCTGGTAATGATTTAACACCGACAGGCAGAATCAAAAAAGCAACGGTCGGTATCAAGAAGGAACACATTGTGGGCCGGCCGAGTGGCACGATGGTTAAGAACTGGCTTGGGATGCCAGAGGACCCCAGTTCGGATCCCACATATGAGGGACAGTGACACTGCCCTCCACAGCTAAGATGCTGAACGACAGCTCAACCTGGAGCTGGGCTGCCATGAGTCGCCGGTGAAGGCGTAGGCTGTGGGTTGCCATGGGCTAGCTACTGTATGTAGCCAGCAGCCACTGTGAGCAGCCATCCAGAAGCCAGCGACTGATCTGCCTCGCCCGGGAAGAGCGCAATGATGGTGCCAACTTGGGCCAGTGAAGCAACGTCCTCCACAACTAGACTGAAGAACAAAACAACAGCAACTTGTCTGTTCCCCTTCCCCCAATTCCCCAGCACTGTTCCCATCCCCCCAATTCCCCAATAAAAAAAAAAGAAAATAAATAAAAGAAGGAACACATTGTGAAATCGTTTAAAAAATGCAGCATCAGCAATGCAACGGATGGGAATGAGGACAATGAAATTTACCAGATGAGGAAAGTGACTCTTCAGAAGATACTGGTAATGTAGAAATTGAAGATGACAAGACTCCTGAATTGACAGTGACGAAGAGCTCTTGGCCTTCTATGATGCGTAAATACCATAAATGTGTTACCAGTACATAAAATTCTTGTACTTTGTATCTGTTATTCTATTTTGTACTTATTTGTTACATGAAATTTTTTGTACCATATGTTTAAAAAAATGTTAAAATTCCTTTATAATACAAAAAACAAGTACCTAAATATAAACAAATAAAAATTTGAATTAAAAAATTAAAACGAAAGTTTTTTTTTCCCTGAAAGCTTGGGCCAAAAATGTGGGTGTGCATTATACACGGCAAATATGGTATTCCTCCTGGGACCTGGCCTTTTCCAGCCAGAAATAAGTACTTGAATTTAATTCAGACCACCTATGTGGTGTGCAATGCTGTGAGGAGGCAGAGGAATTAGCAAATAATAATAATAGCAAATTAGCTAATAAGTCATACTTTATCTCATAGACTCTCTAAAACATTCCTAGGAGGTAGGTACCTCCAATTTGCAGACAAGGAAACAAGTCAGAAAAATAAACTAGAAAGTGGCAGACCTATGATCACTCCCCAAGTTTGGTTGACCCCAAAGCTTTTGTTTTCCTTTGCAGTGTCCCTAAGTTTATTTAGATGGCAAAGAGAACCAGGCATGAGGAAGAGAGATGAAAAATTAACCTGATGCAGGAAAAAAAATTAGAAGCTTTTAGAACACATTGCTAAAGTTTCTCGCATAAGCACTGAGACACCTGAATTCAATTTACAGAAATGCAATATATATCTAGTTAGTTGCAGGGAAATGTGGGTTGGTTGGGCTCGCAGCAGGCTCAAAAGGCAGCTACCAGAGTGAATATACACAGGTGCATCTTTGCATAAGCACACACTCCCCCATCCAACAATCCCCCAAACTGAACCCAAGACAGATTGGGGAAGGGAAGGGAACCCTATAGAAATATTTCTCCTTCTACAAGGATGTGTACATCCTTTATACAGCAGCTCTTTAAAATAGGATTCCACATACAAACTGCCTATTGACCCTTCTGCAGAAAGACATTTACTCCAGGAAAGAGAGGGGACAGTCATTTTCTCACCATGGAAAGTACTTCGCTGTTGTATCAGTGGTTCTCTACTCTCAACTCTGGCAGTGCATCAGAATACTTAAGATGATAAGAGAGAGAGGCATAATAGCCCCAGACAGGAAACAACCAATGTCTATTATTGAGAATGGATAAACAGGTTGCAGCATATCCATGCAAAGGAATAGCAACAAGCTACTGATACACACATGAATTTCAAAATGTTATGCTGAGTGAAAAAAGTCAGACACTAGAATATGTACCATATGATTCTATTCATATGAAACTCTGGAGGACGCAAAACTAACCTATACAGACAGAAAGCAGATTGGTGGATGTCTAGGACTGGAGATAGAGATTGACTGCAAGGGACATGATAGGGTGCTTTGGGGTGATGGAAATGTGGGGCATGTTGTAAATGTCAGAACGCATTGAAATGCATGCTTAAAATGGGTGCCTTTTACTGTCCATAAATTGTACCTCAATACAGTTGATTTTAAAAATACAGATGTTCAGGATCTACGAGAGAGCAATTATCAAATTCTCTGAGTTGGGACCTGGCCATCAGTATTACTTGAAAGTTCTCCAGTTGGTAATTATTTGCAGCCAGGGATGTAAACCACAAGACTCTCCCTGTCCTCAAGGGGAGGGTATGAGGTTAAAAGACACCTGTGCAATGATCTGTCCCTTTCCTGGAAGAGGAGAGAGGAGGGAGTATCTGCAAGAGCGGGAGATCAGGGGCAGGTGGGGGCAATTTGTCCAACCTGCTGCCCCAGTAGGTCAGAGGCTTTAGGCTTCAGATCTCACCTTATTATTTTCCTCTCTCTCCTCTTCCCCTTGGCTTCTCTTCCCCAGGGGTGTTCTCTGGCCTAGAAGGAGAAGGCTTAGCATTTGGGACTGGAGACCAAGTCTCCTCTGTCTCTCTCCACCAGCTTCTCCAGGAGTATCAGGGCGTCAGTGTCCTCTGAGTCACATGCTAAGGGCAGGTGCTGAGCACAACCCCCTTGTAATAGCTCCAAGAGTGGCCAGGAGGGGAGAGACAGGCCTCTGGGGATGATCTATCTTCACAGAGTGGACAACTGCCCTGGGCTGTGACCCACAGCTCGGATCCCAGGGTATCCAGCAGGCGCTACAGCCGGAACACAGCAGTCCTCACGAATGGGCCCTCCTTGAACCCAATCAGACAGCTTCACCAGGAAGCAGCCTAGAATCTCAGCAGGATGCACCTGTAGGGACAGAGTGACCTGGTGTCTCTGGGCAAGGGTCTGATCCCAAATCCCCAACCCCAAGGTATCTGACTTGTGGCCTGGGACAAGCCCCTTCATCTCTTTAGAGCAGCGGTTCTCAACCTGTGGGTTGCGACCCCTTTGGGGGTCGAATGACCCTTTCACAGGGATCGCCTAAGACCATCGGAAAACAAAAAGATATTTACATTACGATTCATAACAGTAGCAAAATTACAGTTATAGAGTAGCAACGAAAATAATTTTATGGTTGGGGTCACCACAACATGAGGAACTGTATTAAGGGGTCGCAGCATTAGGAAGGTTGAGAACCGCTGCTTTAGAGGGTGTCAGTTTCCTCATTTGTAAAACAGAGCTCTGAATAATGCCTATCTTGAGGGCTGACATTAGCCTATGCTGTACCTGTGTAAGTTAGGAAAAGACACTTTCCTTAAGACATTTCTAAGTGCTATTTTGTTAGAAAAAGATACTTTACTGCCATCTGCTGGAAATTGACGAATATGTCCAGGATGTGAATACTGGACTTGTTCCAGTGTGGGATCCTTGTGCAGTATACAACCTTCACATCCATACATGGTGACCCTGTCTACCTCATAGGGCCAGTGTGAAGAGTAAATAAGCTAATAATATACTTAAAGCATTTGGACCAGTCCCTGGCACAGGGTAAGCACTATTTAAGTGTAGCTATAATCATTATCATCATTCTTTGTTGTTATTATGTGCTAATCACTGTTCTAGGTGTTGGAGACAGCAGTGAACAAAATATATTTGTCAGGGCTGGGGGCTGGGTCAGGGACTGGATAGCCAGAACACCAGCCCATGGCCTCCTGCCCCTAATATTCATTCATATCTTCCGAACCTAGTGGTTCTCCCTAAATTTCCACCTTGACTAGAGAGCTAATGAAATACTGAGAGCTCATCTGGGATGTAGAGTGCCATCATTTTTGTTTCCCTATAATTTGGGGGTAGGGAGGAGAATCAGATCTTGGAGGAGAGCCTGACCTCCTTAAATATGCCTCCCACCCCAACCCTTCCCTGCCCCTCTGCTGGCTTTCCCTTCCCTGCTTCTTACCACCATCTTCACGATGGCAACCAGGAAGTAGAAAGGCTCCCCAGGGCAGGGGGGTGGCCCTAGGCCCCAGGGGCAGGGCCTTGCCAGCAGGAGGAGACTGCCTCTGTCCCCTCCTTGTCCAGCTCCACTCAATCCAGATACTCAGGGAGTGTTCTTCAAAAGGCAGGGAAGAAGGTGACCCTAGAGTAGGGAGGGCCTACCGGTAGGTCAGAGGGCTCACTGACATAACCCCCCAAGGAAGATAGGAGACTTAGCAAGAGTGTGAGGATCAGCCCAGAGACACTGGAGAGTTTGGAAGCCTCCCTGATCAACCCACACACACACAAACCCCCCCCCCAAAAAAAAAAAAAACCAGGCCCATAACGCAGTACAGAGTATTTTGTAAGAGTGTGTGCATCCTGTGGCCCGCCTTCTCATTGGAAAACACTGCGCTAGGCCTTATCCAGGCCTTCAGGTGTATACTTGGGTGTCTTTGCTCTGCTTTCTGTACTTCTATTTCTGTCTCAAGTATCTTGGAATCTCCGTGCCTGCTTGTACCTGTCTGTCTCATTCTCTGAGGGTTGGCCTCTCTGTCTCTGAATCGGTCACTTGTGTCTATTTTCTGGGTCTGTTTCTGACTGACCTGGTGTCTTTCCTTACTTCTCGTCTCCATCGGCCTCTTCTTTGTCTTTCTCCTCCATGTGTGCCTGTCTCTCTCATGCTGTGTATCCGTGTGTGTGTGTGTGTGTGTGTGTGTGTGTGTGTGTGTGTGTCCCTCTAGATCAGACTCTGGGTGCTCCCCTCCTCCTTCCCCCTTCCCCTCTCCCTCCCTCACTCTTTTGGAGCAGGATTCCAGGCTGGAGGATCCTCCCTCTGGCCCCAGACCTACCCACCAACCTCTGCCTTATCTCTGTCCTCCAGGCACAAAGTGAGCCACCACACCCTTTTGAACCTTGGACCCCAGACCCAGTGCTGCCAGAGAAACCGAGGCAACTGTGGGCTCCCTGCAGCCCTGAGAGAAGAGCCTCTTGGCTGGGAAAGGAGCATCCTGAGTGGGGCGGGAGTAAGGGTGCAACCCAAACCTAAGGCTGCTCAGATGGGATGGGTGTGGGCGCTGGGAATGGAGAATTCTGTGGGGAGGGGCTTGGAGAGGAAGTGATTTGGGGGAGAGAATGCAGAGATGATTTGGGACACCATAGAAAGAGGGATTCTAGGGTAGAGACTCTGAAGAGGGGGGATTCTGGAGGGAGGGTCTCTAAGGAGTGTAGGATTCTACCAGAAGTAAATGGGTGGAGTGGGGGAGGCAGTTGCTAGGAAAAGGAGGCTCTGAAGGGAAATTCTTGGGAGTGATAGATTTTGAGAGAGGGGGCTCTGAGAGGGAGATTTTGTGAAAGGGGATTCTAGGGGAGAGTGAGAGTCAGAAGGAGGGGGATGCTAGGGGTAGCGGGTCCTGAGGAGAGGAAGATTCTGGGGGAGATGGTTGGGTGAAAAGGGACCTTGAGTGGAGGAACATTCAGGGAAAGAGGGAGTCTGAGGGAGGGATCCCAAGGGGGATTTGGGGGTGAACTTCTGAAAAGAGAGACTCTTCTGGGAAAAGGAGACTCTAAAAGGAAGGAAATTCTGGTGAAAGGTACTGTATTTCCCCATGTATAAGATGCTCCCATGTATAAAATGCACCTTAATTTTGGGGGCCGAAATTTTAAAAGAAATGTATTACATAAAGTTATTGAACTCAAGTTTTATTCATCATAAAATTCATACAACTCCTCATCACTGTCAAAACTCCCAACCATAGCCAGTCTCGGGTTGTTTTCTCAGTTGGAGGAGGACCAAACTTACGTTCAGCAACACGATTTCCATTCACTTTTGCAAACTCGATCATTTTTAACTTGAACTTAGCACCGCACGAAAATCTTTTCTGAGCCATTTCTGGGCAGAACGTGGCAAAACGTAACCTAATATACCGGTAACAGGTGCGAAACAATGAGCGCAAAGACAAGCGCGAAAAAGCGGGAAATGCAAGTAAACAAATCTACAACTACTGTATAAGATGCACCCAGTTTTTAGAACTCAAAGTTTTCAAAAAAGGCGTGTCTTATACATGGGGAAATATGGTAGATTCTGGGAGAGGGGGACGTTAAGAGGAAAAGGATTCTGGGAAAGGAATCTCGGAGGTGTGTTCTAGGGAGTAGGAAGACCCTGAGTCTTGAGTCTTACTTCTTGCTGTTGGTTCTGGAGGGAAGAGTCTGAGGGAGGAGGCTTTGGGGAAGACGGAGTCTAGAGGAGAGGAAGATTGCTGCTGGTGAAAAGTTAGAGGCTGGTGAGAATCGATTTCAGTAGGATGGAGGGGAGAGGGCGAAGGGAGAATATCAAAGAGCCGGTATGCAAATAAAACCGGCCAGACTAATAAAGGTCCCTCCCCTTCGCTCCTAGGACCCACCTTCCTCTGCCAACCCGAAGTCCCGCCCCCTGGTTGCAATATGAGCCGTAAAGCTCCCTCCTGTCGCGACGCAGCGCTCAAAACGCCTGCGCAGACCCTGAAAAGCGGCTGGGGTGGCCCCGCGCTTTCCTTTTCCGGTGTCGGCGCCGCGCGGTGAGGTTGTCCCGTCTACACCCGCAGCCATGCCATCCAAGGGTCCTCTGCAGTCTGTGCAGGTTTTCGGACGAAAGGTGAGCCAGACGCCCCATGGGAGAGGCCAAGGGAGGCCCGGGCCTAGGAGAGGTCGATGGGCAGGGGTCTAGAATCGACATGGGAGCCGGACTCTGAGCTCACGTGTCTCTGCTCTTTTCTCCTCGCTTTCCACAGAAGACGGCCACAGCCGTGGCGCACTGCAAACGGGGCAATGGCCTCATCAAAGTGAACGGGCGGCCTCTGGAGATGATCGAGCCGCGCACGCTGCAATACAAGGTGTGTGTGTGTGGGGGGGAGGACTGAAGTCGGGCGTTTGGGTTGAGTGGAGGGCTCTGGGACAGAAGTATTGAAATAAGCGGGTTTCTGGAATTCGTTGATTTTGGAAGCTGAGGGATTTGGTATCAACATTGGAATGTTTAGAAGCTGTGATTTGGGGTAAAAAAGATGGGTTTGGAGGTTCAAAGATGTGATAAAAGCTTGAGAGAACGTGGATGTTGAAGGTTAGGACACGTTGAAAACTGGGATATTCGGCAGCCCACTTGATTGGGGACCAGGGGACCAGAACAGTACCAGAGTTTTTGCAGCGTGTTTTTTTTTTTTTTTTTTTTTGCAGTTACTGGGGGATGTGTGTCATGTTTGCAACTTGTCAGTTTCCATTTCTACACACCTAACAGTTTCCTGGGAGAGGAATCAATGTTTTGGTTCATAAAACATTGGGCCTAAAATAGGGTCTGGAAGTTGTAGGTACTCAATAAGTATTAAAAGAACAGGAATGGGGGGCCGGCTGAGTGGCTCAGTTGGTTAAGAGCTCGCTCAAGAGTTTAAGTTCTCAGCAACAGCGGTTCGAGTCCAGCCCGAGCTGAGCAGCCGCTGAGCTGCCAACAGGTAGCAGGATGGCTCAGCTAAAAAAAAAAAAAAAACAGGAATGGAATTTGTGTTCGTTTGCTTGGCTGTTAGTTCCTCATTTGGGACTAAGTTTCTTTGGCTCAGAATGGAAAGAGATGGGAGTCTGATTTGTACCTCTTCTAGCCAGTTACTTGAGGCAAGTAACTTCACTTCTTTGCTTTGGGATCATCTGTAAAATGAGGTGATTTCTACTTTTAAGGGCTTCTGTGAGGATAAATTAGATTCTCCCCTAAAGTCTATTACTTTTAAATGTAAAGAATAACATCTACGTTGCAGGGTTACTTAGAATTTAATAAGATAGGGTCTGAGGTTCTTGGTATACCAGATACTGAGTATTATGGCTAACGTACTGATTGTCAGTTATTTGCAAGCTTTCTATGTGGAGCCTGTGTTGCGTGATGGTGGAGCCTGTGTTGCGTGATGGGAACACAGCAGTGACCCAGATGGCCCTACACCCCTGCCCTCAGAGCTCCCAGTTCAGTGGGGGAGATGGGCTGGACCAGACACTGCTTCAGAGTAATCATGGCTGGGATTGGGGAGCCCAGAGGAGGCTTCTGGCTCTGTGGGGGGCGTTGGCAGTGGCAGCCTATAGTAGAAGAGGCTAGTGGTGGCTGAAACTACTGAAACTATGGAGAGACATAAGGATGTGCAGTGAGGTGGCTCAGCTTCCCAGGTTGCTATCTAAAGTCCTATTGTGTCCCCTGTTCCTCTAGCTACTGGAACCTGTTCTGCTTCTGGGCAAGGAGCGATTTGCTGGTGTGGACATCCGAGTCCGTGTGAAGGGTGGTGGTCATGTGGCCCAGATTTATGGTGAGTCCCAGGAATTGGGCACAGGTGGGAGGTGGCTCTGAGACCAAGGCCCTACTCTTAAACCTTCACAAAGCTGATGCACCCTTTGTTTGTGTGTGTCTTCCTTGCAGCAATCCGCCAGTCCATCTCCAAAGCTCTAGTGGCCTACTACCAGAAATGTGAGTGAGAATGGGTCCTTCCCATTGGGAGGTAGGGGCAAGTTGAGGCATTTAGCTCCAGAGAGTCTGAGGATGCTTGCGTGGTTATCTAAATTTCCACCCCATTTCTCATCCTCAGACGTGGATGAGGCTTCTAAGAAGGAGATCAAAGACATCCTCATCCAGTATGACCGGACCCTGCTGGTAGCTGATCCCCGTCGCTGCGAATCCAAGAAGTTTGGAGGTCCTGGTGCTCGTGCTCGCTACCAGAAATCCTACCGATAAGTCCATCAGGGTTCACCTTTATAATAAACAATGGTCATGGGATTCAAGGTTTCAAGGATTGTGCTGTCTTTTGTGGTGGGTCTTTGACGAAAAGGAATGCAGGAAATGCCTCCAGCCCACTGCCATTCTGAATTTTAAGACTCTCCAGAAGCCACTACTCTGGAGTTCGTGTGGATGGGGTGGGAAGGCCGGTGGGAGCAGACCTGGTCTGTCTCCCTACAGCTCTGGTAAAGTCCAGTGTGTGGGCACAGTCAAGATGGGGGTGGTTCTGGGCCATTGGTTATAAACCTGACCAGTTGTGTGTATGTGTGTGGGTTCCCTTTGACTGGCTTTATCCTTAAGGATATCAATACTATTTCCTGGGGAAAGGACCCCTATGGCCTCCTTAAAGCAGGTCCCAGTTGTATTCAATGTGGTAACTGCCCTTATGGGGCTTGGAACACAGCTCTGAGGACTTATCTGTTATGCCTGCCATGTAATAAAAGCATACAGATACCAAAATCCAGGGATGTTTGAGTCCCTTAGTTGGCCTCCGTATCCAGTGTGGAATTCTGCATTGGCCAGTGTAGAACCTACAGATATGGAGGGCCAACTATAGGGAAGCCAAGTGTTGCTTGTGGGTTAGGTTACCTTTAGGTTTCCCTCCATTTTTATATTGAGCTTTGTTGCTCTGGGAAGGGCATCTTGACTTCCAGTCTTTGACTGGATACCTTAGCTATCTGTCAGGTGGGGTCCCACCCTATTCCCCCTGCTGGGTGTACTGGCGGCAACGTCATACTGCCCTTGAATGTTGATAGAGGGGGAAAGTTATACACGTTTTCTTTATAACAGAAGGAACTTCAGATTTACTGTCCAGTTGCCCTGTTTGTATCTCTGCCCTATTCAGCACAGTAGCCACATTTGGCTACCAAGCTGGGTTGACAGGTGAGAACATTTCCTCAGAAAATTCTATGGGACAGCACCGATGCATAGGGAACGCATACAAATAGTCACGCACCACTTAACGACTGGGATACCTTCTGAAAAAAGTGTCATTAGGCTGTTTGGTTATACAAATATCACAGTGCATTTACACCAACTTGGGTGGTATAGCCCACTACACATTTAGGTTATTGCTCTGTGGGGAGGAAAAATAATTTTCCCTCTACCCTTTTGGGTTCTTGGCTGAGACATCCCTGTAATAAAAGAATGATAGAAAAAAGTTTAATGTATACTTCCTGTATACATGGAAGAGACCTGGGAAAGCTGAGTGACTCTCCAAAATGGCTGAATTACCCACCTTAAATACCATCTTCAGTTGAAAACAAAAAATTAGGAGTAGGGGGTCAGTTATGGGAGATTACCAGGAAAAGCAAAGTAACCAAGGGTTAGGCTCTATATGCACCTAAAAGTTCTTGTGCATTGATGCAAATTTCTAGAGATAATTATCCTTCTCTTCCTGGTACAGCTGCAGAGACCCAGACCCCTTACAAATGTCAATGTCTTTATTTTTTATTGGGAGACAGTGCGTTTTTCCAGGACCCATCAGCTCCAAGTCAAGTAGTTGCTTCAACTTAGTTGTGGAGGCCGCAGCTCAGTAGCCCATGCAGGGATCGAACCGGCAACCTTGGTGTTATAAGCACTGCGCTCTAACCAGGCTAACCAGCCGCCCCGTCAATGTCTTTTACCAAGGGTAACTTAAGTTTTCAGAGCTTCTCCCATGTCCTTAAAATTAACCAGCCTAAAATAATCCTTATGCCAGATAAGACATTTTGGGGTGACAAATTCTGTTCCCCTACAGCTCCTAGGTTACAAACCTGTATAGCATGTAATTGTACTGAATACTGTAGGTGATTGTAACACAATGGTAAGTATTTGAGTAACGTGTTGTGCTACAATATTGTAAGGTCCATGTCCCAGGCAACAGGAATTTTTCCGCTCCATTATAATCTCATGGGGGACCATCATCGTATATGCGGTGCATCATATGATGCACTTAGAGATGGAGTGAGGTTGACTGAGCACCAACTAGTGCCAGGCTAAGCATTGCTGGACATACCTTCACAATATCCCTGCCAGGTTGCTGACAGGCAAGTTCATGTTAACAGATGAGAAAGTTAGCCTGGGGCAAAATAAAATACAGCTCACCAAGTTTTATGCATGGGAGCTGGAGTTCACGGGCTGCATTAAGTTGGCTGGCATTAACCTAAGCGTCCCAAGGAGGGCAACGACCAGTCACCTTTCCCTTTTTGAACCTGATTTATGTAGCTCTCAAGACCCGGCTGTAATAGACCCGCAAGATAGGTATTCCTGAGAAGGCCAGAGCTGGGCCATGAAGCAGAGGTAGGAGTTGGGCAGGCAGGAGAAATGGAATTCAGGGGCAGGGACCAGAGTCTGAGGCAAGCCTGGTGCTCATGGTTTCCCCGCAGGGTCGAGACCCCCTTATTGAGGCTCCTGACTCCCTCCCACAGGCACAGTTGGAATGCATCTGGAGAAGCTGAGGGGGTTTGCCTCTCCTTCCCCGGCTCCAGGCCTTGGAGCAGACAGCCCCTTTCTCCCTCCCTGCCGCCTCCTCAAATACCGGGAATTCCGGCGCTGCTGGGAGCCCAGGCCAGGCTGGGAACTTTCCTTCAGTTGGGAATGTACAGCTGAGGGTGGCTGGGGATGTGCAGCTGGGGATGGAGGAGGGGAGGGCCGGCCTCAGTCCTGACCTTGCAGAGGCTGCAGTAGAGCAGTCCCAGGTCCTGGCGTAGGGCTTCGCAATCACTTAGTAAATAACTGAAGAGAAGCGGGCAGCTAACACTTAATGAGCCAGGCCTTGTTCTGGCTCCCTTATTAATGACCCAGGTCCCTTGGAACACCAGGCGGCAAGCCTCAAGTGGGCAGAGAAGTGTTCTCTGTTGTGCCCCCTGTGGTGCCTGGCACTGAGCTAGGCTTCCAGCTTCAAGGATTGGAGTCCCAGCTCTGCCCCTCCCTAACTAACTGGGTAAATCCCTTATTCTCTCTGGGCCTCGGTTTCCTCATCTCTAAAGTAGCGATTAAAAACCATCCTCACTTGCCTTTTAGGGCTGTTGTGAGGATTCAAAGTTCATATAAAGTGACTAATGCCTATGGTATGCAGTTAGTACTCAATAAATCCCAGCCTGTTTTGCTATCTTTAACCAACTGCTAAGACGTCAGATTTCCGGGCTCCTGCCCTGGCGGTTCCAATTCCATACACTGGGACTAGATCCTGGAGGATCTGTGATGTGAACAATGTCCCAGCGAGTCAGGGGCTCAAACGACCTTTGGGAAGTGAGACTACAATCACTGAGTCTTTACAATGATTCTTTACAATGATTGTCCTCATTGTATACACGAGAAAACCCAGGTGGACAGGGATGTTTTGTACCAAGTAACTAGAAAAGTTGGGACTTCAACTCGGCCAAGACACTATAGTATGCCTCAGAGAATTCCAGGGAAGGTTAAATAAGATTGTGCTAAAGCACAAGAGGTTGAGTGTTCAATGAAAGAAGCTAATACTACCAAAGAAACAGTTATGCTTCTCACTGGGCATGCCATGGCTGGGAGGAGACAGAAGGATCCTAATATAAAAGCCTTTGTTTCTACAACCTGAATTTTTTTCTTGGTGGGTGGGGGGGCACACTGAGGCACTGTAGAGGTCTCAAACTGGATAGAGGGGGTAAAGGGATCTCGTATGTGTGGGTAGGCACAAGAATTGGAATATTCATGGGGGTGGAGAGTGGTTACCAAGAGGAATCACACAGATGGGGGACAGACTTTTCCCAGAATCTCAAACTTCATCCACACTGGTGTTAGCATGGAACTCTCTGAAGTACCAAGACCCAGCAGACTCCAATTAGGATGGATGGTGCTCGAGATGGTTAGCTTGACAGATTAGAGATGGTTGTATGAAAGAGATGTACAGCCGAATAGATGGAAATATGGATGGGCAGATGGATGAATGGAGGGGGTTGGATAAAGATGGACATGTGAGATAAGAAGATGGATTAATGGCTGCTAGATGTGGGGGTAGGATGATGGATAGATGAGTAGGGTAAAAATGGTTAAATAAAGCAAGGCATATGGGTGGGATGATGGATTGGAAGACATATAGCCAGAGATAAAGATGGAGAGATGGCTGAGCAGATGAGATGGGTGGATGATGGACCCGCGAACTGGTTCAATTGCTAAGGGAATGAATTTCTACTTGGAGCAAAGCTTCTTAACTTGGCTTTCCCAGATGGGCATCAAGCAGTTCATAAACCCTCTGAAATCATACACCAAATGATAATGGGTCCAGTTTCCAGTAATTCTCAAAGGAGTTTGAGAGTCTCCAAATTTTCAGAACCACTGATGTGCTTTCCCATTCAGTGTTGTCTTCTGTTATCCCCCACTATCTCCAGAATGGGAAAACATAATTTCATACTATTAACAAAATATTAATGACATCCCCTTTCCCCATCCCTGTTGAGTTAATCAAGGTTAATAAGGACCACTTGCCAAAGCAGATCCTAGGAGTTGGAAAACTGCAGCAATTTCTAAACCTGTGTTCAGTGTCTGGACTTCTGGGTGAAGTTCTGAGGGTCTGTGGCATCTGGTTGAAGTCTTTGCTTTTCAAGAAGCCTGATATCCTGGCTCACATGTGGTAAGGGGCATCAGGAGTCCCCTGGGCCCTTCGAAGGCCCACAGATTCCTGGGTGGAGGCCAAGAGAGCAGGGTGGTTCAACCTGACTTGGGCCTTGGCTGGCCGTAGCCGCCCACCACCCCCGACATGGATGTTGACTGTGGTGGCATAGCTGAGCCTCCTGGCAGGGGGTGGTGGGGGCTGGGGCTGGGGTGGTGGTGAAGGTGCCCGTGATGTGGGGGCAGAGGAGGACCAGGGGCCCCGGGAGGCTGGATGGGCCTCTCCCCCAGGCCCTTGCCGTCGAGCCAGGCTCTGGCTGATGTATGAGGCTGCCAGATATCTTGAGAGGGCTGCTGCATTGGGGCCCAGGAGTTGACGGGTTGAGGGCGGGGGACTGTGGGGTGGAGTCAAGTCTGAAGACTCTGACCTGGCAACAAGAGAGACCGAGTGGCCTCCTGGTTTGGACAAAATCACAGTGGTCTGAACTGGGGCAGGTGACAGGCCCTGAATGTCCAGAGAGCCTCCTTGCCCAGGCAGAGGTGTGGCAGCTGGAACATGGACATCTGTGAGGCTCTTCTGCTCCAACAAAGATGTAGATCTGGGGACGTGGACGTCTGTGAGGCTTTGCACCTGAAGCAAAGGTTCAGCAGCAGGCCTCTGGATGTCTGGCAGGCCTCCCTGCTTGGGCACAGGTGGGAGGGCCTGGACCCAGGTGTCCGTGAAGCCTTGTGGCTGGGGCAAAGTTGTGGCAGCTGGAACCTGAATGTCTGGAAGGTCCTGGGGCAAAGACAATGGAGCATTGGCTGTGATCTGACAGTCTGTGTGGTCTCCACATGCAGGCAAAGGTGAGGTACCCGGAACCTGAACGTCTGGAAGGTTGTGTTCCAAGGTCAGTGGGGTATTTTCTGGGATCTGATCATTCAGGCTGCTCCCATGCAGAAGCAAAGCGTCAACGGCCTGGCCACAGACAGTGGCTGGGAACCAAACATCCCTGGAACCTCCTTGTTTAGTTAATGGGGTGTTGGCTGGGCTCTGGCAGTCTATGTGGATTTCTTGCTTAAGCATAGGAGTGGTGGCTAAAGCCATGACATCAGAACAACTTCCCTGCTTGGGCAAAGCTGGGGTGGTTGGAACTGGGGTGTCCATCTGGCATCCTTGCTGCGGATAAAAGGTGATAGCTGGAAGTTGTACATCCACATGGCCTGTATGCTCAGGCAAAGGAGTGGTAGCTGGAACTTGCATTTCCAGGTGCCCTTCTCGATCAGGCAGAGTTGTAATAGCTGGAACCTGGACATGTGGCGGGACTTCCTTCTTAGGCAAAGCTGTGGTGGCTGGAATCTGGATGTTCCAGGGGCTTCCTTGCTCAAGCAAGGGGGGTAGCGACTGGAACCTGGGTGCCGTGATGGTCTTGCTCAGGCAAACTGGAAACATCTAGACCCGGACCATCCAGGCAGCCTTCCTGCTTAGACAGAGGTGTGGCAACTTGAACCTGGGCAGCAGGGCCCAGGGGGACAGATTCCTGGGCCAAGGTCAGTGGGAAGGCCAGTTCACACACCAGCACGTGTCCGAAGGCAGGCAGGGGCCCTGTGTGCGAAGAAAGAAGAATGGAATCAGGACTGGCGCCTTGGCATGGGTGACCTCTGACGACCACATACCTGGATCTCACCTGGCTCGGCCTGCTCATGGGGCAGGCAGGGGGACAGCTGGGGTTGGGCCAGAGCCCGTGGCCGGCGGCGGGGGGCATTGGCCGAGGCCCGGGTCTCAGCCCGCTGCATCTGCTGGATCCGCTCGCTGTAGAGCCGGGCCAACTCTCGCACTCGGGACGCTGCCCGCTCCGCACTTGGGGCTCCGGCCTTCCCACTCCCGCTGCCGCCACCGAGATCTGAATCTTCCAGAATTAGCAGTGGCTCTGGGAAACCTGGCCGGGCCAGCTGCCCCTGCTCCAGAGCCTGCCAGGCGCTCCGGATTTCTGAGCAAGAGCGGAATTCCAGCTCATTCTGGAATCCCTGATCTCGGGTGCCACCCTGGGGCTGGAAATTTGGGAATGACACCCCTTCTTCATCCTCCTCCTGACCTGCCCTGCTACCTGAGGAGGGCTCTCCCAGTTCTCTGGAACTGCTTCCAGGGAACAGTTCTCTCCTGGTGGCCAGAGCCTCATCCGGCTCCTGTAGAGGTCCTTGTAGCCAGGAATCACAGGGAAGGGTGGGGGAGCTGGAAAGACCAGGAATGTCGGGGATACTAGGCATGGCTGGAAGGCCAGGCATTTCAAAAACACTGGAAATGTCAGAGAGACTGGGAAGGCAGGGAGTTTGGGGAATTTCAGAAAGGCTGGGAATTTCAGAGAGGTTGGGCACAGCAGGATTTTTGGTAAGGCCAGGAATGTCAGGAACTTCAGCCGCATTGGAACTTTCGAGTCCCTCTAGCACATGGAGTGGGGAAGGGCCCCGTTCGTCCATCTCCAGCTCTTCCTCCTCCTCCTCTTCTGAAGAGTCCCGGCTGGGCAGGGCTGGGAACGTGAGGCTTTCGCTGGCACCTGGCACCTGGGTATCTCCGGGGAACTTGGGAAGGTCATGAGGGGATGGCTGTAATGGGCACTGGGGAAGAGGCCAAAGGTGTCAGGGTGGTTGGCTGCCCTGGCCCCCGGTCTGTGCCTGCCCAAGCCGAGAGCCCCAAGGACACCGTGATGGGTCGGCCGGCTCACCCCTGCATCCCGGAGGCCTCTTTGGTTCAGCAGTTCCAGGATTTCTTCAGTGATTGAGGTCCCAGAGGGGTCCAGTGTGGGGGGTCCAGTGTCTTCCAGGTCCTCAGGGAGTCCAGAAACTGGACCTGGTGGCTGAGGCTCTAAGGGGGGATAGAGCTCCCCCTCACTGCCAGCATGCTGTGAAGAAGAAAAGGATAGAGGGCAAGTGCCCAGGGCCCCCAGATGGAGGACTCCAACCAACCCCCAACCCCTTCCCTATTCAGACCCAGGAGTTTCGAACTCAAACTCGCTCCTCCATCAGACCCCGGAGTCTGGGTCCCCAGACTCTGTCCCAAGTTATTTCTTACCTTGAGTCTAGGCTTAGCTGGGGATGAAGAGATGAGAGAGTGAGATGTAGAAATAAGTGTTACTCCTTCTGACTGATTAGCTGCCCCTATCACCCCTCCCCCGTGAACACTGGGCATCTTATGGGAAGAGACAGACAGACCAGGCTGGACCCAGCTGGGCTGTATGGTCACTTACCATTCTGTGGAAACACGACATAAGGGTCCTTTACTGGCTCTGGGGGAAGGACACAGTGATGTCAGGGTCCAACTCCCACCCCAATCCCTAGCTGACCTTTAGGTAGAGGGAGCTCACCAGACTGTCTGCGGCCACGGCGGGTAATGGAAGGGCCTGGAGACGGAGCTGTGGGAGAGGCAGATCAGAACGCCATATGAGCCCAGCTCCAGGCTCCTGGGGGAGGAGGAGGCTGGGGGTAGAATTCCTGAATCCTGGGGGAGGAGGAGGGGGTGGGACTCAGGATTCCATCCCCTTTACCTGTGTTCCTGCGTCCAGGGGTGAAACTTCTAGCATCTCGAGGTCGGGGAGACCCAAGTGGGGGTGTCACGGGCTCTGGGAGAGGCTTACTTTTAGGAGCACCTGTGGAGACAGATTTGGGATTAATAATCTACTTTTCCTTGGAAGTAATTCCTCTACTTCCACACCTCTCAACCCAAGGCCCCAACTCACAGTGCAGAGTGTTTTCAAGGAGAACTTGTTTTGCCTGAAAGAGACAGGATGAGGATTGAGGGGGCCGGGCTCTGAGTACCGCAGTTGAAGTCCCATGAATGGGTGCTGCTACGTGACAGGCACGTTCCATGACTGATGACAATTAATTCTCACAAGCCCTATGAGGTCAGTGCTATTTTTCCTCCTGGTGAGGAAACTGAGGCCAGAGAGGTTGTTACTTGCTCAAAGTCACAAAGCAGGAACATGACGGAACTTGGATTCAAACCCAGGCAGCCTACTCTGCAATTTAACTATTGTTATCATGTTCTAAGAAAATGCACCTGAACTGAGGGTCTCCCAGTACTAAGTGCGTGGGGGTCCCCAGCTGTGGCAGAAGCTGTACCTTGGCCGGGATGGAGGCAGGGTGGTTCTCAAAGAAGAGGCGCTGAAGACAATGAATCCACAGCCGCTTCTCTTCTTGGTTCTTGGCCTGGGGGTGGGGTGGGGGCAGTCGGCAGCCAGGCGTGAGGTTGAGGGGCTGGTGGGAACCCTGCCCACCCAGCCCCACCCTGTGCTCACCTGGAGCAGGTGCCTGTGCTTGGGAATGGTCAGATCCGCCACCTTGAACCCTAGAGGGTCGCGAGGACTCTCACTCACACTCAGGTTGCAGCACTGGATGGGGGGAGCAGAGAGGGGCGGCAGGCTCAGAGGCCCTAGACTCAGCAATGGGCCCCTTGTATCTGGGCCCCCACCCCCTAGAAAGATGTACCCTATATGGTGGTATGGTGGATCCCCTTTCCCCGTGTTGACCCTCCTCACCAGGCTGGGCTCCGCTCTCCCTCACCAGCCACCCCCACATCTGGAGCATGAAGATGCTTGCCTGGTGGGCAAATCCAGGTCCTCCCCTTCCAAGGTCTCCACCCCTCTGCATTCTGCTGTCCTCAACCCTCATTACACCTTGCCCCATCCTTGGACTCAACAAAACATAGCCCTTTTAAGTTGGGTTGTCCCTCCTTGCAGACCCTTCCCCTGGCCACCCCTTTAAGGTATACAGGTATTAATATATAGAATATAGCTTATAGGGAACATGCCAATCTTGCCCCCATCCAAGAACTCACAAAGATGTGGCCCTTGTAGGTGTATTCCGGTCCCCGGCGCTTGGCCACAAGCAGCATCCGTGAGAATAGAAAGAGCAGCCGCTCACCCCCTCGAAGTCGGGGGCCGCCCCCTCCGCCGCCTCGGAATGAGCCCTCCAGCACCAGCTCCCCAAAAGCACTGAGCTCCGGGCCGGTCCAGCCACCCAGCCGCCGTTGCACTTCCTGCCAAGACCCCGCCAGGTGTACCGGGCACAGAAACATACCAGTGGATGGCACACATGCGCCAAGACAGGGGAGTTAGTAAACCTGGCCACGCTGTCCGAGCCCACCCCCTAAGGCCACCTCTGAAGCACTGACCACCCGCCAAAGGCCCTCATGCCCACTTCTCCCATCCATTGGCCCCTGCCCCCCGTGAGGTCACCTGGAGGCGTGCAGCGTGCTCCTGCTTGCGCTTCATGTCATTGATGTACCAGGCGACCGCTGTCATAGACACAATAGCCTCCTCCACCATTTCGCGGCCCCCGGCACCTGGGCCCTCTGCCCAGTGCTTGCCTAGCTCCTGCCAGGCAGCCACCAGGCACCCAGAGAGGAGAACAGAAACAGAGCAGGAGAATGAATGATAATGACAGGAGACAGAGAGAGAAATATAAAGGTAGGGACAGAGATGGAGACCCAGAGATGGAGAGAGACAAACAGAGACACAAAGTGGAATCAGCTGGTGCCAGTCCCCACTGCCAGCAGGACCCTACCCCAAGCGCTGACCCAGTTTCTAGGGGCCGGATGCCTCCCCAGGCCTTGGCCAGCTTGTCCTGGGACCACCCTCCAGATGCACGATCAAGTGGTTCATGGACAAGACCTTGCCCCTCCCGAAGCAGCCCCCCCGAGGGCCACAGCGAACCTGCAGCAACAGATGGTACTTGAGGATGCGCTGAACAGGTTTCAGCAGGAAGCTCTGCAGGGGCAGCGAGTGGTGGAGCTGGGCCTGGCGCTCCTGCAGCCACAGGGCCGCTGGGGGAGACAGCGACAGCTCCCGGAGCAGGGCCAGAGAGCTGGGGGCACAGCACAGGTCAGGGATGCCGGCAGCTCGGGTGCACAAGGCTGGGAAGGGTCGGGGAGTGGCCAGTTTGGGAATGGCCAGGGGTTGGCAGGAGTCAGAGGCAGATTAGGGAGAGGTCAGTTCCTGTCACAGCCTGGCAGGGATTGGAGCTGGATAGATCAGGGTGGAGGGAGGTTAGATGGCACTTCAGCTTGTTGGCACGGCCTGGGGCCCCTCACCTCGGGTAGTTCATGCAGTACAATGTGTAGATGTCGAAATCCTCGCTCTGTGGGTGACACAGGAATCAGGAAGACCTCAGACCTCTCCAGCCTAACACAGGCCTGCTTCCTGCTTCCCCAGGTGCCAGCCCAGATGGATCCTTGGCCCTCGACTCACCCTTTGCACGAAGCACTCCGCAATGCCCCCTGCACTGCTGCTGCCCTCCAGGTCCTCCAGGAGCTCGCTATGGGGAGAGGGAAGAGTGAGGGACTGCCCTGCTCCCCAAGAGCCCCCCAGGGGAGGACTCCAGAAGGCTGCCAGGATCTTTCAAGGGGATGTCATGTCCAGAGGAAGGTTCTTCTGATTACTACATGGGACATCGCAACCTGCTCAGACTTCCTTGGACAGCATTACATTCCTCAGCCTGAAATTTTGTCACAGTTGGCCTGAGCCTGGGTGTCATGACCCAGGGAGAACAACATCATAACCCTCAGAGCTGTGATGATCTTAAAATCCTATTGTGATCCTGTGATCTTGTCAGGACTCTCAGACCTCCTGCAATAATCTTAAAATATTGTCAAGACACTCAGATGTCCTGATTCTTGGGAGTCCAGTCCTCCTCACTGGGCACCAACTATCCTGGTTTGTCTGGGACTAAAGGCTTTCCCAGGACACAAATGCTCACACTGTCATGTTCTCCAGGCCCCACCTGAGTCTTGGATTCACGTTCCCAGACCTGACACAGTGCTGAGACCCATCCAGATGCCTGGACCTGTCCCCGTATCTGGACCTCATCAGGGTCCTCAGGCTCCATTCCCTCACTCTTCCACCATTCTGGGTCCTCACTCCCCATCATGATCCCTGCCCAATGTCTTGATACCCCAAGGACCAGCCTGGACAGGGCCCTAGGAAGCTCCAAGCTTTGGGTTAAGATATAGCCTGCCTCCCCTGGCCCACCAGTCAACACCTTGGCCCATCCCACCTGCCCCTGGCCCCTGACCTGCTGAACTCATAGATGTCCTCGATGTTAGCAAACAGCGTGCCCACCTGCTCCGCACTCAGTCCCAGGACCCCGCCATCCAGCAGGGGGCCCAGGTAGTCCTGTGGAGATGACTCGGGTTACAGGGGTAGAGGGGCTGGCCTGGGTCCCCACTGCAATCAGGTGCCCTCCTGCCTCACCTCCACGATGCTGTGGAGGTCCCGGACGTAGGCCCGCTCTGTCTCCACGATCTCACAGGCCACACGCTCCAGCCTTGAGGGTTTTGCCAAACCCGGGGTCCCCACAGGCGACAGATGCAGGCGGATGGGGGGCCCTGGAAAGGGCTCTGGCCTGGAGGCTGAGCAGGTAGGGGTGGGCCCCGGGGCCGGGTCCCCCTCAGAGCCCACTGTGCTCAGGGATGTGGAGCTCCCAGAACCTCGTGGGGAGGCCATGGCAGGGGTTGTGGAGGCTGTTGGGGGTGTGGAGCAGGAGGTCAGGGTGTCTCCCCAACTGGTCAATGTCTTTCCTATGGCTCCTTTCTCTCCCCACTGTGCTGCCTTGGTCCAGTCATATCCTTTCCCATCAGGGTCCTCTCTGGGCTTCTGGCCTTCACTTCTCTAATCTACCTCCATGTATCTGCCTCGGAAACCTTTATTAATTTGTCCATCTGACCCTGTCACCCCTATGAGTATAACCCTTTCATGCCCTAAAGATAAAGTCCAAAGTCATCAGGTCCAAAGGGCCCTGTGCAAGGTGACCATTAGAGACCTTTCCAGTTGGCTCTCTTCCCACAGCCATGCCACTTCTTACACTCAAAACTCCAGTCACACTCAGCTTCTCGTCGTCACTTAAATAAACAGCCTCCTCTTACCTCTGGGCCTTTGTACGTACTGTTCCCTCTATGTGGAATACTCTTCCTTGCTTTTCCCAACGCATTTCTCCTAATCTTTCAATTCTCAGTTTAGATGTCCCCTCCTCCAGGAAGCCTCCCCTGACCTCCCAGACTAGGATCCCACAGCCCCCTGGGCTTTCTTCATCCAAGCTGTGACCCCACTACCCTGGCCTACCCCCGCTGGACAGTAACTGTCTAGGGATGGGCCCATCTTCCCCATCAGGCTAGGAGCTCTGTGCAGACAGGGCTGGGGCTGTCTTGGTCACCCTGTGTTGCCAGCATTAGGCCAGCCACAAAAGGCTGCACAGTCTTCAATGAAGGAGTGAATGCCCAGCAGACTCCACCCCTCTCTTGCATGCTCACCTGTCTGAGTCTCACACACAGTTGAACAGTCACACACTTCACCTCTGGAGCAGGGGCCAAGGCGAGGGCTGGGTTTGGGCGGGCTCAGTCCACGGGCTCCCTCAGGCATGGCTGAGTGGCTCAGCGGCTTCTGCAGAAAGACCCCCTTCTTGGATATCAGGACCCCACAGGCCTCCCTGCCGCCCACATTCACAGACTGGAGGCTGAGAATTAGGAGCGTGGTCTAAATCTAGGGAGGGCCCCCTGGGAGTAACTCATGGGACAGACAGAGGCAAAGTGATAGAAAGAGGGGAACAAGGATAGATAACATAGAGAAAAAGATGGAAAGGTTGAGACAAAGAAGAGTGAAGAGAGCAAGAGTCGCCGAAGCTAGGAGTCTGGTCTTTCTGGGGCCGGGAGGCTCAGGGAGGGATCCTGGGAACGGTTGGGCTCTGGCTGGAGCCGAAGGCGAGGGGCAGGGCTGGGAAAAGCCGTGGGAGGGAGGCCGCCGGGGTCCCGAGGGAGGGAGGAGGAGGCTGGGGGACCGGATGCCAGGGTCCTGCCGACGGCTCCCTCCCCCACCGAGGGCGGCGAGTTGGGCGCTGGCTCTGGGCCCTCGACCTCCCCCTTCCAGCCAGTCCCTCCGCGATCCGCTCACTGTCCCCACAGCCGCAGACTGGGTCCACAGCGCCTTCCCACACTCCGCCAGCCCCAAACTCCCGCCGGCGCCTCCGCTCGCCCCCCGCCGGCACGCCCCCTCATTGTTCAGCGGCAGCGGCGCCGCCCCCTCCCCCAGCCAGTCGGGGCCCCTCGCCTTCCCCCTCACCTCCCCCGGAGTATCCAACCCCGAACCGAGGCAGCCTGGTTCTTATTCGACCGTAGCACGGTCCCCCCGGAAGCGCAGAGCCGGGACTCCTGGGTCTCTGCAAGTCAGGGTCGTGAACTTCGGGCGCTCAGGGAACCACAATCCAACATCTCTTGTTGATTGGGGTGCAGCGGTCCGAATTTCTTGGTTCTCTAAACGGAGGCTGCTAGGAGCCTCCACTCTTGAGTCTCAGATGAGGGTGCTGGGTACCCAAATTCCTGAGACTTCTAGATAGGGCCATGGGCGGCCCGGATTCTTGAGTTCCCCCAACTGTAGGAGCAGGAATTAAATCACCTCCAGGCGGGAGTGCAGGGGAGTCCTCAATTCCTGAGTCCCCTTGAAGTAGTGGGCACTTCTGCGCAAAACAGACGGGTTGGGGAACTAGGAGTCCATAACCCAAGTTCCTCTAACCCCCGTAGTCTCGAGCTGGGATTTCTGGGAACTCCTGGACAAGACCTCCGGTCTGGATTCCTAAATTCTTCAAACTGGGGTGTAAGAGTTTCGCCCGCCCTCCAGGGTCGCGCGGGGCTGATGTCCCGGACTCCCGGCTCCTCCAGGAGGGGGCGCTGGGCACTTGGATATCTAGGGTCCTCTAGCCTGGACGCGGGGGCTTGTGTTTCAGGGTCTCTCAGGACGCGGTACAGAGACTCGGGAAGCCGGAATCCACGACTCTGGACCCCTCAGATTCCAGGATGGGTGGCACAGGGGTCTGGCAGCGGCGGTGGCAGCGGCGGCGCCACATCTGCGGCGGGAATGTCTGGTCCCAGCTGTGGGGCGGGGGGCGGTCGCCTGGGGCTTCCCCTCCCCCCAACCGCCAGGGCTCATATCCTGTTCCCGCCCGCAGGGGGGAGGGGCCGCCTTCCGGCCACCCAGCCAGCGAAGGGTTAAAACTCCAGCTCCCTGGGTTCTGAATATTCATGAGAAGGCGAGTCCCAGGCAGGCTACACCCCCACATTCCAAACGCCTCGCGGACTTTTCCCTTTTACAGCAAGGTCCTTCGAGGCGTGAGAATCCGGAACTGGTCACACACTTTCTCTTATTGGCCAACCAAAGAATTCTATTTACATATGCAACCTAAGAGAGAACTGTCCAGCGAGGTCACGTGTTCACGAACGACTGAAGAACCCGGCGGAGCGAGGGTGCGGCCGGAGCTCCAGTGGCGCAATCGGTTAGCGCGCGGTACTTATATGACAGTGCGAGCGGAGCAATGCCGAGGTTGTGAGTTCGATCCTCACCTGGAGCACTTTTGATTTTTTCTTATCAGCTTTTGTAAACGTATACATTTTATAAATCAACCAAAACATCTTCATCACTTAGAGGAGTGACTATTTCAATCTTTGAATTTTCGTACTGTAGACTCCAAGGACTCGTTGTTGGTCGGTTAGGGAGTTCTGTATTGCGGAGAGGTGCCGTTTCCATCCTGGGCGCCAGAGGGTGGTATCGCCTGTTAGATGCCTGAACAATTAATTAGGCTTGCAAATCTCAGCTCAAGACTTGCGTAGATGTGTTAGGCTGTGGGACCTCCACAAACCTGTATATGGCATTCTGCCTCTTTCCCTGTCTTTCTCTGTTTTGGTGTCTTGGATTTTTTTCTCCGTTTCATTGTGATATAATTGTCATTTAACATTGCACTGTATTAGTCCAAGGTATACAACATAATGATTTATGTATAAAATATGACATGATTATCAGGATAGGTTTAGTTAACATCAGTCACCTCACATAGTTATTTTTTTCTTGTATGTCTTAAGAGTTTTCACTCTTTCTCTCCTCATTTCTGAATTGACTTGTTTTTTCAACAAATACTGAATATCCACTATGTGACCAGCTCAGCTCCTTGTTTAGGGTTTAGGCATAAACAAGACAAAATCCCTGTCCCTGAGAATTTGACATTCTAGTAGGAGGCAGATTCCTATAAACATAGGAACTAAGTACATTTTACATGTTTGATGATGATTAAGGGGAAACTACTGCAAGTTAGGGAGGATGGTGGGGTGGGAAGTGGAGTGTGGGTTGCAATGAGTACCCAGGGGCCATCTCACTGAGGAGATATTTGAGCAGAGACTTGAAGGAGGGGAGTGAGCAGTGGGGATACCTGGGGGAGTATTTCAGGCAGATGGCACAAAGGCCCTGCGGCTGAAGCACGTCAGATGTATTTATTGGTGGAGCAGCTAGGAAGCCAGTGTGGCTCGAGCAAGAGTGACCAAAGATGAGAGTAAAGCCAGGTAGGCTGGTGAGGACTTAGGACTTTGGCTTTCATGTGATCTCACTCAGGTGTCATGACAGGTTCCCTTCGGGTTATCCATGGGGGAGTGGGGACAGACTGAGGGCAGAGGCCGGAGCCAGGAGACTAGGGAGTGGCTGATGTGATGTTTCAGGTGGGAGGTGATGCTGGATAGGACCAGGGTGGAGGCCACAGGAGGCAGGAGGGTGGATTGTAGATCTATTTAGAAAGTAAATCAGATAGGATTGCTGTTTGACTGGGGTGTGGGTTTGAGAGAGAGGAGTCAAGGGGACTACACAGTGTTTGGCACTGGTAGCTGGTGGTACCATTCTCTTAAATGAAGGGGTTTTTTTGAGAAGGGGCAGAACATCTGTTTTTTTGCTAAGGGAAGGACCAGAGATATTTGTTTCTTATTCTTTCAGTGTTTGTAAATGTCTCTGCAAGGCTTGCTCTTCCTCTCTGCATCCCCAATGTCTTTAGGTTCCTGCGTTTCTATCTTTCCCAGTCCTCTTTTCCTACGTACGGGGTCCTAAGTGAGCCTTCCCGCAGTTTCCAAGAAGGGATCAAAGGTCAGGGCCTGCCTCTGAGCAAGGGGTTGGAGCCTAGGAGGCCTGAGAAGGTGAGGGGAGGGGAGAAAGGAGGGGAAGGAGCTGGAGGGAGGGAACGGGTTGGGGAAGGGCAGAAGGAGCAAAGCGGTGGGGAAGGGAGGTGGAACTAGGAGGGACAAGTAGTGAGAGGGCAGGCAGGGAGCGAAAGGGTGGTGAGAGAAGGAAGGAAGGGGTAGAAGGGGAACTGGTAAGAAAGGGAAGAGGGGATAAAGATAGGGGGCTGGGGGGCTGGAAGGGAAAGATATTAAAAGGGGCAGGAGAACAGAAGTACAAGGGTGGAGGGGAAGAGTTGGAGTGGGGGAGGGAAGACGGGAGGGGCGTCGCAGGCGGGTAAGGACAGGAGGAACTGAGAGGGAGAAAAGGGGTGGAGGTGGAGAGAGGCGGGCAGAGTGAAGTGGGGGGAGGGGAGAGGAAAAAGGGGGGGAAGAAGGAAGAGGGGTCAAGGGGGTGGCCGCCGCGACGGAAGGGAGGCGGGGCGCGGGCACTGACGCGGGGCGGCTTCCGGGCTCCGCGCCCCAGGGTGGGTCCGACACGCCGCCTCTTGCCTTGTATGGTCCGAGGACGCCGCTGTCCCGGGCCCCGCCCCCACGCGCCCGCGGCCCACACACACGGACCTCGCGTTTCGTGGGCGCAGAAAGGCCAAGATCCCGCAATTCCAAATTTCTCGACTCCGGACCGGCCAAGGTGCAGTACTTCCGAGGCTCTGAGGTCTCGGAAAGCCAGAAGCTACAATTTCGCCATTCCTAACACAGAGACAACCAGGGTCTAGAATCCTAAATGTCCGGAAAACTAGCTCTGAGATTCCAAAATGTTGCGATTCTAGAATCCTGAGACTTTTACTGTTTCCCCCAAGGCTGCGAGAGTCTGAGTCCACCAGCCCCTCAGGTCCTGGAAGGCTGGGTGGTGGGCCCCCAGGCCACACCGGCTTCCCGACTGACCCTCCCCCCGCCCCCGCCCGTCCTGGGCTTGCGCCCCAGCACATTCCGTCCTCCCCGCGCCGCTCCGCCCTCCTCCCTCAGCCCCGCGGGGACGGAAACATCCCGTCCCCGCCCGCGCCTAGCTGAGAGCTGGGTCAAAGAACCCGACGAGAGGGGAGCGCCTGCGCCCCCTACGCCCCGGGAACTGGCTCTCCCGGTTCCTACCGAGTGACCTCACCTGGCCCCGCCCCCTCAGGTGAACGGCCGGGTCAGGTGACGTCACTTCCTGCCAGGTAAGCGCGGCTGGTGGTGGTGGTGGCTCCGGGAAGGTTTGGAGGAACTGTGAATCGACTCAACTCGCTTCTACTAAGGGCCACACTATCCTCCCCAACCTCACTGCCTCTAGATAGCGTAAAAGCCAGGATTCCGGTTTACACACAGATGCCTTTTATTTAAAAATTCAAAAAAACACAAAAATAAACTTTTAACAATATATATTACTTAATATATTATTATAGTACACTTACAACAATAATTATTCCATCGTTTCCATTACAAAAAGGAGGAAGAAAAATACAAGGGAAGCAGACGACCCAATATATATAAATACTATAAAATCTATTAGAATAAATAAAGTCGTCATAAATAAAGGGCCTAATGATGGGGGAAAGGGAATTGGCAACGCTTTGGCTACTTGCTTTTGGAGGGAAACTTGAGCACCAGGATTGCCCTCATAGGGAGGCTCCAGTCACACCAGAACCTCGGGGTCTAGGAAAAACTGGGAGGGGGCAGTGGGGGCCTATTTATTCACAGCATTGGGCAGGGGAGAGGTGGGGGGAACAGGGCTCACTGCCTCCCTTAAATTTGCTACATCTTTTTTTATAAAAAAAGACTTCAGAATACACTCCTTCCCCAACACCATGAACACTGAGCTTGCACACTGGGGACCTGCCCCAGCATGGGGTCAGCGGAGTGGGTTAATGCATTTTGGAAGACAAGGGGCTACTTGATTACAAGAGTTCCCCACAGCACAAGAGAAATGGCCCCCCTTGAGATCCAGCTGATCTGTACTGGGCAGGCACTTGTCACTCGGACACGGAGATGCGATTGAAGATGGGGAGTCGCCGAGGGGCTGCAGGTGGCTGGGGTGGCCCAAAAACCCCAGCCTCAAACACTGGGGAGTCGGACCCTCCTAGGCTGCTGCCACTACTGGCATATTCATCTGGGTCAGATCCCAGGGAATGTGCAGAGGGGCTCCGAGCCAGGCCACCCACGGGTCCCCAGATGCTGCTGGGGGTGGCCCGTCGGCAGGAGGGGCAACAGGCTGGGGTAGGGTCCCTTCGGGCCACAGGGGTCCCAGGGGCAGCAGAGAAGGCAGAGGGTGAAAGTGGAAGGTCCCCAGGTGGTGGTGGTGGGGAGCTGGAGGGCGAGAAGGAGCATGAGGACAGGGATGGGCCTGCCAGGCCTGCTGGTGGTGGCGAGGCTCGGCGGCCCGAGGGCAGGCCTGAGAAGCTGATGCTCTGGCGCAGCACATGGGGGTGGCCAGGGGCAGCCAGGTCCTCGCTGGGGTTGTGGATGAAGTGGCAACGCGAACCGTAGGGGCAGCGGCCCTGGAGGTAGAACTTGTGGCAGAGTTCCGTCTTGTATTTGGGGTGGCGACTGGCCTGGCGCAACTCGCCCAGGCCATGGGCAAACTGGCACTTAGCCCCATAGCGGCAGCGTCCACTCTCTGAGAAGGTCCGACATAGCTCAGTCTTGTATCGGGATGAGGTGGTGGGGGTCGCAGGAGGTGAGGTGTGTGAGGGCGACAGCTCAGGGCCTGGGCGGGGAGCAAGGGGTGCGAAGCCTGGGGGTGGGGGCACCCAGCCGCAGCTGCGACCCTCCACTAGGCTGGTGGAGCGGCCAGGCAGGCGGGCAGCAACCCCAGCCGGTATGGAGTCAGATGAGCTGAGGCTCCAGAGTCCCAAGGAGGCCCAGTTCGGGCTGGGTTCAGTGTCTCCATGGTCAGATGTCAGGTCAGGGCTCAGCGACAGGATGCTCTGTGGGAACAGGGATCGGTTAAGACACCGAAAATGCAGGGTGACGCCTCTCCTCAGCTGCAGGGCACCTAAGAGCTTGCCAGTCCGGTTTGTGGGCTCCTAGCCTGAGCTCCACCCGCCCGCTGAAACCCATAGGTTCCGGATCGCAGGGACCCTGAATTGGAAGTTGAGTTTACTAGCGAATGAACTGTATCTCAAAGGACCCAGGAACCCTGGGGTCCCCAGGCTGGATGGAGGGGCCCGCAAACTCAGGGCACACCAATGTCCTCCAATTTCGAACCTTTGGGCCTCTCGGGATTTGACCCCCGCGCATTGTGTTCTCCCGTTTCACAACTGGAGGAGCCGGCAAAGTTAACCTAAGAGTTGGATCTCTCAGGTTTTGAGTCCCAGAGAGCTCCTCTGGGTCAGGGAGTGGAGGCAGAAGTCGTCTTCCCATCACCCCGAGACTCCAGCCCCAGAAACGCCTCCGCGCAAAACCGCGCCCTCAGCAACTACTGGGGGGAAGCCAGGTGTGGGGCCATTTCCGCCTCCAGACAGCCCTAGTCTGAGAAAACTCCTCCAGCTTTCCATCTCCAAAGGCCACCCCACCCATGTTTGGGCAGAGACCCGAAAGTCGCGGACTCCATGTTTTACCTCCAAGGAATCACACTAGTCTGAGAAGGAAGGCAAGAGCCCGGGCCGGAGAGTACGTTGCTAAGGAGCTCCACTTTGAGAAGGGAGCCAGGGGTCGCGGGCCGGAATGTGCGGCGTTAAAGAGCCCTAATTTGAGAAGGAGGTCAGACATGGGGACCTCAGGGTGCCGATCGGCGGGGACTCACCTTGTAGACGGCGGTGAAATCCATGGCGGCGCAGAGGGCCGATGAGCGGTGCACCCAGCCGAAAATAGGAGCGCTGGAGTAAGACTAGCGCGGGCTGGAGGAGCTTTTATAGAGACCGGGGCGGGGCGGGGCCACGGGTGGGCGGGGCCACGAGGGGCGCTTCCCGGACGCGGGTGCCCAGTACAGCCTGCCAGGCCTGGGACTGACTGGTCCCCTTCCGCCCGGCCCCCAGCTGGGATGCACCTGAGGTGGGCCCGCAGACGGCCGCGACCCCGCTAGGAGTGCGTGGGGTGGGGGTGTCGGCCCAGTTTTCAAGGCTGGAGACTGAGGCGCGGGGTTAGGAACTGGGACCGAGGTGGGGGCAGGGTTCCTAGGAGATTTTACAAGGGCAGGGGCCGAGGCTGTGGGAGTGCGAGGGAGAGACAGACGGACGGGGGCGGGGAGAGGCGCGGAGAGCCAGAGACAGAAATGGAGAGACGCAAACAGAAACACAGAAACACAACAGAGGAAGAGAGAGACATACACAGGGAAGCAGAGAGAGAAGAGAGAGACTAGGTGAGGAGAGAAGGTGGGGGAGACAGAGACAGTCCCAAAGACAACTTCAGTGTGAGAAGTGAGAGAGAAGAAACACATAAAGAAACAGAAAAAGGGAGAAAAAAGGGACCAACACCCGCAGACAGAAATCCGCAGGAGCAAAACAGAGAGAGGCAACCAACAGGCTTGGCAGGGCATTCTGTCATACCTACCGGCCTGACTTGGTCTCGCTCAAACACCCCAGATTCGGAGACCTTGACGGCCCTCCCCGCCCCCATTCTCCTGGATGCTTGGTGAGGTTGGAAAGGGGCCTCCTTTCCCAATTCCAGAGGCATTGTAGCCTCTTGCCCTCCCCCAGATAGTGGCACTTCTTCTGATGGCTTCCTCTGGACTAGGCACTGTTGTATGAAAGTGCTTTACATACATAGGTTACTCAAGGGAGGGTTACTGTGACCATTTTACACACGAGAAAACCCAGGCATAGAGGTCAAGTTACTCTCCTAGTCCCACTTAATAAGTGGCAGCAGCCCAACACCAGGACCTTAAATTATGTTGAGTTTGCCCTCTCAGAAAACTCAAGATCTGAAAGGGCAAGATCTTTAATTGTAGTGGAGGGTTGCCTTGATGTAAAGCTGTCTTGAGATGGAAGTAATGGGTCATTCCCAATCGATGGCCCAATGAGTATCATAAAGTAGTGCCTTTAGGGAATTCTAAACTTATGGCGATCACTGCCCACATAAGCAAGCCCTTTATTGTCAAGGGGTTGCCCTTTGTAAAAACATCAAGATATAGGAAGAAAACTCGTTTCTTTAGGGAGTTTTGGTGAGCTGGCTGCCCTGTGTGAAAATATGGGAGCAGAAACCAATGCCACGGAGTAGAGTTATAATGGTGCAAAGTTCATTCTTTCAGGCCGAGACTGCGGACTTGTATTTAGGTGGGGAGATGCGGCAAGGCACACCGACCTGTCCTCTCGGACAGAGCTCGGGGGAATCCCTGGTGCGGCGCCTTCTGGGGCCGAGGGGCCTTCCCGGCCGGTCCCGTGAGCTGGGTGGCTGCGGGCGGCTCTGGCACGGTTACAGCCTCCCGCTCGCCCGTGACTCATTCGCAAGGGGCGGGGGAGGGGGCCTTCCTGGAAGCCGTGACGAGGAGGCTCAGCCCGGACGCCAGGGTTCCTCTCTTGTAACCAGGGCTTCAGTCGCCTGTAAACAAAGCCTCGAGGACAACGGGAAAAGGGGGAAAGGGGAGGTGCCTGGCACCCTTCTCCCGCCTGGACTCCAAATCCCTGTGCCGCTAATAGGACGAAGGCAGCAGGAAAAGGGGAGGTGGTGGTGGTGGTGGGGAACCCTGGGGTCCCTGGAGTCCGGCTTGGTTCCGGCCGCGATCTTGGAGGAGGGAATCCAGTTTCGATTCCCTGGAGACAGGGAGCATTTCCCATTCCTGAGTCAGGCTGACCCCCTCCCCTCTCCCATCTGCTGAGTCATAGGCCCAAGAACCTGGATGCTTGGGATTGGGCGACTCTCGAAGAGACTGGAGGGGGTTGGGGGCTTTGCCTCGGGAAGGATCGACCCCCCACCCCCACCCGAAACCCGGATGGGTGGGACCCAGGAGCCCGGGCCTCGACCCCTCCTTGCTCAGATCTAGGGGTCTGGGTCTCCAAGCCACCTCCTGGCTCGGACCCAGTAGCGCCGACTTCTAGCCCCCTCCTAGGTTAGACTCTAGAGTCCGAGCCCCCAGCCCCTCCTCCCTCCGATTTAGGAGGCCAGTTCTCCACCCACCTCCCACCCTATCCTGGCCTCAGGCGTCCCAGCCCAGGAGGAAGTTCAGGGCAGGACTCCTCCCCACGTCCCACGTAGCCAGCGGGAAAATCCGTGGCCCCAGCAGCGGCCGGGAATCCCCTCTGGAATGACGGTGGGGAAGGGGATCGCCGGGGTCCCCTGCGGGGTGCAGGGGGCGAGTCCTGGGCTGGCAGGAGCTGGGGGAAAGGGGCGGAAACCAGAGAAGCTAAAAATACAACGAGCACTTCCGCCCTAGGGGGAGGGGAGCGGAGCAGAGTTTCCAGAAAAACAAGCGGGGACGGGAAACGCGGGGGTGTGAGAGCCGGGGCGAGTGCGCGGGTGAACGGGGGCTGTGTACTCGGGCACGTGTGCCCGGGCCGAATGTGCGCCTGGCGTGATTGGGTGCGGCCGGCTGTGTGCAACTACGTGGGCCAGCAATGTGTGTGTCTGACATTGTGAGAGGTGTGCGTTGCAGGTGCCCCGGCGTGACTGGGTGTGTAAGACCTGGGGTGCGTGGGTATGCGACTGGGCAAACAGGTGTGGGACACAAGCGGGCCCACTTTCCTGTGTGAGGGCTGTGTACTTTCAATCCCACTTGACATGGCTGTGAATAAATTGTGTGAAACCACTTGGGCCTGTGTGACTGATTTATACTGTTTACTTTAACCATCTCTGGGTGTGGGAGTGTGTACTGAACCTTGTCTTTGAGGTGGTGTTGGTGTGACTTACATACCCAACCTGCAGGTCTCTGTACCTGTGAACCACTGTGGGATCTGGAGTGACTAAGTGTGTGTAACTCCTTGATGGAGCCGAGTGAGGGTATGTATGACTGACTGCCCTCTGGCCCGATGAAGATCTCTGCATACACGCTTCTAGATTGAGTGTGTGTAAGCATCTGTGAGACTACTGGCAGCTGGGGTTATGTGCAAGGTCCCTGCAGCTCATGTGTGTAATGAATAGTGTTATTATGTGTCTGTGTCCTTATTTGGGGGTGTCACTGAGAACATGCGAGGCCAGCATCTAGATGTGGTTCCTCTGTGGCACAGTCACAAGGTAGTGAAACTGGTGAACTTTGGTTCCTGACGTCTACAGCTGGCGCATGATGGGGAGGCTGCGGCGGCACTCTCCACTCAATGTCTGTTCCTGCCAGCCTGTTGGGGCAGAGCAGATACACACAGGCACGCATACTGGCACCTGGGAAACCTTATCTCTCCCCAGCCAAGGCTTTTGATGTTGAGGTGAGGGCAGGGCTGAGTCAGCCTGTGATGGGCAAAGTCTGCGATGGGGTAAGAGATAGCAGGTTAAGTGGTGGTTAGAGTGTTGTTTGTATAATCACATGGATTGTTCCTTTAGTCGGTTGTGGGCTTTGTCACTGGGACTGAGACCCTGGGAACACCATGATTATAGGATGGTGGGTTATACTCCTCTCTGCTGGGGTGGGGTGTCGTATGTGCCTGTGTTCCCCAAAACAGTTTGCTGTGTGGCAGTGCATCTCATGTACACCCTTCCCTGGAGTGTATGGCTGTGTACCAGGTTGTACAGTTGCCCTCTGGGTCAAATAACCAAGAACTAAACCAAGGTCCGCCATAACGTGCGTGGACTTCTGTCCCAGCCTCTGCACTGTGGTCCAGGACTCCATGTTATTCTATAAACACTATCACTTTCCTGCCTCAGGGCCTTTGCACTTGCCATTCTCTCCCTGGAACTCTCTTTTCCCCAATGTCCTCATGACTTATTCTCTCTCCAAGTCTGCATTCTCAGCAGGACCTTCATGTCATGTCAAGGATTTTGAAGTTAAAAAAAAAATCATGCTATATTTAACAAATACATGTAACATCTATTTACAGACATAATACCCATAAACCACTACCAACCTAAGCTCTCAAACTTTGTTCAATAAAGTAACATAATTCTCAATACACAAATCTTGCTTTTGTTAGATTCCTACGTACCTTTGTTTTTGTTTTTTTTATTAAAAATCTCTCTCCACTTCTGATCCCAGTTTTCTACTTTAGTTTTCTTCTTGGAACTTCTGATATACTGTTGACCTTGAACAACAAGGGTTTGAACTGGGCAGTTCAACTTATATGTGGATTTTTTTCAATAAATAACTGTAAATGTACTTTTCCTTCCTTTTGATTTTCTTAGTTTCTTGTGTTGACTCCACTTCACAGGACCAGCTGTACCTCAGTCTTGAGTGTGTGTGCCTATGGTCTGACACATCTCAATTGCTTGTACCCTCAGGCTGGAAACTGGTGGGCTCTTCTGCGGAAGGTTCATTTTTGGTTGTACACAGATAATTGCATCATGTTAGATGGGAATAGGACTTTATTCTTGTATTTATCTGGAGGCTAACTATGGCTGAGGATGTGTATGGGTACCAAATTGACAAGGACTAGATAATGGTCAGTTTTACATGTCAACTTGGCTAGGCTACAATGTCCAGTTATTCAATCAAAGACTATTCTAGATGATGCTGTGAAGGTATTTTGTAGATATGATTCAAGTCCATAATCAGTTGACTTTAAGTAAAGGAGATTATCCTACATCTGGGGAGTCAGGTGAAGGGACTGATTTAGTCAAATAAATGGACAGAGCTGTGGCTTCCCTGAGGAAGGAAGTCTACCTGTGGATAGCAGCTTCAGCTAGTGCCCCAGTCTGCTGCCCTCCCTGAGGGCCTGCCCTGTGTGCCTGGCACTTCAAGGAAGGACAGGGAGAAGGGGAAGGAACCTCCTGGGATGTACACACATGCCACATGCACACGCACACCCGCTGGCCATTTCTGAGGACTCGCGTGGGGACTTGGGCTTTGGATGAATCACAGGTCTACATGATTCTGGGTTTCCTTGCAGATGTGGGGTCCAGGAGAGGAGGCCTCTGGGCAGTGACATGGGAACCAGGGCACAGAAGGTGTTGGGTGGGGCAGTACCCCAACCAGGCTGAGTCACTTGAGCCTTTCACACCCCACCAGCTGGGCCTGGGCTGGGAGCTCCACCCTGCACTTGCCCAGGCCTGAAGGCCATGGCTGAGATCTCTGAAGCTTGCTCTCAGAGAAGGGAGCCCACTGGGGCAATCCCTTCCCGAAGCCCCCTCCCCAAGGCCTGCTTCCCGGAGGAGCTGGGGCTCAGGCGCCTGGGTTCTTCCCCAGGACTGATGATTCACCCCTTTTGGGGCCTTTTCACTTCTCCTTTGGGGCTAAAAATATAGGGACCCAGGCTTCCAGCTGGGCTAGGCTTCACCGCGGATTGCACAATGCCCCTAGTCTGAGTGCTGCTGACGCAGGCCCAGGCCCCGGGTATGGGTGGGGGCCTGAGGTGCTCCCTGACCAGGCATGCTGAGGTCAGGGTTTAGACCCCTCCACTTCCCCTTTCCTTGGCCAAGGACACTGGGAGCTGGGCTGAAATGGGAGGTGCTAGGGATCCTGGGCTTGGCTGTAGCCTCTGGATATGAAGCTCCCTCCCCAGGTAACCCAGGGGTTCTGTTTCCCAGAATCTGGCCTCCTTCATAGACAGAGTCCCAGTGAGGAGCTGGGGGCAGAAGTCAGCAAAGGGGGACTGGGAGAGAGAAGGTCAGAGACAGGGAGACAGACACAGGTCCACAGAGGCAGAGAGACAGACAGGGACAAAAAGAGACTGAATGAGAGACAACAGACACAAGCAGCAGACACTCAAAGGAAGACGGGCGAGCTAGAAAAAGGAGCAGACAGAGATCATGCTCAAACTGGAACAGAATCAAGTTAAGGATAGAGGGAGAGCGGCCCAGTTAGGGCTTCATACCCAGGCCAGGTAGGGGAAGCGCCCCTTATATCATCATCAGGCACTGGCCAAAGTCCACTCTTGCTAGGAAGGAGATCAGGCAGCCAGCAGAGACAAGGCCCCGCCCTGTGCGTTCTCTGCTGGCCTCTGCTGCCCCCTGCTGGCTTCGGTCCCAGTACTCAGCGGGGAAGAAAAGTCAGAGACAAGGCTGCTTTGAGGCCACTCTTCATTCCCTCCCTTTCCCCCTCCCCCACAGCCTGCCCCACTCCCAGCCCTGCCAGCTCACAGGGCACCCCCAGGGCCTGTAGGTGGTGCTGGAGTCTTGCCCGTGACTTTGTTGGCACAGTCCAGCAGAGCAGTGTGAATGTCCTTGGCACAGGCAATCTGGGCTTTGATGACTGCCAGGTACTGTGGATAGGGTAGGCTGTCAGGCTGAACTGCGTCGGGCTTGGTGGCTGTGGGCACCAGTGTTGGAGAGTGCTTGGCACTGTCGCAACTCTGTGATAGGCACTCGTGTGCCAAGCGCTGTGGATAGGCAGGCAAAGTGCAACATCAGCCTCACTCTGGGTACCACCAACCCCGCCCCAAGGACCAGCCTGGGGTAGCCCGCTTGGTCCCTGGACTTCTAAGGTCTTGGGGTCAGAACCTAGCCCTGCTAATCACTTGCTGGGTGAGCTCAGGTGGGCGACTGCTCCTCTCTGAGACTGTTTCCTCCTTTGGAAAATGGGTTTAATAACTGTCTCAGCTACCTCATAAGGTGAGAATGGTGAGAACAGGGTGTGGGACGGGCACAGGTTCTGGCACATCACTTAAGTGCTAACTAGTGAATGTTAGCTACTATGACTGTGACTGTACTAACCCCAGGCTTGGTATTGGCAGTGGCTTCTCTGATGGCATCTGCTCCCAGTTTTCCTCCCACTTCTTTGGTTGCTCCTTCTAGGTACTTCTTACTCTACCCAAGCCTTAAATGTAGCAATTCCCACATCCCATCTCCTCCTTTAATTCTCATGTCCTCTCAGGCTGTCTCATTCCCACATACCACTCAGTGCCCAACTCTGCACTGATGATAGCACATCTGTGTCCCCGGCCTCCCCTGTTCCAGAGCTCTCACACTCCCCCCACCCCCAACTGTTCCTCTTCCTAGGTTCCTGTCTCCAAGATGGCATTACCATTCCAACTAGAGCCCTGGGCCTCATCCTGGAGGCTTCTCCTCCTGCAACCTGTCAGTTCCAATGGCCTCTGAGTTTCTCTCCCATCGGCCCTTCCCCACTTCTTCAGGGCCCTGCCCTGGTGGAGCCTAGCCGAGTGAATCCTGCCATGCCTGCCTCCTTGGGTTCCTAGCCTCCACTCTTGGCCCCTTTAATCCATCCTTCATCTGTCAGCCAGAGGCATATTCCTAAAAAAGCATGGGTCCATGTTCTTCCCTGCTTGAAACTCTGGATGGCTCCCCAGCACCCTCAGGGCTATATTGAAAATTCAGCGAGTCCCAATCCCAACTACACCTTAGCCAGACTGAATTTCATGAAGTTCCTAAAAGGAACTTAAAGCAGAAGCTGTTCCTTCTAGTTGAAGCCTTTCTACCACTATCATCCTTCTTTTCTTTAAAAAACTCTAACTCTTCTTTCAAAACCCAGTTCAAAATAAGATGACACTGATAATACTACAGGAAACATTTGTCATGTGCCCAGTACCAGGTTAATTACTTTACATGTATGATCTTGCTGAGTGTTTCCCAAAAAACCATTTTCCAAAGGAGGAAACCAAAGCTCAGACGTAGAGATTGGTGGTCCATCTGATTCCAGAGGCTGTGCTCTTAGCCACTTGCCCTTCTTTCAATTCCTGCCCTGCCTCTATTTTTGTTCCTGCCTCAGCTCAGATGTGCTATCCACCAGTAGCCTTCCCTGAGTCACTCTCTCCCTATCCCTATCCCACACAGGGTCAGGCGCCTTCTCTGGGCTTCCACAGCCCCCCAACCCCTTCCCCGAGCTTCCCTCATTTCAATCCTGACCTCTCTAACTGTGCTCCCAGTCCCCTATCCCAGCCCTGATCTCTAAGGCCTGGGTTTCTCCATCACAGCTCTGAGCACTCTGAGGCATTACTGATTGGGGATGTGTGTCACCCCACTGAACTAGAAGCTCTGAGAGGGCAAAGATCAGGGCAACACTGTGTCCCCAGCATCAGTTAAAGCACAGGTCTGGCCCTCAGGAGGTGCCTTGTGTGTGTGTGTGTGTGTGTGTGTGTGTGTGTGTGTGTGTGTTGACTGACTGAATAAGGGTTCCTGAAGACCCAGGGATTGAGGCAAGATTGTGGTCACCCACTGTCTAGGAGGCCCCTTACCAGGCAGAGCTCCAGCTGGTCACAGAGTGCGTAGAACTCCTCCAGACACTTGTCAAAGCGCTGTATGGGTCCATCACTGCTCTTTCTGTAGCCCAGGAGAAGAAGGAGACTGAGAAAGAGATTTCCGATCTCTGGGACATCTACCCAACCAAGTAACCATGAGGAAACCAGGTATAGGCCCAGGAGCCTCGAGGCAGGGCCTAGGAAATTGTTAATAGTAGAAGAGGCAAAAAGTAAGGCTAGGCGCTAGGGAACCCAGCTTGAAAATAGGAGGAACGGAGGATGGGTGGGCGGGGCTTGGGGGATGAGTTTCTAAGATGGGTTGGAGATAGGGGGACATCCTGAGATATGCGACTATACTCACTGTCCGTTGTCAATGTTAGTGTTCTGAATCAAGTTCTGGGCAGCAACCTTCATCAAGGTCTAGTTTTAAGAATAAAAGTGAGAAATGGAGAAACAGAAGGGGACACTTTTGGTAGTCTACACTCTTTCTTAAGATCCAATCAATCTCAGGCCTCTTCACTTGACACCGTCTGTCACTCCAGAGTAACTCCCGTTTCCATTCCTCTATAGCAATAATCACCTGTATTTTCCCAGGGGCCCGCTCTCACGCGGGGTTCTCGACAATGACCTCCCGGACACACTTTAGAGTCCTCACCCGCCAATCACAAGCAGAATCTCTGTACAAGGCGTCCTTTCTCAGGTATTAACGACCAGAGCCCGGTTTCTCCTTTAAACTCCCTCCCACTTGAATTCCGGCCAATCCCAGGCTCAACATCCGCTCTGCTCCCACTAGGACCAAGTCTCCTTTTCCCTGCGTAACGCTTCTTTTGTTCGCTCCCAGCCTAAACAGCCCCTCCGCCCACCCCCTTAAGTCAGACAGCCAAACCCTCCTTGCTTCTTGAAGCTCCCGGCCAATCACCTGCAGACTCTCCTTTAGCTGTGGGATGAGCATCTTATAGCGTTGCACAGGATCGAAGTCCTGTTGCTGTTGCTGCAAAAGTCCGCTCTGGGCAGGCCCCACCAGTTGTGTCGGTGGTTGCGGCTGCTGCTGGCTACCCGGGCCACCAGCCGAACCTGGGCCAGACACACCAGCAGCTGAGGAAGCCGCTGAAGCCTGCTGCTGGGACGCAGCCATCTTCCTTACCTAGAGCGCCGGAAATGCGTCACAAGTTTCTCTGTCCGGTTTTTTTTTCCAGCATCTTCGTTTGCTAGTTAGCTCCGCCTCTCAAGCAATTCAGCCAATAGAAGGAAAGGCACCCCGTTCTCCAACACCTGACTCTCAAATCCAGCGTCCAGTCGGCCCCTTAACCAGCCGCTGGCCAATCCGGGTGGGCTTAATCTGAACTCTATTTCCCAGAAGGCCTCGCGGCTTGAGGCGACGAGCCTGGGCGTTACTGTCTTGGCGGCAGTTGGTGGAGCCGCAGCTGCGAATTTGCGGCTGCGCGTTTACCTGAGTCTCTACTGGAACTCTTCTCAACCCACCAGGCTAACCCCGCAGACTGGGGCGCCAATTCGAGCGCTGCGTGGGATTTCGTGTCCGCCGAAGTCAGCACGCTTCACCTTGTCTCCTTGCGGCTCAGCAGAATCCAGTCCGAACTGCCATCGTCTCGTCGCCATGGCGCCCACCATCCAGACCCAGGCCCAGCGGGAGGATGGCCACAGGTAGGCGTTACACCTCTTGGCTGTACCGCTTTCCTCTAAGTCTGTCCAGGTTTCAGGGAGGCGGGGTTCGGCCTTGGGTCTCTACCTATAATGTCAGTAGCCCCTCAGGTCTGCTCGTGAGGTCACGTAGCGCTCACGTTTAAAGAAGGAAGGCGAGTTCCTTCAGGGATGGGATGTTGCCCCCCTCCCCGCCATCGAGTTCGGGGATTAAGCTCTTGGAGACTTTATTCATAAGGGATTGGGCTCTTATTCCTCCAATCAAGCGTCTGGAGATCCCCTTTTTCAAAAACAATTGAGTACGTGATTCTTTTTAATTACACACTTGAAGACACCCTTTTCAGAAGGGATTGAGCATTTTCTCTAAAAGAAATTGAACACTTGGTTCTCTCCATTAAAGCACTTGGTGCACCCATACCAAAAGGATTGGCATTTGTCCTCCCGTTCTTCTTAAAAGTTTGGAGACGTTCCCTTCACTCTCCTATCAATCTCAGTGTTTTTTTTTTTTAATTGGGGAACTGGGGGAGGGGAAAAGCGTTGGGGAATCGGGGAAGGGAACAGACAAGTTGCTGTCCTTTTTTGTTCTTCAATCTAGTTGAGGATGTCGCTTCACTGGCCCATGTTGGCATTATCATTGTGCTCTTCCTGGCTGAGGCAGATAGGTCGTCGGCCATTGTACGGCTGCTCACGGCAGCTCAGGCTAGCTGCTGCCGGCTCATGCTGGCTGCCCGCCACTCACGATAGCTTACAGCAGCCCACTGCAGTCCACACCACCGTTGCTATTCACTGGTGACTCACCGCAGCCCAGCTCCAAGTTGAGCTGTTGTTCACCACCTTAGCTATAGAGGGCGCAGTGTCACTGGCCCTCATGTGGGATCCAAACTGGCAGCCCTGCTGCTCAGAGTTCGCGCTCCCAACCCAACTCTTAACCAATGTGCCACTCACCTGGGCCTCCTTCTCTTCATCTTTTAACAATGTCTCTCTCTTACCCACCAGGCCTAATTCCCACCGGACTCTGCCTGAGAGGTGAGCCCCATTATGTTTTTCTAGGAGGGGTGGGCCAAGGGGGCAGGGAGCAGAGGTGAGGCAGCAGGGGCCAGTTTCCACCCTACCCCCAATATTATCAGCACATTTTATTATTCCCAACCCCCCACCCCAATCCCCTTTAGCAACTGTTAGCTTGTTCTCTATATCTGTGGGTCTCTTTCTATTTTGTTTTGTCTTTTTAAGATTCCACATATAAGTGAAATCATGCATTATGTTGTCTTTCTCTAATGTATTTCACTTAGGATAATAACCTGTGGGTCACCCATGTTATCCCAGATAGTAAGATTTCATTCTTTTCTATTGGTGAATAATATTCCATTTTACACACACACCACATTTTCTTTATCCATTCATATATGGACGGACATCCATCCGGATTGCTTCCATATCTTCGCTATTACTAATAATGCTGCAGTGAACATAGGGGTGTGTATGTCTTTTTACTTTTTTGAGGAATCTCCATACTGTTTTCCATAGTGGCTGCACTAATTTACAATCCCACCAACAGTGTATAATAAAGGTTCCCTTTTCTCCACATCCTCACCAGCACTTGTGTGTTGATGTTTTGATGATAGCCATTCTGACAGGTATATGTGATAGCTCATTGTGGTTTTAATTTGCATTTCCCTGATGATTAGTGATGCTGAGCCTCTTTTCATGTCTGTTGGCCACCTATATGTCTTTGGAGAAATGTCTATTCAGATCCTCTGTCCATTTTTTTTTAAGATTTTTTTTTTTTAATGGGGGAATTGGGGGATGGGAACAGCGCTGGGGAATTGGGGGAAGGGGAACAGACAAGTTGCTGTCCTTTTGTTCTTCAGTCTAGTTGTGGAGGACGTTGCTTCACTGGCCCAAGTTGGCACCATCATTGCACTCTTCCCGGGTGAGGCAGATCAGTCGCCGGCTTCTGGACGGCCGCTCACGGCGGCTGCTGGCCGCTTACTCTGGCTGCTGGCTATACACGGTAGTCCATGGCAACCCACTGCAGCAGGGGCTGCAGCCTGGGCCGTTGCTGGCGACTCATGGCAGCCCAGCTCTAGGTTGAGCTGTTCAGCATCTTAGCTGTAGAGGGTAGTGTCACTGGCCCTTATATGTGGGATCCAAACCGGAGCCCTCTGGCGTCCCAACGCGCCACTCAGCCGGCCCCCTCTGTCCATTTTTTAATTGCATTTTTTTTTTCTTTTGGTGTTAAGTTGTATGAGTTCCTTATATATTTTGGATATTGACCCCTTATCAACTGTACCATTTGCAAATATCTTATCCCATTCAGTAGGTTGTCTTTGTTTTGTTGATGGTTTTCTTTTCTGTACAAAAACTTCAGTTTGATGTAGTCCCATTGGTTTATTTTTTCTTTTGCCCTTGCCCGAGACATATCCAAAAAGATACTGCTAAGAGCGATGTCAAAGATTTTACTGCCTCTGTTTTTCTTCTGAGAGTTTTATGGTTTCAGGTCTTACATTTAATTAAGTCTTTAATCCATTTTGAGTTTATTTTTGTATATGGTGTAAGGAAGTTGTCCAATTGAATTTTTTGTATATATCTGTCCAGTTTTCCCAACACCACTTATTGAAGAGACTATCTTTACCTTATTGTACTTCCTTGCCTCCTTTGTTGTAGATTGACTATAAAGCGAGGATTTATTTCTGGGCTACCTGTTCTGTTCCACTGATCTATATGTTTTTATGCCTGTACTATACTGTTTATCATAGCTTTATAGTATAGTTTGATATCAGGGAGACTGATACCATCCACTTTGTTCTCAAAATTTCTTTGGTTATTTGGACTCTTTTGTGGTTCCATATAAGTTTTAGGGTTAGTTGTTTTAGTTGTGAGAATGCCATTAGTGTTTTAATAGGGATTACACTGAATCTGTAAATTGTTTTAGTAAGGACACTTTAACAACATTAATCCTTATAATCCATGAGCAAGGTATGTCTTCCATTTCTTTGCATCTTCAATTTATTTCTTCAGTGTCTTATAGTTTTCTGAGTACAGGTCTTTCACCTCTTTGGTTAAATTTATCTCTTGATATTTTAATGCTTTTTGATGCAACTGTAAATGGTGTGGTTTTCTTAATTTTTCCTTTTGATCATTTGTTATCGGTGTATAGAAGCACAACAGATTTCTGTATATTGATTCTGCGACTTTACTGAATTCATTTATTCTAATAGTTTTTTGGTGGACTCTTTAGGGTTTTCTATATACAGTAAAACCTTGGATTGCAAGTAACTTGATTTGCAAGTGTTCTGCAAGACGAGCAAACATTTTTAATACATTTTAATTTGGTAAACAAGTGATGTCTTGCAATACGAGTAGTTTGTTTCTGGAACAAATTATGCTCACAAACCAAGGTAATACTGTATATAGATCATGTTGTATGAAAATAACGAGTTTTACTTCTTCCCTTCTGATTTGGATGGCTTTTCTTTTTCTTGTCTGATTGCTGTGGCTAGGACTTCCAGTACTATCTGTGCCAAATAAAAGTGGTGATAATGGGCATCCTTGTCTTGTTCTTGATCTTAGAGGAAAAGCTTTTAGCTTTTCACCATTGAGTATATTAGCTGTGAGTGTTTTATATTGTTATGTTGAGATATGTTCCTTCTATACCCACTCTGTTGAGTTTTTATCATAAAAGGATATTGAATTTTATCAAATGCTTTTTCTTCATCTATAGAGATGATCATATAGTTTTTATCCTTCATTTTATTAATGTAATGTCACGTTGATTGATTTATGGATGTTAAACCATCCTTGCATCCCCAGAATAAATCCTTCTTGGTCATGGTGTATAATCCTTTTAATGTATTGTTGAATCTGGTTTGCTAATATTTTGTTGAGAATTTTTGTGTCTATGTTCATCAAGTATATTAGCTTGTAATTTTTTTGGTAATGTCTTTGTCTGGTTTTGGTATCAAGGTAATGTTGGCTTCGTAGATTGAGTTTGGAAGTGTTCCTTCCTTTTCCAATTTTTAAAAATAGTTTAAGGATAGGTATTAATTCTTTGAATGTTTGGTGGAATTCACCTGTCAAACAGTGTGGTCCTGGACTTTATTTGTTGGGAGTTTTTTTATTACTGCTTCAATTTCATTGCCAGTAAGTGGTGTGTTTAACAGACTTTGTATTTCTTTTGGTTCAGTCTTGGAAGGTTATATACTTGTAGAACTTTATCCATTTCTTCTAGACTGTTGAATTTGTTGGCATGTAATTGTTTGTAGTTTTGGTTTTTTTTAAAAGATTTTTTTGGGGAATTGGGGAAGGGGAATAGTGTTGGGGAATTGGGAAGGGGAACAGTGTTGGGGAATTGGGAAGGGGAACAGTCAAGTTGTTGTCCTTCAGTCTTAGTTGTGGGTAGGTGCAGCTAGCTCAGCTCCAAGTCCAGTCACCATCCGGCTGCGTGAAGGCAGCTCGCAGCTGCTCAGCTCAAGGTGTTGTTTTCAATCTTAGTTGACTCCATGCAGGAGTCAAACCAGCAACCTTGTTAGGAGCACATGTTCACACCAGCTGAGCTATCCTGCCACCTGTTGACAGCTCAGCGGCAGCTCAGTTCGGGCACAGCTCACTGGCCCATGTGGGAATTGAACCTGTGACCCTGTTGCTCAGAGCTCACGCTCTTCACCAACTGAGCCACTGGCTGGCCCTGTTTGTAGTATTTTTTAAATGACTCTTTGTATTTCTGTGGTATTGGTTGTACCTTTTCTTTTCATTTATGATTTTATTTATTTTGGCTTTCTTTTTCCTTGGTGAGTTTGGCTTAAGGTTTATCGATTTTGTTTATCTTTTCAAAGAACCAGCTCTTAGTTTTATTGATCTTTTCTATTTTTAAAAAATTTCTATTTTACTTATTTCCACTCTGATACTATTTCCTGCCCTCTGTTTACTTTGGGTTTTGTTCTTCTTTTTCTAGTTCCTTTAGGTATAGATTGTTTATTTGGGATTTGTCTTTGTTTCTTGAGGTAGGCTTGTATAACTGTGAACTCTCCTTAGAACTGCTTTTGCTGCATCCTATAAATTTTGAAAAGTTCTGTTTTCATTTTCATTTCTTTCAAGATAGTTTTTGATTTCTCGTTTGATCCATTTAGTAACATGCTGTTTAGTCTTCATGTATTTTTTTTTCCAGTTTTCTTCCTGTAGTTGATTTCTAGTTTTATGCTATTGTGGTAGGAAAAGATGCTTCATATGATTTTAGTCTTCTTGAATTTGAGGCTTGTTTTGTGGCCTAGTATGTGTTTAGTCTGGAGAATGTTCCATGTGCACTTTAAAAAAATGTGTATTCTGCAGCTTTTGGATGAAATGTTCTGTAAGTATCAAGTCTATCTGGTCTATGGGCCGGCCGAGTGGCTCAGTTGGTTAAGAGCTCGCTCAAGAGTTTGAGCTCTGAGCAACAGTGGTTCGAGTCCAGCCCGAGCTGAGCAGCCGCTGAGCTGCCAACAGGTAGCAGGATGGCTCAGCTAAAAAAAAAAAAAAAAAAAAAAAAGTCTATCTGGTCTAATGTAATATTTAAGGCCATTATTTTTATTAACTTTTTGTCTGGATGAACTTACCCATTGATGTGAGTGGAGTATTAAAATCCCCTATTATTGTATTACTGTGGATTTCTCCCTTTATGTCCATTAATATTTGCTTTACATATTTAGGTGCTTCTATGTTGGGTGCATACATATTTATGATTGCTATATTCTCCTCTTTGATTGACCCCTTTATAATGATTTAATGTCCTTCTCTGTCTTTTAAAAAAATTTTTTGTTTTAAAGTCTGACATGAGTATTTCTGTTTCACCTTTCTTTTAATTTGTTTGCATGGAATATCTTTTTCCAGCCCTTCACTTTCCGTCTGTATGTCTTTAGATTTGAAGTGTCTTGTAAGCAGCCTATAGATGGTTCATGTTTTTTAATCCATTTAGCCACCTGTATCTTTTTATTGGCGCATTTAATTCATTTACATTTAAAGTAATTATTGGCATGTACTTATTGCCATTAGCACTTTTTGCCATTATGTTCATTGTTTTTTGGTTGTTTTTATATTAGTCTCTGTTCCTTTCTTCTTCTCTTGTGGTTTCCTGGTTTTTAGTATTTTGTTGGGGTTCCTTTCTCTTTACTCTTTGTATATCTTCTGTAGGTTTTTGGTTTATGGTTACCATGAGGTTTATGGATACCATTAGCAGTCTGTTTTAAGCTGATAGGCATTTAAATTCGAAAATATTGTATAAGACTACATTTTTACTCCCCCCTCCACATTTTGTTATTGTTATGTTTTCAATCTTTTTGTTTTGTGTATGTTCTCACTACTTATTGTAGTTTGATACTTTTTTCTTTTGACCTTCATAGTAACTTTCTAAATGAGTCATTGCGTTCCCAGGTCTGGAGTGGTCTGCCGAGTCAAGTACTGCAATAGCCTCCCTGACATCCCCTTCGACCCCAAGTTCATCACGTACCCCTTTGACCAGAACAGGTGAGACTAAGATTAGGGATGGGAAACAACTCAGAGTATGAGCTTCTTGAGGGTAAGGATTGTTTCTCTTGTTGACTGCTCTCTCCTCAGGACCTAGAATAATATCTAGCACCTACTATAGTAGTAGAGGCCTGATAAATATTTGTTAATGAGCAAGCATGTCCAAGTCTCTTCCCACTGTAGAGCCAGCGTTGTGACTCCAACATGGGGGACACCCCACTCTGAGTTCCTCCCTAGAGAAATTTAGCCTCTGTGAAGCAGGGATGTGAGGAGTAAAGCTGGAATCAAAACCATAATGGGTATGTGTCCCCACCCAGGTTTGTCCAGTACAAAGCGACTTCCTTGGAAAAACAGCACAAACATGACCTCCTGACAGAGCCAGACCTGGGGGTTACCATTGACCTGATCAACCCTGACACCTACCGCATTGACCCCAGTGGTATGTAGGGAGGCAGGGAGGGCCTGCTTTAGGCCAGCAGAGGCCAGGCCTGGGCCTCCCTCATGGTCCTCTTGCACCTTGCTCTTCTCTAGTACTTCTAGATCCAGCTGATGAGAAGCTTCTGGAAGAGGAGATTCAGGCCCCCACTAGCTCCAAGAGGTGAGGGGGTGGTGAGTGGGGACTGGCTCCAATGGGAGCAGGGCAATGGGGTCCTAAGTTCCTGATCCTCTACCTGAGGTCGCAGCAGCATGCGAAGGTGGTGCCATGGATGCGGAAGACAGAGTACATTTCCACTGAGTTCAATCGTTATGGTATCTCCAATGAGAAGCCTGAGGTCAAGTAAGTTGTGGTGGGTAAGGAGGGAAGGTGGAAATTTCAGGTATGTCCAGTGGCTCCTAAAGGTCTTTCTCTTGACCCCTAGGATTGGGGTTTCTGTGAAACAGCAGTTCACTGAGGAAGAAATATACAAAGACAGGGATAGCCAGATCACAGCCATTGAGAAGACTTTTGAGGATGCCCAAAAATCGGTAATTGAGGGACTGGGAAGAGGGAGGCAGACAAAGGGGTGGCTCCAGAGCTCTTCACCCTCCTCCTCACCCTGTTTTTGCCCCCACCAGATCTCCCAGCATTATAGCAAGCCCCGAGTGACACCGGTAGAAGTCATGCCTGTCTTCCCAGACTTTAAGGTCAGATCTGGGACAGCAGGCAAAGGGGGATAACCTGCCATCTCTGCCTGTATCAGGCTAACCCCCGTGTCCTCCATCCCTCAGATGTGGATCAATCCATGCGCTCAGGTAATCTTTGACTCAGACCCAGCCCCCAAGGACACAAGTGGTGCAGCTGCATTAGAGATGATGTCTCAGGCCATGATTAGGTAAGTGGTCCTGCTGCCCACCTTGGCCTGCTCATTATCCTTTGTCCTCACTCATCATTCTTCCTCCTCCTCCCCCAACCAGGGGCATGATGGATGAGGAAGGGAACCAGTTTGTTGCCTACTTCCTGCCTGTGGAAGAGACGTTGAAAAAACGAAAGCGGGACCAGGAGGAGGAAATGGACTATGCCCCAGATGATGTGTGCGTGGGTTGGGAGTTAGGTTTTGGGGATTGAGAAGTGTCTCTCCCTTTCTCTCTCATAGGGAAGAAATTGGCCTAACCCTGTCCTCCTCACCTTCAGGTATGACTACAAGATTGCTCGGGAGTATAACTGGAATGTGAAGAACAAGGCTAGCAAGGGCTACGAGGAAAACTACTTCTTCATCTTCCGAGAGGGTGATGGAGTTTACTACAATGAGTTGGAGACCAGGTACTCAGCACATTCCTACCTCAGATTAGCCTGGGACTGTGCTTCAGGGTCAAGATCTTGGAGGTCATTTATACCTAAGGATTTGTCATATGCATTTGTAAGCAAGAGAAGAAGTCTTGTTTTAAACTGTGAACCCAGAGAAAAAGTCTTTATGTAACGCTGGAGATATTTAGATTTCTTGTGTAGAGTAGACAGCGAAGTCCCCTGATATTAAGAGACTTCGTGTAAAAATAAACATAACCAAAGTATGGGGCATACATATATTAGCCTATTTTAAATGAAACCCTGGATATGCAAGTTTAAAAATGTGACCCCCCAAAGCTTTTTCCTGAAGGCTAAAAGTTTACTGTTGGCTGGGGCCTTTGGTGTAAGGGTTGGGGGGGAAAAAGTGTGACCTTGAATTTCTGTTTAAAGCAGAGATGACAAATTCTGATCCGATAAACCAGGCAGAAAATGCAAAAGGCAGCACAGTGGGCTGGTTGGATCTGGGTGACCTAGAGATCTTGACAACCTCCAAGCGGGTGCCATGACCCAGCCCAACAAAGGGCTCCAAGCCATTGCTAATATTCTGTAGGAGACAAAAAGGCCCAGTGGGGCCATAGAGTATTATTTTCCAAAAGCCAGAAATCTAGATTATGTGTTTTTAAGTGTTGGTAACAGATTCTCATTAAAATCTCTATGTGTGTGTATACACACACTTTATAAAGTGCAGGGCATCCAAGCTGGTGTCTTGGGAGCTATCGTCCTTCCCCTCCCCTGCCCAGAGAGTTGGTCTCCCTTATTCAATCTGTATTTATTCTGATCTGTTCTGGACTAAGCATTGGTAAGGAAGACCCAAGTCAGACCAGATCCCTCACTGGGGGTTTTTAACTGCATCTTCCACACCTCTCCTCACAACTTGCCCACTTCAGGGTCCGCCTGAGTAAGCGCCGCGCCAAGGCTGGGGTTCAGTCGGGTACCAATGCTCTCCTTGTGGTCAAACACCGGGACATGAATGAGAAGGAATTAGAAGCTCAGGTAACGAGCACCACTGGCCCAGTGCACCCATGAGGAGTGTGGTGGTGGGTGAGGGGAACACAAGCCTGATAGAATACCCTCCTCTTCCCCTCAATCCTGCTACTTTCAGGAGGCACGGAAAGCCCAGCTGGAGAACCATGAACCTGAGGAGGAAGAGGAAGAGGAGATGGAGACAGAAGAGAAAGAAGCTGGGGGCTCAGGTAAAGCTACATAAGCCAAACCCTGGGAGCCCTTGGGAGGGTGGGAAACTGGGTTTCATATCTCCCTGTTCCCTTACAGATGAGGAGCATGAGAAAGGCAGCAGCAGTGAAAAAGAAGGCAGCGAGGATGAGCGCTCTGGCAGTGAGAGTGAACGGGAGGAGGGTGACAGGGATGAGGCGAGTGACAAGAGTGGTAGCGGTGAGGAAGAGAGCAGTGAGGATGAGGCCCGAGCCGCCCGGGACAAAGAGGAGATCTTCGGCAGTGATGCGGATTCAGAGGATGCTGACTCTGATGATGAGGACAGAGGACGAGCCCATGGCAGTGACAATGATTCAGAGAGCGGCAGTGATGGGGGTGGCCAGCGGAGCCCCAGCCCCAGCCCCAGCCGCAGCGCCAGTCCCTTCCCCAGTGGCAGTGAGCACTCAGCCCAGGAGGATGGCAGTGAAGTTGCACCTTCTGATTCCAGTGAAGCCGACAGTGACAGTGACTGAGTCCCAGGGCCTTCAGGGCTGGCGCAGACATGATTATTATGCGCAGGAAGGCACTTCCAGTGGTCCATTTGCGAGCCTTTTACTTTGTTTCCCTGCCTTCCTCCAAACCTTTGCTGTTAATAAAGCCAGCTTCTATATTTCCCTTACCAGGCCCTATGGTCTCATTCTGCCTACATCTCCCCATTCCCACCCCATCCATTCCCGCACCTGCTTCCCCAGGCACTTGGTGGCCTCAGCTTAAGGCATAAGAAGCAAAGTCCATAAAGGCAGGACCATTAGGTTTTCAATGAAATGTAGCATAACAAAGGTCAGAATCGGTTTTTTTTTTGGTTTTTTTTTTTTCCAAAATAAGCCCAGACCATTAAACAAGTGAAACTCCAACAAATAAGTCTTCTCCAACAGTGAGAAAAACTGTACAGTTACTCAAAGCTGATTCTGCCAGTGGGGCTGGGGATAGAAGGGAGGGTAAAATCATGGTGAGGGGTGAGGGGGGGTGCTGGAGCTGGAGAGGGTCAGGGTCCTGCCCATCAGAGTGGGGCCGCCTGCGTCCTGCACACTCTGTTGTCAGGTGGAAGGAGAGGGGCAGCTCTTGCCTCCCATTGTGTTGGGGGCGGGGGGGTTGTCCCTTACCACCTCCCAGTGCCAGGTAGAGCCAGCTCACTCTGATGGACAGTGAACAAGATGGGACTGGCTGGGAGGAGGTGAGGGTCCTGTAAGAGGGACACCCTGCTGATTACAAACAAGGCGGCCCCTGTCCATCCCACTTCCCGGGGCTATTGGGAAAGGGATTGGAGAAGCCCTGGGAGTTTGAGGGGAATGAGCAAAGGCACAGAAACATGGAGGGGCCGGGGTGGGGACTTGCATAGGTTGATGAGTGTGCAAGAGGTACATAAATAAACCTGACACCCCACCCAGCCCGGCACTGGGAGAGGAGGTGGGGACCTGGAGCAGGTCCCCAGGGCTACACCACCCCCTGGCTTCCTCCCCCTCCCTGGGCTCAGCTGAGGAAGGTCCAGACCAGGAGGGCAGGGGTAAGAAGGTCAAGGGAATGGGTTGAGAGTGTGGGGAGGGCGGTGGTTTTAAATTTTTTTTTTTTGGTTTTTTGTTTTTTCCCAACATTTTGTATCTTTAATAACATACACAATGGTTACCAGCCATATTCATAACAAAAGTTATTCATAAAATGTATCTAAAAATAACATTTTTTTTTCCTTTTCGGTGTGAAAAGCTTGAGAATGTCCCAGTGGGGAGGGTGAGGGGGAAGAGGGGGTTGGAATAGGACACCCTGGCTTCCCCACAATCTGAACCCCCAAATTCCCTCCCTCCACCTGGGCCCCAGCACAACCCCGCAGTAGGAACAGGGACCAGAGGGTCTGTATGACTCCGGGGCTGGGACAAATCTCTGGGTTATGCTATAGTGTTCCACTTAATGAGGTCATGACATAATGGGGGGTGGGGGAAGGTTGAAAGAAAAGGGGGGTGGGGAAAGAAACCAAAAACCAAACAGTCCCCTTTCCCTTATTCCTCACCCTCAATCAAGTCTTTCAGCAACTTGACCTGGGAGTGGAGAAGGGTGTATGTTGGTGGGGGAAGGGGACGTTAAGGCAACAGACTTCCTGACCTCACTGGCTGCCCTGGCTCTCCACCCTCAGCCTCTGCATGTGGGAAGCCAGGGCTAGGGGGAAGTGGGGAAGGCTAGGGGGTTTGGAGGAGGGGGCTCTGCCCCTCTCCCCTCATAAAATTCAGGCTCCCCTTGCCACTTTCTTGGCTCAGGGAGAGGCCTGGGGATTCTAAAAATGAGAGGGAATGATCAGAGAAAAACCGTTAAGAACTATATAAATATGTATCTTAAATAGGCCTAAGAAATTAATTGTAGAGAACCTCTGATAAACAGGGCAAAAGGAAGTGAGTGAGGAAAGTGGCTCCTGTCCTCAGGGAATGATGGGAATGGGGAAGGGGAAGAAGGTGGCAAGGAGAGGCTCCTCTCCTCACCTGCCTCTTTAGCGCCTCTCAAATAACATTCAGGAGAGCAGGTTAACTATCCTGCTTGTCTCTCCCCAAATGTCAGATGGTTTTGGGCAGGCCCCACACAATAGTGGGTCAGTGAGTCTCTGAGGGAGGCTGCTCCCTTGGGAGGGGCAGGTGGTGGGTGGTCTGGAGGAGGCAGGGGTGGGATGGGGCCAGGTGGGAGATGAGGGAAGGAGAGGGCAGGCAGGCTGGCCAGTCCCTGCCCCCTTTATTCTGGCTGCCCCCTACCTCCCTGGGCCTCAGCAGAGATCCCTCAATGGGCTTGGGAATGAGCAAGGCATGTGCCAATGTTAAACAAAAGTTAAAAGGGTGAGAGAGTAGAAAAATATTAGAATGTATAGCTGAGCCAGCCCACCCTCTCGCTGTCGCAGAGAAGCCCATTGGGGGTTGGCCCCCGCCCGCCGCCCCGGGAGCCTATGGGTGCGCTGGGCTGTGGGTCCCGTCAGATGGTGGAGGTTTTGTCTGTCCCATCTGTGGTAAGAAAGGGAGGAAGGGAGGAAGATCAGGAGCTGGCAGGAGGCTCGAGAAAAGGTGCTCAGGTAGCCTGTCATCCCAGTCAGGCCCTCCCTGGAGTCCGGCCTCCCCTAGGGACCCCTCAGGATGACTCTGAGTTGCTCAGTTCAGAGGTGGAGACGCTGCTGGGTAGGTGGGAGCTGGGTCAGGGAAAGAGGAAATGCTCACCACCCAAGGCGTGTTCTGTCATGCTCAGACACAGAGACTCCAGAGTGGGATTGATCTCCAGGTCAGGCCCAGGAACCGGGCAGTCTGGGTGGGAGAGAGGAGAGCAGAGGTGGTAAGGACTGAACTGGGATGAAAAGTAGAGCCAGGAAGACAAAGGACTGGATGGGTTGGCACTGGGGAGAGGCTGAGGGACGAGTGGGAAAGGGAGGGAGGGAGAGACAGAGCACGAGAGACATGCACACACTCAAATGGAAGATGTGACAGGGCAGAGATGAAGGACAAAGACAGGCCTGGGTGTTTCACCAAGTAGGCATAGGCGACGATGGCAAGGGCAGAAGCTTGGCAACACAGAGAAAGCCTGACCTGGAGACAAGAGGAAGTGATGTGAAGCTGAGGGAGCTTCCTGGAGGCCACACACAGGCTGGGACTATTTTGGACACACACTGCATGTTGCCTTGGGCTCAGTCTGGGCATCTGCTGTGGGTGCTGGGCTCCCCCGTGCTCCCTGACTGATGACCTGCTCTGTACTTGGTGTAGAAGCTTAATTAGAAATCTTCCCATCCCCACTTGGACTTGCTCCTCTGGGCAGGATTCGATCTGGCCAGGCAGGCAGGGCAAATCAGGACAGCAGCCATGGGGCTTGTCCTCAAACTGCCTCTCAAAGGGCCTCCTGTTCTGGAGTCTGGGAAACAGCCCACCTCCCTGGACAGAGTTAAACCCACCCCACACTGCTGAAAACCTATCCTGGGCTCCTGACTCCTGTCAGGAGGAAGTCTGAGCTTTTCACCTGGGTTTAGAAGACCGTGCTGCCACCTTCTACTTCACCTCATCACCACCCCTCTGAACCCTGAGCTCAGGCCATGTCAGACAACCTAATTGTCTCTCCTTAACAAAATTTTTTGACCTTGGGCAAGTCACCTCTTTGAATCTCAGATTCATAACTAATCATATGGGAATGACAGTGCCCTCACACGTGCAGTTGGGAGAATTTGATACGACTGTTCAGGAAAGCTGCCTGACACACAGCCTAGCACACAGCATTCAGGTCCAAAGAACTGTTCTTACTTTTTGCTCCCGCAGTCCATCCATCCAGTCTTTTAACATCATTTACAGATGCCTGCCACATGCCAAGCTCTGTGCTAGGATGAACATGATGGATGGGGTCTCCTGCCTTCAATATGTGGCAGTCCACATCATCTCATTAGTTAAGAATCCCTAATGATTGGCAGTTTATGACATGAAGAGATTAGGGTCACCTGCAGATCTAAGATCTCTCCAGAGGCAGCCCATTCCAGGCTAGCCTTATCTGCCTCTGCAGCCTCGGTGACCAGCCTGGCACAGAGCGGAGTAGGTTACCCCCAGTCGCTGAGCAAGGTAGGGCTAGTGCTTCTCTACCCTCCCTTCTGTCCACTTCGCCCTCATTCTGATCTCCCATCTCTAGGCTGGTCTGTGAACAGAGGGAAAACAGCCCTCGAACCTCAAAATACCCTTTAGAGTAAAACCTGATCTAAGAATGCAAGTCTAATGATTCCTGCCTGGTTACCTGGTTTCTGAAAGAATGCCAGTGGACTGATAAGCAGGACTCCCCTTCATAGAAACCTCGCTGCTTTGGCTCTCTCATCTCCTCAAGGCCTTCCAAACAGATGGTGACAGAGACCAAAAGAGATACTAAGATTATGACATAGGGAGGGAGAGATGTGGACATGCAGGGGTGGAAATAAGAGGTGAGAGAAGATAGAGAAAAGAAGGCAGGACCTAAGATAAAAAATTGAAATGGGGGTAAGGAAGAGTACAAAAAAATCCCATGATGCGGGGAGATATGGAGAGTGGTGGGAAGTATGGAGAGGTGCTGGAGCATATGAGACCCAGAAGAGAAGAGAAAGGCCAGCTGAGAGTGTTGTGAAGGCAGAGTACCAAGAGTAGGAGGACCTTACCTGGAGGGAACATGAGAATGGCCTGGGGCGACGAGTGGACTGGGAGCGAGTGGGTGCGCTGCACAGAGCTGCGGCTCTGGCTGGGCATGCTGTTGCTGCCTCCGGGGTTGGCAAACCACAAGTTCTGCAAAGGGCATGGGAAGAGAGAAAGAAAGTCAGTGACTGGGGAAGAGGCCCAGGCCCAGGAGTGGTGGAGCTGGCAAAGGAGCCTCGGCCCCTCTAAGCCAGGCCCAGATGCAAAATAATGGACACACACATCCCAGGCACCACCACCCCAACCCCAAAAGCACCAGGCCCTCTACTTCCAGCCACTCACCTGTCGGCCCTGGCCCCCAAGGCTGGGACTGGTGAGGGCATGTCGGGGGGAGATGCCCCCAATGCCCGAGGGGCTCAGAAGGCCCATCCTGCCAGGCGGGAGGGCCCGGGGAGGCATTGGGAACTGCCGCTGGGTCCGCCGGGCCACCCCCATCCCCACAGAGCCAGCTATGGGGAGTGAGTTGGAGCCAAACGCCCAGCTGTGAGAGAGCAGAAGACAAGGTGTCAGTGCAGGTGGATAGGGCCCACAATCCCAATGGGTAGGACACAACACAGACCTGTTCTGACCAAGGACTCCCTGTCCAAGTCCCTGCATCACACATTCTGTTTCCTCCTGCTCAAGGGTACCCCTAGGCTGGAGATGGGGAATATTCCTCACGTCCACACAAAGCAGTTCTCCTAACTTCAATACTCAGATGTGATAGTTCTGTTATTTGTTTGGGGTGAGAAGGGACTTTAGAGCCCTCTGCACACAGGTGATGAGAACAAGGGATAGGCAAGGGTCCTGCTATCAGGACATGAGCTGGTTTTGCCAGCTTAGCCCCCTAATCTAGTGGTAAGAACACCCTGATTTTCTTCTGGGAAGTCTTCACTGGGTGATGTGTGAAAGTCACCCAGTGACTGAATGAGTATCACTGGATTCCCAGCCCAGAATGCAATCACTCCTCTAAGCACTAGCTGTTCCCTCGCCAGGGCCTAGGGAGGGAAGGCCCAGTGCCCTGAGCGCCTGCTTACCCTTTCTGCTGCCGGTAGCTCTGTATCTCTAGTGCTGCTTTGCGAGGGAAGGTCCGGAGGAGCTTCAGCACTTGCTGTTTCCAGGACAGCAGCCGTTTTTTCTGCGTCTCCGTGAAAGCCTAGAATTAGGGAAGTAAAGAAGAAAGTGGGTGCTTCTTTCAGATCTACCTTCTTTTCACTTGCTCAAATATTTATTGACTGCCTGCTCTGTGGTAGGCAATGCTGGATCACAGAGGTGACCTGTGCACATGGAGCTTACAGTTTAGTTGGGGAGAAGATACATGTGTGATCATAACTGTGATAAGCGTTGTGAGGGAGAAGCACAGGAATCACAAGAAACCTGATCTAGTTTGAAGGGATGGTGAAGCTGTCCCCGAACTGGGAGGGCACCTCCCGGTTTGAACTGGGAGCTGAGAGGCCAGCAGGAGGGAGGGGGACTTGTTTCTGAGAGAAGGAATATGTACAAAGGCTCCGAAGACAGCTCAGGGCATCCACTGAACCCAACACTGGTGAGATGAAGGCTGGAGAAGTGGGCGGGCAGAAATTGGCCACATAACGAATACTGGTTCTTAGAGTGATGGGGTCGCCTTTCCTTTCCTGGGAGGTCTAAAGAAGGCCTCACCTCATGAGTCAGGCACTTTTCGATGAGCTGGAGGTAACTGGTGATGTTCTCCTCGTCCGGTCGGGACACCAGCAGCTGGGTGCACACTGGGGAACATGGGAAAAGGTGGGAGGTTAGCCCCCAGCATGCCCTCTCCCACAGGAGGGACAGGAAACTCAGGCTGGATGAGTACTAGCTATGTGTCAAGCATGGTACCTGGCTTATCATGTAGATACATAAAATGCCGACCACAGTGCCTGGCATAAGGCAGATATGAAGCCAATGATACCTTTTCTCCTTTTAATAATCTCATCAATGTGGGCATTTTTAGCCTTAGGAACCGGAGGCTCAGAGATATTGATTCACTTGCCCCAGGTCACAGAGCTAAAAGGATCTAGACCCAAGTATAAAGTCTGCTATGCCATGCTGTGTTAGGAAAAGCTGAGTCTTTTTTTTTTTTTTTTTTTTTTTTTTTTAGCTGAGCCATCCTGCCACCTGTTGGCAGCTCAGCGGCTGCTCAGCTCGGGCTGACTCGAACCGCTGTTGCTCAGAGCTCAAACTCTTGAGCGAGCTCTTAACCAACTGAGCCACTCAGCCGGCCCCAGGAAAAGCTGAGTCTTTTAAGAGCGTCACCATACCCACCCTGTAGGCTTCAGTCCTCCTGAGAACCAATGGACTGTCCTTATCTGTTCACCCTGTACTGTATGCAGTTTCCACTGACATATGCCCTGTCTTCTTCTTAGGCTGAAGAGCTTTCAGGGTAAGGGCTGTCTCCCACCACCAGTCTTGACACACCTGAGGGCAGGGCCCTTGCCACCGTCAGTCTCAATCACCCTCTGCCATGTTCTAGTCCCCAGGGTGCTTTAAAAAGCTCTGCTTCCACCATTTAACTTGAATTTGACCCCTAATGCCTAGGTTCACTTGGCTCCTGGCCCCAGAACTTCCTGCTGGGCCTTGGGTGGTCTCACCTTTGCCCATCACCCGTGTAAACTGGCTGGGGATGTCTCCATCAGCGACGGGAGCCGGTGCTGGCTCACTGCCATCAGTAGGAGCTGGAGCTGGTGGAGGAGGGTAGTTCTCCGCAGCTGGAGGGTTCTTGGCCTCAGTGCCCTTGTCTGTGCCGGGGTGAGCCAGGGGGGGCTCGGCACCTGGCAGCAATGGCTCCCCTTGTCCCCCATCCTTGGCAGTAGGGGTGGTGGTGGTGGTGGCGGCCACAGTGGCCTGGAGGACACTGTAGGCCTTGATGGGGGTGATGATGATCTGCTGCAGCTCTTGCAGAGCATTTCGCAGGTTCCCTCCTTCCAGCACATCCTGGGTGGAGTGAACATGGCTGGCTGGGGTCACATGCTAAATCCACATCTACATTGAATGACTACACAAATGGGGTCAGACAGGGCTTGGAGGGGGCTAATGGGACCCTGGGTTCCAGTACATAGAGAAGGCAGGTAAAGGCACCACAAGCCCCACTCCCCCATCGCCCCCTCCCCTCACACACACACTCTTGAATACAAACATTCCCTCTTTCCCCTTTCAAGATGGGAGTCCAAAAGAGCTCAGGAGCAGGTGATCTAATGCTGGGGCCTTAGGGTCCCACCAGGGATGGAACTAGATTCAGACCCAGAGATCTGGACTAAGACACTGAAGGTGGGGGAAACTGGAAGGTAAGTGGTAGGGAAAGGGAAAAGAGAATGCAAATCAAGGCAGATACAGAAGGTGAGCGAGTAGACAAGAAACCAAATGGAAAGTGAGACCATACACACAGAGAGGCATTCTGCTCTACCAGAAAGACCAGTCAGAAATGGAAAAGCAAAAGGGGAGAGTCAACTGACAGTCTGGAAACACACACCAGGACAGGCAGAGGGAAGCCTCTTAACCCCAGGCAAGTGAGTGATCCGACTTTCACTTGGTCCCCAGAGCCTAGGGTTGGGGCGGTCCCAAGGGGAGGCCACAGGGTAGCAAGAATGACCCAGAGCCTTCAGTCTACTGGTACCGCTAGGCAGTCAGCAGACCTTGGAGATGGAGATACCAGGTTCTCACCTTCTCCAGGGACTTGAGGACGCTCTGCCTCTCACGCAGCTTCTGGATGCTCAGGGCTATCTTGTGGCGGGCACCTTTGGTGACATTCTGTAGTAGGGCAAAAGGGGACAGGAAGCTGGAAATGGGAGGTACTTGAGGTATGCTGAGGTACTTGGGGTGCCCCAACAAGGCCCAAAGAGACGGAGGAGGCTCAGGTTCCAAGGGTAGTGTCAAAACGGTGCTGCCCCAACCCTGCCCTGATGGTCCCCTTAGCTTTACCTGAGACTCCAGATGCTGCTCAGTCAGTGTCATCATCTCCTCATAGCTCATCTGTGAGAAAAGGGCTGCGTACTTGTGTAAGCGGAGGCTCTTGAGCCACGAGGGCACATCTGTGGAAAAGGAGGGAGGGCATAGGTCAGGAGTCTGTTCTGTCAGTTACCTCTGTGTCCTGGCTTTCTTGTCAGACTGGAGTGTCTCAGGGCAGGGACCTCTCCCCATTAAACCAGAGTCAGTGGGGGTGGGGGTGGGGTCTCTGCTCAGTCTCAGCCCTAAGGACAGAAATTGTCTACTCCCCTCAGACTTGTCCCCTTCTTTCGAAGGGGGTGAGGAAGAGGTGGGGGGATAGGACAGGTCAGATGGCAGCTATAAGCCCCTTCCTGTCCTCTAAGCTCTGCAGAAACCTCTGGAGGAGGGTCCTAGTGCTGCCCTCCCCTGTTGTACCTTTCATGCCACTGCCATCCTCCTGGAAAGTGTTTCGGCTGGAGCCCTGCTCCTCCGTCTGCTCACTGCCAGAAGAGGCCACGCTGCTCTGGGGTGAGAGGGGTGCGTGGTCGGGCGTGGTGAAAGCAGCTCGGGCCCCAAGCTCCTCTGGACTCGGCCACTCACCAGGGGCCTGAGGGCTCGTGGGAATGAGTGACATGGAGCGTTTCAGCGGGCTGGGGTGGATTTGGCAGGGGAGACCTGGCCAGAGGGGGAGAGAGGCAAGAGGTCAGGCGTGGGGATCTGACCACAGGAGACCATGCCCCCCAGTTAGTACCATGGATGGCAGTTCAGCCCCAGAATCCAAAAAGAAGGGACCCTAGGATCTGAGGGGAACTACCAGATATTGTTTGTTCCTCACCCCCCACTCCCAACCCATCAGCAAGCTGTCAGCCACTTCTCTGAACCTCTCCACTTCCTCTGTTGGTACCCTGGCCTGAGTCAATGGTGCCCCTAATGGGAATTACTGCCACAGCCTCCTCACTGGTTTCTTGCCTTCTTTCCTGCCTCCTACAGTCTATTCACCTCACAGCAGCCACAGTGATCCTTCTAAAAATGCAAATTTGAGTAAGTCAGTCCCTGCTTAAATCCCACCTGTGGCTTCCCTTCATGCTGAGAATAAAATTCAAACTCTTCCACACACACCCTTACAAGGCCCTGCAGGACCTGGGCCCTGCTCATCTCTGACTTCTCATCTCCCACAACCCACCCCTTGGTTCAAGCCTTTCTAGCCTTTGCCTCCCACCCCCATTTGTTCCTGGAACATTCAAGCTTGTTCCAGCCTCAGAACTTTTGCACTTGCTCATTTTCTTGTCCTGATCTTTGGCTCCCTCAGGTCTCATCTCAGCAAGCGTCACCTTTTCCATGACCTTCCCTGAATCCTCAATCTGAAGTAGCTGTCCCTACCAATTCTGGTTACTCGATCATATTACTGTCTTATCTTTCTTAGATTTACCACAACCTGAAATGATCTTATCTAGTTGTTTACTTGTTTATTAACTATACGCCCCTGCTGCAATGAAAGATCTGTGATAGCAGGGAACTGTACTGTCCTAGACATCATTATATCCTCAGTAATTACAGTAGGGCCTAGAGCAATTTCTTCAGCAGTACTTGTAAATGAAGGAAGTACATAAACTGCTTCCTTAACATCCCTGTCTTTGGGCTTTACCACCTCCCACAGATTTTTCTTGGATTGACCCCAAATCAGGGTGAATCAGGCCCTCTTCCACAGAATGTTTCCTTCCTTCCATCCATCCATCCCATTTTCTGAGGTAGGAAGAGGGCTCCACCATGATTTTCAACCATTCTCAGGACAGGGCAGGCTCCCACAGCTTCTAGACCCTTACACATGCTCTTTATTCCCTCTCCCTAGCTCACTACTCTTCCACCCTTATCTGCCAGCTGCTTCAGCTTTCACGCCTTCCTCTGCATTCCCTGGGCCCCTGTGCTGCTGCCACTTCAAGCCCAGCACTTACTGCCCTTTTCACTACCCTGCCTCATGCACTGGATTCTGGGCTTGTGTAGGATGGCAACCCTGACCAGTCATTTCTGCATCTCCTGGACCAGGAGCAGGGCACAATACACAGGAGCCCTCAAAGTTTCCTAAAGGTCTAAAGGAGGGCACCCGTGATCCTAAGGGTGCTAACAGGGCCTCTGAGCTTCACACAGGGAATCTAGAGTACCCTAAATCAAAGAGAAAAAAAAAAAAAAAGAAACAAAGCCAAAAGCCTCACCCTAGGTAGGTGAGAACATCAAGGCCCAGGGAACTGAAGCCCTTTGCCCCAGTTCCCACAGAGAGTTGGGAGGCAGAGGCAGAAGAACCCCAGCATTGTTTCTGAAAGGCTGGGATTCTTGCTGGTGCTGCACCGACATCTGTCCAGGAAGGAGGATCAACCAAGTACAGGCCCCAAAGCACCTTCCCTCATCTGTGACTGTATCTATACTCCTAGACAGGATCACCTGAGGGACAGGGCAGTGCACTGACCCACACATATGGGCCAGTCTCTGGCCCTGCCCGTGACCTCTGGGGTCCTCTGCTCAGGGCTCCTTCCAAGCCTCTGAACTCCCAGAAGAAGACAGCACACTCTGGGCCCTGGGGAGGCTGGGGAACCCTCAACATAGGTCTTTTTATGCCTGTTTTGGTGCCTCTGGCCTCCTCCTTTTCCCCTTTACAGCCAAGGAGGCAAGCAAGGCTGAAAGGGCAGCAAATTATCCTGATTGGAATGATTGTGCAGCTCCTAAGGAACGCTGCTTGGCCCCCACTGGGGTGGAGGCTGACCACAGCATGAGAACTATAAAAACAGGAATGCCATCCGGAGATCCAGGGCCTCACACTCTCCAAGAAACCCTGGTCTGTCCTTGGCAGTACCCCAAACCCACCCTGCCTGCCCTTACAGGCCAATCCTTGCTCCCCACTCAAAAACATTTTAATGATTTCCTGTTTCCTGCAACTGTTTGAAACTGAAAAGCTTCATCCTATCCTTCAAGGCCCCCCAGCATGTGGCCCTTACATACTGAGATCTGGGAGTCAAGACAGACCTGAGTTTAAATCCTGGCTCTACCATCTGTTAACTGTATGATCCTGGGCAAGTCAGTTCATTTGCCCCCTGCCTCCATTTCCACATGAAGTCCTTGGCACAGGGGCAGGCACATGGTAAACATGAATGTTTACTACTGCTATTACTCATTTAAATCCCTGCACCTCTCCAGCCCTGCCAGACCTATCTGCATACTGTCCCCTCCTCCAATTTGCCACCTGTATACATTTAATTCATGCTATGCTCTCTACTTGGAATGCCCAATTCCTTTCTTCTGGCTCAAAGCCCCTGTCCAACATTGTTCCAGCTTGGTCCTGCAGTAGCTGCTGTCTGCATCACGGGGAGGGAGGAATGTATGGGTACCCTCCCCTTTATGACGTCTGAGCATCTTCAGGAGAGTCACTTTGAGGTGGAGGCAGTGTAGCATAGTAGTTAAGATTATGAGCTGTGGAGCCAGACTGCTTGGATTTAAATTCTGGCTGCACCACCTTGGACAAGTGACTTTTCTGTGACTCAGCCAATAAATTTCAGGTATAAAGTTCTCAAACAGTTCTTCACAAAAACTAAACGCTCAATATATTTTAGCCAGAATTATCATTACTAAATCCTCCCAACCTGGACCCAGAAATTGTCATGCTCTAAGACTGGAAAACACCTTGGGTTGCTAGAATTCCCAGAGGTGCCCCCCCCCCCCCCCCGCCATCTTTCCTGATTCTCACAAGTACCTGGGAGGGAGGCAGGTAACCAGGACATCCATATTTAACTGGAAAAGGAAGAGGCTCAGGCGGTAACTGATGTGTACCAGGTGCCACACGGCTGGGCACCAGAGACCTAGGGTTCACCCCACCTGCTGGCACGGATGACATTTTACTGCCATTCTTTCCTGGACTGTTTAGTGCCCACTAAAGGGGGCCGGCCACCCTGAGGACAATCTTAAAAACCTCTTGCCTTGAGTCAGGTTATGTCTCTTCACTAAGCCTTGGAAACGCCACTTTCTCTTCTGTTCATTTCAACTAACATTTCAAAAACTTATTGGAACACCAGCTCCTCCTGCTCACCTTAGCCTCCAGAGTGCTTACGAAAAGAACCCTTTCAAAACCACTTAGTTGGAGGCCAGTGTAGTGGTCAGAGGCAGGTTCTGGCAGAAGACTGCCTGGGTCTGAACCTTGGCCAGTTCCACCACTTGTTTCATGTGTGACATTCAACACATGACTTCATCTCTTTGAGTCTTGGTGTCCTTGTCTATAGAATGGGGCTAATGATATGTTGTGATGAGGATTAAATGAGATCATGTGTGAAAAGTGCTTATAAAAGAGTATCTAGCACAGTCAATGCTCAACAATGTTACCTACTATTACTAATGCCCTGTAGTTTGAATTACATCTTATATGAATAGGCTTACAAACATAGGTTTCTCAGAAACAATGCTTTAAGCTGAGGCCAGACACAAAAATCCAGAATGTCTAAGCTGGAAGGGACCTCAGATTGTGGTCATTAACTCAATGCCTTCAGAGGCCAGGCACAGACATGCCCAAGGGCAGGGTGGTGGGGGCAGAGGCTGACTGGGAAATATGTGTAGGGCTTAAAAGGGGTGACCAATATTAAACTCCATCTTACTGTTGCCACCAGGAATATAGGCCTCAAAGCTGCCAGGTCGTTTGACATTTCAAGAAAAGCTAAAATGTGGATTTTTAGGGGAAAATTCCTGATTCCTTATAGCACCAAATTTATTTAAAAACACAACAAAACCAAAGTTTTGTTGAGTTTGGGCTCAATAAACATGTTTGTAGGAGAGAGATGACTCTGGGAATGCTAATTCACAACCTATGCACTGCCTCATAAAGCTGAAGTCCAGAGAGGTTATGTGACTTGTCCAGGGCCACAGAGCAAGTAAAGAGAGCCTAATCTGACCTTTTTCAAGTAGGTATTGCCTCCTGGGACTCCCTACCCCCTCACCTGTGTTTGCGTTGCTCCCGATACTGTTGATGGCTGGTGGCACCGAACTGGGTGAGTGGAAGGGCACATGTCCATTTTCCCGGGGTGGCTTGTCCTGCCAGCCTGGCCCTGCCTCCCCAGGGCCCAGATCTGCAGGACCCCCCCACTCATCTGAGCCCTGGCGCGAGTGGTAAGTGGGTTCAGGCCGGGTGCGGAAGCCGCTAGCGAGCCGTTCTTCCAGGTGGCTCAGCCAGAGGGCCAGCGAGTTGCGGTCCTCCAGTGTGGTGGCTGGGTGGATGAGGGCATAAGAGAGCAGCTGGCGGCTCTCCTCGATGAAGGCATTGCTCTCGATCGAGTAAGCCAGCACTTTCTGCAGCAGCCTCATGTACTCCGACTTGGCCTCCGTGTTGCGTGGCTGAAGCAGGGGCAGGTGGGACAGCAGGAGGGACACCACCTTCTCTTTGGACTCCTGCTGCCACTGGCTGACGATGGCTACAGAGGGGATAAGAGGGAATGTCAGGGGAGAGAAGGTGGCGAACTCCTATAAACCCAGGGGAAGGGCCTATAGCCTCCTGCTCCCTCATCTCCAATCTCCTCTCCCTTCTCTTTTCATAACCCGCAACCTTGATCTTCATATAGGTGGGATCAAACACACTCACCCTGCTTTCAGAGTAATTTTTCCTGGTTCCATCACTCCTATTCTCAAAAATCTGCTGTGGCTCCCAATCAGCCAAACTTGCTACAGTGGAATCTGAGCTCCTCCTTTTGTCTCCAGGCCTACTCTTCTTGTGGCACCCTGCCCTTTATCTTCATGGCCTCTATCCCCTCCTCCCATCAAAACAGCCGACTTCTTGATTGGGGAGGACAGTGGAATATATGGTTAAAAGCTTGAGCTCTGGAATCAGATAGTCTGGACCCCTAGCCTTTCTAGCTGAATTTTGGGTAAGTCACCTGAAACTCACCTAGCACTGATTTCCTTACCTGAAAAATTTTGGAGATAATTACAGTACCCAAATTCATGGTGTTGCTTTGAGATTCAATAAGCTAATGAAGAATGTAAAGTGGTCTGGCATATAGAATATATTGACTAAATGCTCGCTGTTGTTTTTTTACTGGTCTCTGCCTCTATCTCTCCCCGCTCCAACCTGTCCCATAAACCCAAATGGATTTATCTTCCTAAAGTACACCCGGATGTCATGTTCTTAACCAGGAGCTTATATGGTAACCAGCATCAATGGACTCAAGTTCAAGAACTCTTAGCCCAACATCATCATCATTTCCAGGACACTCTCCACCTCCTATTCCTCCAAATAAAGACTCAGCTCAGGATACCCCTTCTGCCCTGGGGCTCTCTCCATGCTACATTCATCCAAGTTTCTACACTCAGGCTGAGATTCAAGGCTTTAGCCTGCAACAGTCCCTTTCTTCCTATTCAAATTCCGTGTCTTTAATGACTGCCTAAACCTGCTCTCCTCTGGAAAGCTTTCCCTGGCTACTCCATGCTATAGTGATCTGGTGACGTCTCCTTCCAATCCCACAGTCTGAGGGCCTGAGTCTGTCCTGTGGAAATGAACCAGGTTTCCCCTCTTGACCCAGAAGGGTGCTCCCTAAGAATAAGGCCCCAGGCTGGCTACATAAAGGAGGCCTTGGGAGGAACTGTTACAGGTCTGAGTGTCCTTGAAAAATGTGTTACCTCTCCCATGACTAGCTTAATGGAGTGAAGGACTCGGGGGTAATGCTGACAGGGCAAAGGAAAGAGACAAAGAATACCAATACTTGAGAAAAGAGACAATGATCAAGGACTAGTGCCAACTCTGCCCTCACTCTTGGGAAACTGAACTCATACCTGTAACCATTTGCAAACACCTAATAAGGTTGTTCTGAGAGATGAGCTATTGGGCTATTGGTGAGGTCCTGGAAAGGGGCAAAGGAGGTGACTCTAACCTACAGAGCTAGGATCCCAGAGGGGTGGGTGATGGAAAAGGCAGAGATGTGGCTTAGGTCCCTCCTCTCCCACTTACTGACCATGTGACTCTGGGCAAGAGTGATCACTTTACTGAGCTCTATTTTCTCTATCTCTAAAGTGGGGCTCAGAATCATGCCTGCCTGGCATGGCTGCTATGAATTAAATGAGATCATGGTACAAAGTAGAGCACAAAGTAAGTGCTATTTTAAGCATCATAGTTATTATACCTTACCGTAGCTCCTTTTCAAATACCCACAGAGATTTTTAAAGGCACAAGCCAATTCTTGGCCCAAGAAAACAGAGAGGCTGTGAATGGACATGTTTATAAGGGGAGCCTCAGAATTCTAGGCATCTGGATTTCAAGTGAGCCCTGATCTGGATCCCTCTGCATCTGATGGTGTCTCAAACTAACTTCCTTAGGGCTTAAGATTCCAAGGACCTCTGATCTCCTCTGCCCAGACTACAGGCCAACACCTGACCACTGGGAGCCTTGCATAAAAACCTGAGAAATACACCTTTTGTACCTCTCTTTCTTCTAATGACCTGTTTGGAAATCCATGGCCTAGGGATTCACATCAACTTCTAATTCCGCTTCAATTTGTAGCTCTACAAAAATGAATCACACACAACTCCCAACTCTTGGCCACATAACTGCACATTTTCTTGGCCTGGGTCTCTCTGCTACAAGCCTCCTAGAAAACCTCTGGTTGAAGTGCCAGGGATGTATCTATTTATTCAGGGTCATCAATTCATGCTATGCCCATATGGCAAAACCATAGTAATGGCAATACTAATACAGTGATTTCCCCCATTATTCATGGGGTATACGTTCCAAGACTCCCATTTGATACCTGAAACCACGAATAGTACCAAATCCTATGTATACTAATTTTTCCCTGTACATACATGTCTATGACAAAGTTTAACTTATAAATTAGGCACAGTACGAGATGAACAATATTAATAGAACAATTATAACAATATGTTGTGATAAAAGTATGTGAATGTGGTTTTTCTCTCTCAAAGTATCTCATAACTGATCTGATAACCGAGACAGCTACTAAATGACTAGTGGGCAGGTAGTGTATCCAATGTGAATAAGCTGGACAGAGGGGTGATTCACATCCCAGGTGAGAGGGAGCGGGATGGTTCGAGATTTCAACACACTACTCAGAATGGTGCACAATTTAAAACTTATGAATTATTTCTGGAATTTTCCATTTAATATTTTCGGACTGCGGTTGACTATGGGTAACTGAAACCATGGAAAGCAAAATCGCAGGTGAGGGGTGACTACTGTACTATATGATAATAGTAATAATGGATAGTATTTATTGAGCATTTACTATGAGCCAGACACTATTCTAAGAACATGATTGATTTTCATCCCTACCTCAACCCTGTTTCAGCATCCCCATCTTGTAGATGAGGAAATAGATTTGGAAAGGTAAAGTCACTTCCCCAAAGTGACAGTCAAGATCTGAACCCAGGTCTGTCTGGAGAAACTTTACCCACAACTCTCTACTCTCTCTCCAGTATCACTTCTCTTCTTCTCCCTGTCCCTGGCTTTCCAGATCCCCTTCAGGACTTGCTACGATGAAGCTAGGAAACCTCATCCCCTCCACCCGTTTTTTCTTAAACCAGCTCCCTCTGACCAACAAAGTTGTCTCTTAGGTCATCTCCACATTTAAAGATCTTCCCAGGGCCGGCCGAGTGGCTCAGTTGGTTAAGAGCTCGCACAAGAATGCGAGCTCTGAGCAACAGCAGTTCAATGCCCGGCCCAACCTGAGTTGCCGCTGAGCTGCCAACAGGTGGCAGGATGGCTCAGCTAAAAAAAAAAAGAAAGAAAAAAAACAAAAGATCTTCCCAAGGTAGGACAGGCCTTTCTGACTTTAGAGTTTCTCCTTTCCCACCCTCACACCTCTATCTGGCACCGAATCACATGGGACGGAACCCCCTGGTACACCATTTCCCTGACTTAGTCCCTGAGTTTTTAGTTCTTGATGAGAGAAAGAATATAGTGATTAAGATTACAGACAGAAAGTCAAGGACTTGTATCCCAGCTGTCTCATGAAGTTGCATGGACAATTGCTTCCTCCTCTGTAAAAGAGGGATTACAGGGTTGCTGAGAGGATTTAGGGAGACAATGCATGGAAAGCACCTGACAGAGTCTGCCCATAGTAAGCACTCAGTATGTGACTCAATGACAGGTGTTTTTCTCCCTCCTCCAGCAGTCAGCCTACGCCTTCAGTCCTACCCTGATGTTCTCCATCACTGCTGTTTAGGCCTTGCAGGGTAGCCAGAGGCAACTGGAACAGAGAGAAGCCTTGTCTAGTCCCTCCCCCACCCGAGTACTGCCAGGACCCTAGGGCTAAGGGACACAGATTCTCCTCTGGTACTGCCAGGGGACGTGACAGAACAGCCCCAAGGGTTGGGCTCAATGAAGGACCTTGTTCTACTGTGAAGGGGAGAGTGGTTTTGGATGAATAAAGGCTGACCCTAGGGAAATGCATGTGTTCATGTGTCTGTGGGGCGCTGTGGTGGGGAGGGCGGGCCTCCCAAAGCTGGGAAGCATCACTGAGCACTGGAACTCTTCCAAAAAATTTGCGCAGCCTCAGGCCCCTTGGGGTGAGCCCAGCTGGGGCTGCAGATGACGGGTGGGGATAGAACTTCTAGTTTCCTGCCCAGATCAGAAGAGTCTGGCCCAGAGCTGAGGCATAGCAGGGGCCTAACAAATACCTGTACAATTGGACCCAGATGGGTCTCCTGGAAGGTAGAGGTGTCTATATGTGTATAGTGTGCCTTCTCTAGGATCCCGACCTCAAGTCATTCTATCTTGTGTCCTAGCAGAGTATACCGAATAAGAGAGCACAAGTGCAACAGGCAAACTTGCCTGGATTCGAAATCCAGCTCTGCCTCCATGACCTAGGTCAACATAATTGTGGGCCAGTCCTTTAACCTCTCTGAGCCTTGGGTCTCTTCTTCTGTACAATGGAGGTAGTAAAAGCGCCTTTGTTGCAGGATTGTTGTAAAGATTCAATGACACAACTGTATACAGCACCTAAGGTGCTCCATGCATTTTAACTATTAATATTATTGCTCTTCCTGGTTGAAGATCTAGAGCCCATGCTGTTTCAGGGATTGGGGGAGCAATTCACATAGGAGGACACATCTGGGCCTCCCTCTTAAGATTACTAACAGGGGTGGAAATTTCACGCAGTTATTTACCGAAAACACACATAACGCTGGTTCCTCTGAACTAGAAGCACAAGCAATGATGAAATTCTGGAGGTGGGCAGATGGGGGTGGGGCTGGGGAATGCCGTGATGCCAATGGCTGCTTCTCACCAAGATACAAACCTGAATTCACAGGCACGGAGAAGATAAGGGAGACTGTGCATATGAGTCCCCTTTTTGGCCAGGTGACCAGAGCTAAGTAGGTCATGACCCTGGGTCCTGGCAGATCACAGGAGCTAAATATATCTTGGAGACGGCCATAAGAGCAAACCCATTTTTATGTGCTGGGCTGTTGCAACAATCGTGGCAGCCTCAGGCACCAGTCAGAGGGACTGGGGTTTGGCTCCAAATATGCCCTTCTCTGCCTCACTCCAGCTCATACAAACATAGGGCAAGGTCAGGGGCTCACATTTTTGTTTGATGAACTGTGTCAGTAGAGCTTGAACCGAGGGTGGAGGCATCAGAGCTGAGCTCTGGTGACTCACTAAGCAAGCCATGGCCCCCTCCTGATCTCAGTTTCCCCACCCAGATTCAGTGAGCCAGAGAGGGAGGGGCTTAAACCTGCTGGATACAGGGACTCTGACTCAGAGGACAGGAGGAGGAAAGAACTATGGGAAATGTGGCTCAGGAAGCTATAGGACCAGGGAGGGAAGGGGATTTCAGCTTCCCTGGCCCCATCCTTCTGGTCCAAGTAAGCATGAGAGAAAAAGAGACAGGATTATTGTTATAGCTCCAAACAGGCAGGAAAGGCAGCATTGGGAAAAGAAACAAGGATGACCACAAGGGGAAATCTGGGGCCTCTCCCTGCCTGTTCCTGGGTGTTGTCTCAGATTCTGCTTCCATGAAACCAACACTAGCTGCCTGGGCTGGGGGACTTCCACCTGCTTGAGGAAGCGACAGCCCAGACCAGAGCCACTTTCCACAGCCCCCACTCCCTACAGGTCACATGACAGTACCCTCACCACCTTCCTGGGCCCACCCAGAATCAGCATCAGCATCAAGACAAGTAGTTCTCCACTGGGTGCACACAGAGCTAACTAAGGAGCTTAATTTTAAAAACATCAGAATCTCTGGGAATAGGACCCAGGCCTCAGGTTCTTTTTATAAAGAACCTGGGTGATTCTGACATGAAGCCAGAGTTGGAACCCACTCGCCTAGCTCACACCCTCTGCATTCCCCACCCTTTCTGAGAAAGGGGTGGGGAGGTGGGCAGCTCTGACCCAAACCCAAACCTGAGCCCAGGATCTCCTTGGGAGAACTAGAGGAAGTAGCAGGGTTGGGTGGGTGGGACATGAAGTACAAACTCAGAAAAAAGCAGAGGGACTGGCCTCACTGTTCAGTCCTCCTAACCTAAAGGGATCTGAAAAGATGAACTTCAGACCCTGTAATAGGCATCTTTTATCAAGGAATTGGTGGACTGAATGAAATCAAGATTTGGTTGTGGGGTTGGTGTGCATTTTGGTGGGGAAAAGGGACAGATTCTGGAGGATCCATCCCATAAAATATTAAGTACTGCTTTAGAAGAATATGCTGGGCCCCCAAACACAGCATATGCTTGGCTGTAACTTTGCCTTCTTTGGCATATTCTTTCAGAGCCCAAGAGATATGGGAGCATATCTAGAACAACGCCCTCACTGCCCAGATGTGGACCCTCAGGCTCAAAAAGGGTGGGGCTGGCCCAGGTCTCAAGAGGTGTTTGGTGGCAGGGCTGGATCTAGAACTGGGTGTCCTGACTCCTGTTCTCACATCCTATGACAAATGAATCATCCAGCAGGCATCTTCTTCCAAACTGCCTGCTCAGCAGAAGATCCTGGGTACTTGTTCCCAGGCCCATCCCCTCAGGATTCTAATTCAGTGGGTCTGGGTAAGGGGCCGAGGAACCGAGATTTTAAGTCACCTCATCTGCCACCAGGTGATTCTGACAATGATGCAAGTTTGGGAAACATGGGAACGGGAAGACTACAACAAACAGAGAGGAGGCGAAACAGTCAGAGGATGCACAGCTCCTTCCACGAGGCAGGCCCCCAAGGCCTGGAAGTAGCTCCTTCCTTCACAAATAAGGCAGGGCAGGGCTGTTCTACTTGAGGGTGGGAGCAAGTCAGGAGACACAGGCCTCCTTTGTCTTGGAGCCCCTATGTTTATTAGGAAAGAGGCACTAAGGCCCTACAGAATTTACCTTTAAGGAAAGAGATATTCAAGGCCCTACAGAATTTCTCTCCAGTCATGCTTTGCTCTCTAATCCTGGCAGGCTTCCTGTTGACTCTGGAACACACCATGGCCCTCCCTCTCTTCTTTCATTCTAAGTTTTCCCTACTTCTCCATTCATCTAAGTATCAGCTTGTTATATTCTCACCATCTGACATGGGACTGTAGATTAAGACCTTGATTCATATATCATTAGTCAATTCATTCCACAGCAATTCTCAACCCTAGCTACGCAATACCTCCAACATACCAATGCAACCATCTGGGATGGGTCTCTGGTTCTTGGTATAAAGTGTACCATGTCTTGCAAGGGCCATGTGGTAGCAGCAAATATGTAAATGAACATACCTTCAAACTAGAATTTATCCTAGAAATTCTTAAATGGTAGACATTAGAGAACTGTTTATAAGAGTAAGGCTGAACGTATCATGTGGTAGAGCCTACACTGGTCAAGAGCAAGAGTTTTAAAGTCAAATTCCAGCTCCACCTCTGACCAGGTGTATGATCAGTCACTAAACCTCTCCAGGTCTCTAAAATGAGGGATTACTAAGACCTACCTTACAGAGCTGTTTTGAGGGTTAAATGAGTAATAAAGGTAAAGTACTGCTTAATACACAGGTAGGGCTCTATAAACGTTACCTATTCTTTTTACTAAGCAGCCATTAATAACAGTGAGATATACACATATGTGCTGAATACAGATGATCTTCAAGTTATATTAAGTTATATAAAAAGCAAACTGGTTAATATGCACAGTGTTCTGTTCTGTGTGTTAAAAACAACCAAAACAACGAAAAAGCTGGAGGGAGAATATGTATGTGCTCATAAATGCACAGAATATCTCACAAAATATGCACAAATTGAGAACATGAAAGTCTGTAAGGGAGACCTCACTTTTCACCTTTCATATGGTTTGTCTTTACAAGTTTTAGAAACAAAAGCAAAAACTAAAAATGCTCGGGCCAGCCGAGTGGTGCGATGGTTAAGAACTGGCTTGGGATGCCAGAGGGCCCCGGTTCGGATCCCACATATGAGGGCCAGTAACACTGCCCTCCACAGCTAAGATGCTGAACAACAGCTCAACCTAGAGCTGGGCTGCTGTGAGTCGCCAGCGATGGCGTAGGCTGCAGCCCCTGTGGCAGTGGGTTGCCATGGGCTACTGTGTGTAGCCAGCAGCCAGCGTGAGCGGCCAGCAGCCGCAGTGAGTGGCCGTCCAGAAGCCGGCAACTGATGTGCCTCGCCTGGGAAGAGCGCAATGATGGTGCCAACTTGGGCCAGTGAAGCAACGTCCTCCACAACTAGACTGAAGAACAAAAGGACAGCAACTTGTCTGTTCCCCTTCCCCCAATTCCCCAATAAAAATCTTAAAATAAAACAACAAAAAAACAAACTAAAAATGCTCAAATAAATAGCAAAAAGCACTACTGGTGATTCTGATATATAGCCAAGATTGGCACCCAGTGCTCATCAAACTGCCTGCTCAGGATAAGGTGGTTGGTGGGGATGTGTGACAAAGCCGTGTCCCAAAGGAGTCCCCACTACGGGGGCAGAGCCATACTACAACCACTGAACTCCTGTCCCTGGCGCTAGAGCAGAGAGGAGCTCTTCCTGGTTGGGAGGCTGGGAGGGGTGTGAAATGGCTTAGCTCGAACCTTGCTGCAGCCAAGCCGGGTTCTTGCTGCTCATTGTCCACCAGACTGGGACTTAAGCCAGTGTGACTGTGAACCTGAGGAACCGTCTTCTCCTGCAATCATGGTACTTCTGTGACTTGTACATAAAAATTGAGCAAAATAAAGGTGACTGTTGCTAAGACAGGTGGGCCTGGGGAGATGAGGGGAGCCAGGCAGCTCCGTGGCTCCCGAGTCCTAGCAGCCGATGCTGATTTCCTCACCTATATAATGGGGATAATAACAGTATCTGGCTCATGGGGTTGTTGTGAGGACTAAATGAGTTATTAACAATAAAACCGACAATTGACATTTATTGTTTACTACCTGCCAGGCAGTAGTCACAGAGCTCACAACCACCCTAGAAGGTAAGCACAGTTATCATCTTAATTTTAAAGATGAGGAAACCAAAGCTCAGAAAGGTTAAGTCACTTGGTTATATGGCAAGTGACAGAATTGGGATTTAAACTTAGAAAGTCTGACTCTAGAGCCACCAAAGAACACTGCTATCAAAGTTACCGTACAAGTTAAAGCCAGTACTTAGCTTGTCATAAGGGCTCAATGTGAACTATATTATGCGGAAGAAGGTGGGAAGGGTCTGGAAACACTTTACATGGGGTCCCTAGGTGCCCTCTCCAGCTAGTTTTCAAATGTGAACAACTTGCCCTCTGCTCTGGCCTCCATCTCTCCCACCTGTCATCGAGGACAACAGCTCTCTTGCACCCAGGCCTGTGGAGGCCCAGAAGGCCAGAATCGCTTCAGCGGTGCCCCTTGAGATGGTGCTCTGGCCTGACTCCTGTTTATGTGTTGGACCCTATGGAGAGGTTCTAGAAAAGTCTGGCTTATCGATCCCAATGACAACCTCATGAGAGACAGAGCATCTCTCTACAGAGTGCTTGGGGAACTGATATGGACTTTATCTAAATTCAAAACTCTCTTGAAGCTGTTTATGCTTTAAGTCCAACCTACCTTTGGGGGATGAAGAATAGTATAAGATGACCTGTAAATTTGGAAGAGTTCTAAAATTCCCTCCTAGTTTTGATGTCCTAGAGCTTGAGAAATGAATTAATGCTCACCTTCCATCCATTTCACAGGTAATGACTTTAGCCTGTTCCATTCAGCTGCCCAGACAAACCACTCTACATGACCCTTCCTTTGCTATGGGTAGTTTCCAGTTTGCACTCCCATCCCCCAGAAGTCCCCCATTCCATGCCTGAGGATAACTGGCAACAAAGCCACAGGAGACCCATGATGATGACTTGGGAGATCATGGACTCCCACCCACTGACAAGCCTAGACCCCACATTTCTTAGCACCATTGATGGGTAGGCCTCCTTAGCCATCTGACATCTGTTCCTGTTCCCGGTATCCCTGCTGCTGTGCTCCCATCTCTGGGGGTGGAGACTCACCAGCACTGTTGGCCTCCGACTCCAGCAGGTGGATGTCATTGCAGTCCGCCAATGAGTGCTCCAGGCAGAGCTGCAGGAAGCGGGCCTGGGTGCGGGTGACCCGCTTCAGAAGGGACAGCAGGGCCACTGTCTGCTCACACTCATTCCAGCCCTTGAACCAGCTAGCGAGGATGCCCACCTGGTCTCGGAACATCATGGTGCCGGGCCTGGGGCCAGGGTGGGGGGGACGGCGGTGGCGAGGGCCAGCGCCGTCACATGGTCTCGGCTCCGGGCTCCTGTTACCTCTCCCCTGAAGGCCAGGGCTTGAGAACGTTCCCTGGCGAGGTGGCAATAGGTGGTGGTGGGAGGAGGAAATCTGCTCACATTGGGGGAGGTCTTGGTCCAGCCACACCTCTCCAGGCTCCTAGAAAACGAAGCAAGAAGGTCAGATGGGGCAGGATGAAGGTCAAATGAAGGGGCAGGAATTGGCCTGGTGAGTGTGAGTTGAGAGGGTAAGGAGGCCTTATGCCTTCCTCTTTCAGGATACCTTTAGATTGTGCTGAGTTCCTGGGAGAAAGGTGAAGCCACCACCAGATACTAAACCAATTCTCCCTCCAATCTCTAGATCCAGAGAAAAGACTTGATTGGAACACAAGAGACCTACCCTAGACAAAGAAGATGGCTGCACCTCAGGCATGGCTGTCACAGGGCCAAAGGGAGTGAGGATTTAAAGCAGTGAATAAGTTGGTAAGATTTTCCAGGAATGGGAAATAGAAGTGGCCACACTATGAGAAAAGGTCTGAATCACCTGGCCCCAGGTGACATGACTAAGCAGACATGTGAACCCAAGCACATGCCCTGACCTTGCTGGTCTCTGGCCATCTCCTCCAAGAGCTGGACAAAGACTGCTCACCTGCTAAAAGGATCCTAAGGGGTCTTTATATTATTTCAAGCTAAGACCCACAAAGCTAGGATGTGGGTAGGTGGTGGGGTGGTGACGCCAAGTGGAGATCTCAGGTATGTGGATAGCTACCTGATCAGTTAACTGTCTGGGTGCCTAAGGGTAAGGACACGCGCAGACAGGGGCCTTTTCAAATATCTCCAACAGGCTAGGCAGATCTCACCTCCTCCAATTCAGCTCTGCCAGTCTGGAAAAGGTGCAGCTTTGATGTCTAAGAACCCACCTATCTCTACTCTGAGGTGAAGCTCTCCCAGCCCTCTTCTTCATTCCCCTGAAGACTAATCTTGACCCTAGCGAGTCCAGTGGGTTGGGAACTCCCCTTGGCTATCAGGGATCCCAGCTTGTCATCCAGATAACCTAAGAGCCAAGAGGATGTCAACCTGAGAAGGGGACACATCAAAAGTCAAAAACTCCAGAGCAAGGAAATGTCCAAATTTCTCTTAGGCAGGAACTACATAGAAGCTGTGTCAACTGGGCAGACAACAGGCCTATTCTGCAGTTGATTGGTTTCTGGACACTACTCTGAAATCTTTTTCTAAGTGTCTCCAGCTCTAGGTCTCCACTCACATTTCCTGTCTGTCTTTCTTGCAACCAGGGCTCTTGGCTCCATCCCCAAACCACATTCGGCTCCACCCACCTCTGGCTGCCAAGAGGACTGAGAACTCCATACAAAGACCCATTGAACCTACTGGGCTTAGGTCTTAGGGAGCTACTGCCATCTCCCTGAACTTCTATGCTCCTGCTAAGGAGGGCTGTGAGGTGCACCTGACATTGGCCTTGACTCACCTGACCCACAGGGTACCTGAACAAAGGAAACTGGCCTGGCTGTCAAGCCCACTGAATATAAGTGGCAAATGCAGGGGGAAAGTGAAACATTGTTCCAAGTTAAACAGGCCTCCAAGAAATCTTTTAAAAAGGGAAATCAAATGTTGCCTCCCTTGGCTGAAAATCCTCCAGTGACTTCCCATTGCATGTAAATAAAATCTACACTAACCCCAAATTTCTTATCTTGTCCTTCAGGGCCCTGCAAGACTCTAGTGGCCTCTCCATCTCATCTTGTACCAAGTTTTTTCCTGTTTACCTATCTATGGCTGGCTCCTACTTGTCACTTGTCTCAGTTGAGTGTCACTTCCTCAGAGAGATCTTCCCTGACCAATCTAAGGAGTCTCTCTCTCAGTTAACTCTATTACATTAACAGTACTTCATTTCTCTTATATAATTAAACACCCTCGCCTATCATCTTTATGTTTGTTGTTTCTCTCTTCCCATCAAAATGCAAGCTATATAGTCACAGTGCCCAGAACAGTGACTGCCACATAGAAGATGCTAATATGTATTTGTTCAATGAATAAATGAATAAATAAAAAAGGTAAGCATGGGGCCAGCCGACTGGCTCAGTTGGTTAAGAGCTCGCTCAAGAGTTTGAGCTCTGAGCAACAGCAGTTCGAGTCCAGCCCGAGCTGAGCAGCTGCTGAGCTGCCAACAGGTAGCAGGATGGCTCAGCTTAAAAAAAAAAGAAAAAAAGGTAAGCATGGAAGAAGATAGAACAAATGGCCCACAGGATGATAAAGGGACTTGGAAATCTTGTCCTAAGACAGTGGTTCTCAACCTGTGGGTCGCGATCCCTTGGAGGGTCGAACGACCCTTTCACAGGGGTCGCCTAAGACCATCAGAAAACAAAAAGATATTTACATTATGACTCATAACAGTAGCAAAATTACAGTTATAGAGTAGCAACGAAAATAATTTTATGGTTGGGGGTCACCACAACATGAGGAACTGTATTAAGGGGTCGCAGCATTAGGAAGGTGGAGAACCGTTGTCTAAGAGAAAAATCTGAAGGCACTGAGGAAATTTCCCCCAGGGAAGAGAAGACTCAGGAGCAATGGCATAACTGACTTCGAATATCTGAAGGGGTAGCACACAGAAGAGGAATTTATTCCAGAGCAGAACCAGGGTAGACAGCTCTTAGTGAGAGGCAACATGGGATACGGAAAATGTTGAAAGTCAAGAAAATGCAGTTCTAGTCTTGCCTGAGCCACTGATTCACTTTGATCTTTGAGCTAGTTTGCTGCTTCTCTTCTCTAGAATGTGTGAGATAAGGAGCTAGACTGGATCAGACATGACAAATGGGTTTTATCTCACAGGCTAATTCCAATTGATTGGTAGTAGTTGCCTGGAACACTGTGGTGAGAAGGATCCTGAAGAAATGAAGCAATGGGGAATGATTAATAAATTGGGGCACACCTCATAGAATGGGGTTTCATCTAGCTATTAAAAACATGCTTGATCCTGATAGCAAAATGCAAAATACAAAACAAAACAAAACAAAAACTCTTATTATCTACATACAGTGTTTGATCTTTAAACACTGACCTGGAGGGATGTCCATAAGCTGCATAATATGTAAATATGATGACATCTTGTAAAAAAAAAAAAGTGCCATATACAAAAATGCTTATATATCTTATATATGAATATTTATGTATATATGTGTATAGAAGTGTGTAGAAGGGTATACCCTAGACTGTTCACCCTGGTTACCTTGGAGAGGAGGATATAACACTCTCTACTAACTTATTACTACTTCACGGCTAGTTACAACTGAACACATATTATTTCTGTAAATTTTCAAGGAATTTAATTTAAAAAATTTTAGGGATGCATTCTACTTTCTGGCTCAATGAGGAAGAGTACTGTGATTGATTATCAATGTTTGCCCTGGATGTAGGATAGATGAGTGGTAGCTCACATGCCTGAAAAAATCAATTTCCCTTTCTAGCTCCAGCATTTTGTGGCTTTTAGTCCCAAGGAGAGAGCTGCTGCCTCAACATAAGGAAGAACTTTAAAATAATATATCTGTCCAAGAACAAAACTGGCTGCCATGTGAGGAGGTAATAACCTCTCTGGCTGCTGGAAGTGGTCAAGCAGAGGCTGGATGAACATCCCTTGGGAGTGGGAGGGATTCCTTCACTGGGTGGCAACTCATAAGACAGAAGGACATGTTACTATTTCAGAGGGAATATTTATGATGGGAGATTTGATATGCCAACAGCATTTACGGCAAAAGTGACCAAATCCACAAACAGACCAAAGTTGTGCACACTCTTACTCATAAACACTTTTATTGGGTTATTTTTCCTAAGCAACAGCACTGTGCCCCCCAAATAAAATGTTGACTAAACATTAATCCAGTTTTTTCCTCTGAGCCAAATGGTAGAAGCAAAGCCATAGGACAGAGCAGGGTCTCAAACACAATGCTTACAAGGGCAGGTTTTAAATGAAGCAGGCTGGTGAAGACTGGTGAGTTGGAACGCACCACCCTTTCTAAAGGAAGAAGTCACAATTTAGCTCTAATCAACTGCTGTTATGTGGATCCAGTACTGTTAGGTTAGAATTTTTTTTTTTTAAAGTGGAGCCAGAAATCTGGAATTTTAAATAAAATTCCCCTATTTTTAAATATTGGAAATTAACTCACATTAATACAGCAACAATGAGCCACTACTTGTACACAAAACAAAGCCTGTGGCCTGTGGTCCTTAGACCAGATGGATGGACACACACTGGGAAAAGACGGGAAGTCTGAAAACTATCCCTCCCTTGGGCCTCTCTGGTTCATACCTTCAAGCCACCCCATTGCTCAGGGAACATGACTGACAGAGAGGATTTAGCACTCAAGGATGGTTCAGACAGTCCTCAGTAAACACTGGGGCTTTAGGTAACAGTCAGTTTTAAGAAAGCATTGTTAAAAAAATTACCCCTAAAGGAAAGGTTCCTATGTTCTGGACAGGAGAAAGATGCTGGATGTTTGGTGTGGACGGTGATTGGAGAGGCCTGGATGGCTTTCTTCCATCAAAGGACCAGAGGCCCTCAGCTACCTATTCTGGGTGCATGGCAGCAGTGAGAAAGGAAGACCTGGCTTGGTAAGATAGGCCAGGGAAGAGGCATCATCACTTATTCCAAGGCATCTTACTGTCATGGTGGATTTGCCTGCCAAAACATCCATTCCTAGTATCAGCCTTGTAAGTTCCCTTTGGAGAATTAACTGTCTTTCTTGGATCCAGGAGTAGATAAGTAAAGCCTGGACAAGGAAAAGTCCTCCCTGAACTTTTGCTGGAAGTACTGGGGAAAATAAGTTCTCAGTGTTGCTCAGATTTCACATCTGATGTCACTGGTTGCCACTTCAGCTACCTCACAGTGACAGTCTGCCTTAGAATGAAGCCAACATAGATGAAGGCAGAGTCAAGAGATGAGGGGAGAAAAAGGGAGACCTGTTCCCATCATTTCAAGACCTGGATCTAGCTAGCCTGAAGCCCCACCCACCCACCCACCTCCCCCACCCCAGGCTTTTTAGTTACATGGACCAATAAATTTCTTTTTTGTCTGAGGCCAGTTTGAGATGGGTTTCTATCACATAAAGTTGAAAAGGCTTTAAATGCTCCTATACAAAACAGACTTCCCCACTGCTCTGGTCTCTTTGCCCTCATGTCACCAAAAATGATTCCCTGCCTTCGAGGAAAGATACAGAAGGGGAAACCCCTATAGCAAAGTCTCCCAAACAACCCAATAATATTGCTGCCATATTTGGTCTCTAAGGGACTAAGTAACCTTCTTCAGAAGTATCTACCAACCCTGGAAGGTGCGAAATTGAGCCAAAAGTTGGCTAAGAGGTTCCAGGAAAAACTGCCTACTAGACTTCTTCCTTGGCCCCAAAGAGTGAGAAATGGCCCACGGACCGACGGCACCTTTGGAGGTCAACTCTCCTCATTAAGCAGCAGCACCATGGAGTTAGTCAGACCTAGCTGAAACCTGGGTTCTCCTGCTGATACTTACTTGCTATGTTGACCTTTGGCAAGCAACTCAGTTTCTTCCTCAGAGAAGCGTGTAAGAATGAAATTAAACAATGTATATAAAAATACCTAGCATGATACTTAGCATGTCTTCATAAGCCATACATTCAGTGTCATGTGCTAGACCCTATGCTAACAGCTTTCTATAGATGAGCTCATTTGATTCAAAACTATATACTCTATATCTACCTCATAAATATGGATATAACATTATCCACATTACATAGATGGAGAAACTGAGGCAGAAAGGATTAAGTCCCTTATCCAAGACTGCACAGAAATGAGATTGTTTAAGGCCAGGCAGTCTGGCTTTAGAGCTCTTGCTTATTCCTGAGAATAATGCTATCGTCTCCTGCAAGTTCCCTTCTGCTGCCTTGAAAGTTGGGCTGAAAGGTTACACCCTTTAAACATCAACATCTCTGGATAAATAATGGGGTCCCATTAGCCTTTGTACTCATTCCTAGCCTTTCTACAGCACCCAGCTAGGCCTTTGAAGAACTCACACTTCAAGAACAAGGTAATAGGCTAGTTACCTAAGGTTAACTCAGTATCCTGACCTGAGAAGAACAGGACAATGTCAGAAGCCAAGGGAGCCCAACTTTTCTCTTGTAAAATCCAACCATTATTTTCAGAAACTTCTGAAATATGCACACAACATATGTATATTATTGCCTCAGCCAAGAATCAGGCTTTCATATGAATGGTCCTGGGGAAGGGAGGGAGAAGAGGTGAGAAGCCATACAGGGCTTCCTGTAAGATAACACAGCCTAGAGAGCTCTGGGAAACCCTGGAGAAGCAGCTGGTGTTCCTCCCCCCACCCCCAACCCTCATATGCCTCTTCCCAATATATTGCTGTCACTTTTACTCCTCCCACGTCTAAAGGTGTGACTCCTCCCCTCTAAAACTCTATCTTTGGCTCTCTTTCCCTTCTCCATGCATGTAACCTCTCACTTAGGAATGTAATCAACTCCTATAGAATCTATTATCACTTCTCTATGGACAACTCAATATTTGAGTCATCTTTGACTCCTTCCTCTTCCATAAGATCTAGTCATCTGGTCTTGAGAATTCTTTTTTCTTAATGTCAGCTAAACATGCCCTCCTGTTTCTTTCCAAAAACTCAAGTGGCTTTGGGACAAGGCTCACTGGGTTGGAAATATAACCCTACCACTTACTACCTTCCTTAATTTGGGCAAGTGGTTTCACCTTGCTGTGCCTGTTTTCTCATCTATAAAATGGGTTTAATAATAGTACCTACTCAGGCCAGCTGAGTGGCGCATTGGTTAAGAGCTGGCTTGGGACGTCAGCTCTGAGCAGCAGTGCCCCAGCTCAGATCCCACATGGGGGTCAGTGACACTGCCCTCTACAGCTAAGATGGTGAACAACAGCTCGATCTGGAGCTGGGCTGCCGTGAGTCTCCGGCGATGGCGTAGGCTGCAGCCCCTGCTGCAGTGGGCTGCCATGGGCTACCGTGAGTGACTGGCAGCCAGCGTGAGTGGCTGGCAGCCAGTGTGAGCTGCCAAGAGCCGCCGTGAGCGGCCGTCCAGAGGCCGGCGACCAATCTGCCTCACCCGGGAAGAGTGCAATGATAATACCAACATGGGCCAGTGAAGCGACGTCCTCCACAACTAGACTGAAGAACAAGACGGCAGCAACTTGTCTGTTGCCCTTCCCCCAATTCCCCAGCGCTGTTCCCCTCCCCCAATTCCTCAATAAAATCTTAAAATAATAATAATAGTATCTACTCTCATAGAGTTCTGAGGCATAAATACTCACATAGAGTTGTTAGCTATTATCATCATTCTGGATTCCTCTTTTTCTCTAATGACACCATTAAGTCCTATTTTCTCTATACCTAAAATATATCTGCTTCTCTACATTTTTACTACCAGCACTATATTAAGTCACGATCCTTTATCATCTGGACAAATGTATTGCCTCCTAACTTGCCTCCTGCTTCCACTTTTGCCCCTCTGTTTTCCTTGCAAAAATCAGTGAACTTTCTAAGAAGAATAAAAAATCAGATCAGGTCACTGTCTTGCGTTAAAAACCCTCTAATAGCTTCCCAATCTTCTTAAATGAAAATGTAAACTCCTTACCATGGACCACAAGGCCACCCCCACCCCCCCCCCATGATTTGGCCTCTGTCAACCACCTCTCCATCCCTTGCTCCTTTTGTCTCACTTATGCTCCAAGCCACACTGGTCTCCTTGCTGTTCCTTGAACACATCTCAGGGCTTTTTTAAAAAAGATTTTTATTGGGGGATGGGAACAGCGCTGGGGAATTGGGGGAAGGAGAACAGAAAAGTTGCTGTCGTTTTATTCTTCAGTTTAGTTGTGGAGGACGTTGCTTCACTGGCCCAAGTTGGCACCATCACTGCGCTCTTCCCAGGCGAGGCAGATCAGTTGCCGGCTTCTGGACGGCCGCTCACGGCGGCTGCTGGCCGCTCACGCTGGCTGCTGGCTACACACGGTAGCCCATGGCAACCCACTGCAGCAGGGGCTGCAGCCTACACCGTCGCCAGCGACTCACAGCAGCCCAGCTCCAGGTAGAGCTGTTGTTCAGCATCTTAGCTGTAGAGGGCAGTGTCACTGGTCCTCATATGTGGGATCCGAACCCAAGCCAGCTCTTAACCAATGCGCCACTCGGCCGGCCACATCTCAGGCCTTTTGCAGTTGCTGACCACTCTACCTGAAATGCTCTTCCCCAGATCACCACATGGCTGGCTCCTTCTCATCAATTAGATCTGGGTTCATGTGCCCCAAACTTCATTATCTCCCCAGTAGAAAGGAGTCTTTTGTCTGATATCCTTGTCAAGGTGTTTCTTCAAAGGCTATATAGCTCTTCCAGAAATGCTCTGACTGTAAGGTCCACAAGGGAAGGGAATACTGTGGCTGTATTATTCTTCACTGCTACATTTTTAATTCCTAGCATAGCACCTGGCATAACAGATCCTCAATAAACATCTGTGAGACTGTCCCCACCTTACAGTACTTTCTCCACATGTAACAATGCTTGGATTAGAATGTCCTACTACCAGATCTTCAAAGTGGTGCCTTCTCATCTTTCAGGTTTATCAGGCTCAAGTGTCACCTCAAAGTGGCCAATCAAAGAGGCCAATTCCGACCTCCTTGTGCATAGCAGCTACCCCCACCCTCTTTCACACTACTGTTTTATTTCTTTCACAGCACATATCACTATCTGATTTCTTTCTTTTTCTTTTTCTTTTTTTAAGCTGAGCCATCCTGCCACCTGTTGGCAGCTCAGCGGCTGCTCAGCTCGGGCCGGGAATCGAACCGCTGTTGCTCAGAGCTCAAACTCTTGAACGAGCTCTTAACCAACTGAGCCACTCGCCCGACCCCCTACCTGATTTCCTTTGATTATAATGTTACCCCCCCATTAGAATTATAAGCTCCATGAGTTCCAAGACCTTCACTGTTACATTCACTGCTGCATCTCCAGTACCTAGAAAAGTACCTCCATAAATTACTTGATTGCTAGAGACATTTGAGACTTGCATACTCTATACACTGTTCTGTGACTTGCCCTCAACCAGACTCTATTCAACAAATTTACATGAAAACAAAACAAAACTCTACTCGTAGTAATCTACTTAACTCTCTTCCAAAGTTCTGAGCCTTGGAAACCCAAAGCTGAGGTAGGGAACTGAACACCAGTACTCTTCTACCTAAGGCTACCACCAAACCAAGCCAGTCATCTCATTCCTGTCTCTCCCAATGAGATCCCAAAGGAGAGTCTGATTGGGTCAGACTAGCCATAGACTCTCTCTGGATTCAAACAATCACAGATTAGGGCTAGGGAACAGTGAGGAGAACTATTATCAATACTCAGAAAGGTCACAGGATGGAATCCCAGTCTTATCTCGCTCAGCAAGCAAGAGAGTTCCAGGGTAAAGAACACAAAACTGGTCTCTAAGTATCTTCTGTCATCATCTCACATTTATTCAGGGAAAAAAAACTGTTTTCAAACTGGGGCTCTCAGGAAAGCGTTCTCTTTCCATTGAGGATGCTAAGGAGGTAGAATTTAAGCCTGGGGTTGCTGAGGGCCATCTTTGTCACCACAAAGCAGAAACCTGTTGAGGATGAAGCTAAGTCGGTAGAGAAATGGGGAGAGGTTACTAAGGAGACTATTTGAATTCCTTCTGGATGCAGGTAGGTCTGAAGCAATCCTAGCTCTGGACTTTTCACTAACACGAGCCAATTAATTCTCATTTTTTATTAAACTAGTTCGAGTAGTGAAGGTTCTGTCACTTACATCTTTAGAGTCCTGGCTGATATGAGCTATTTTTTTTGTTTTGTTTTGTTTTTGTTTTGCAAACACTGAGAACTTATGTGCAGGGCAGTGTTCTAAGTACTTTATATGTATTAACTTATTTAATCTTTATAATAATTTTATGAAGCAGGATATCATCACCTTCATTTTTTAGCCATGGCAACTGAGGACCAAAGAAGTTAAGTAACTTGTCTTGGATCACAAAACTGGTAAGTGATGATGTGGGATGCAAATCCTGTCTGGCTCCAGAATCTGCACACTTAACCACTACACTAAAATGCACCAATGCTCCCAACCCTATCTGAACAGAAAATCCAACTCTCTGACTCCAGACACTATGATCTTGGGATGGACAGGGCCCAGAGAACTTCTATTTGTGCCACCTGTCCTCAATTTCATCCTTTGTAAAATGAGGATAATTGTAGTTTACCTACCCCATAGGGTTCCTGTGAATGAGATGAGACAATACATGTGAAACCCTTAAACAGTGATGGCTACATAATAATTACTCAATAAACAGTAGTCATTAATATTATTACCCTTTGGGTCACTAAAGTGCAGCTGGCAAATACGATGCAGACAAAAGAGATCTCTTTTATCTCTGTCCTTTATGGGAAGAGAAGAGATGCCACAGGTGACAGACAAGGGGGCTTTTTTGTCTTTGACCCACTGTATAAGCTGTATCCTTTGCCTGGAAGGCTACTCATTGTCCCAACTCCTGTGGAACACCACCCAGCCCAAATACCACCTTTTCTATAAAGCATTTCCAGATAGAATGTTTCTTCTCTCACTGCCAAATTTCTACAACATATAATTTGTATTTCATGTTCTGCCCTGTGTACCTGCTCAACCCCTCTACTGCACTGTGCTACTGCACCCTGAAGGCAGGCCCCAGTGTTCACCCTGTGATCTTTGTTTCCTCTTCTCAACCCCAGAGATAAGCAGAATCCCTTGGAGAAAGTTGAGAGCCCTGTGGATGGCTGAGAAGCCAACCAGGATGGGGTGAGGAAGGTCATCAGGAATAGGACTTGGGTAGCTGAGAATCAGGAGAAAGCACGAAGAAAAGTCCCCTAGACAGGAGCAGGTGGGGCAGACAGGAGAGGCAAAGGGGGCTGGGTAGAGAAGAAATGAGGGAAGAGGAGAGGAAGGGGCAAGAAGATGTGTTGAACCTGAGTGGGGAGTGAGATCTAAGGAACTTAGAGACTTCTGGCCAAACGCAAGAAGAGCTGCCCATTCTTCAGTGATTCCCAATAACTTACAAGATGGCAGATCCCTTGTGGGATTCACAGAGGAACAAGACACATCTCAGTACTTTCCAAACTCCGAGTCCAGTGAAGGTGAGTGGGCAAGTACATGAAAAACTACAAGAAAGAAGGTGAGTGGTGCTCTGAGAAGTACAACGGAGGGCTCTGGGCAGTAAGACACAGAAAATGGAAGTATTTGCAGGTGCCTTAAGGAGAGGGTGCCTATTGGAAGCATAAATGAGGAATAGATGAGGAGAAGAGCTGGACATGTGTGTGTTCGAGGAAGTACCAATTTGAAGCAGAAGCTCCAAAGGCTGGAAGACAGTTTGGAGGGGAAGTCAGTAGGAGAAAGTGCTGAGGAAGATCTGAAAGGGAACCATATAAAGGTAGAATGTGAAGTAATTGCTCAAAGGGTGGGGTAACCTTGTGGAGAAGCCAGAAGCCTTTTGAGGAGAGTAAGGATTCTTTCTGGAGGATGGGTACTTCACTTTACAAAGGGTACACCCATGAAAATGGGGGTGGGCAGTAGGGCACAGAGGTACACCCTGAGGCATCTTTCGAGGGCTTTCTGTGAGGAAAGGGAAATCCTCCTAGAGGACAGTGGTTCTCAAGTTTGAGCATGCAGCAGAATCACCAGGAGGGTGCCTAAAAACAGATTGCTGGGTCCGACTACCAGGTTTTCTCATTTAGTAGGTCTGGGTTGGGACCCAAGAATTGGCATTTCTAACGAGTACCCAGGTGATGCAGATTCTTCTGGTCCAGGGACTACACTTTGAGGACCACTGCTATAGGGGAAGCAATTCTTTAGTGAGGAGGCCCTCAAACATGAAAAGGAAGGAGAAGGCTTCTGAAAGGAAAATGGGGGGAGTCCTCAAATAGTCTCTAAGGAGGGAGTTAGGGTCTCTCGATCTCTGAAGGGAAGATCTGAAGGAAGTAAAGGGGGGAGGTCTATGAGGATGGAACCTAAGAAAAATGGTCTGAGAGAAAGGTCTCTAAGGACTGGGATTTCAGGGGCTGAGGGTGTCTCTTGGGGAACTTTTTATTGAAAGGGGACATGGAGCCTCTTGTTGGGGGGGGAATATTTGGAAGATGGTGGGGACCTATGAAGGGATAATGGGGGAAGGAGACTCAGATCTGCGAAGGGTCTCTAAATTGATTTCAGAGGAAAAAGAATGGAGATGAGAGGGTGTAAATAGGGGTTCTAAAAGGAGTAAATCTGATAGGGTCCTGGATAAGGTTTCTTGGGGATATCAGAGGGGGATTCTGAGGGAGAGTTCTGAAGAACTCTCATGAAGTTGGGGTTTGGGTTGTTGACACAGGGCAGTTTTGGAAGAAATTCTCTAAAGGGTTATCTGGGGAGGTGTGGTCTTCTGAGAGAGACCTTAGATGCACTAAAGCAGGGTGACAGAGGTCTTTTTAGGAACTACTCTGAGTAAAATTCTCAAAAGGGTGTATGGGGAAGGTGGGTCTTCTGAGTGGAATGCGGGAATGTCAGAGTAGAGGGTTTTTCAGAAAGAATTCTGGGACTTTCTAAGAGCAGGCGCTCAGAGGGTTATTTTGAGGGAAGACTGGCAGTGGCGGGGATAGGGGTCTTCTACAGAGGGTTTGAGGGAACCTGTGAAGGAGAGTTCAAGGAAAACCTCTAGAAAAAGTCTCTGAGTAAGGCAGGAGGTCTCTGAGTGGTAATTCAAGGGGTTCTGGAGGGTGTTGGAAAGGGTTCTGGGAGGGATTTCAAGGGCACACCTCAGGAGGGCTCAAGAGAGGTTGCTGGGGTCTCTGAGAAGATGTGAGATCTTGAAAAATTGCACCTCAGAGGGATCGTGAAGAGGGTCTTAGGGTTTACAGGGGTCGTGAAGAGGCTGTTTAGAAAGTTCATCTAGAAGTAGGTCTAGAAGGGGGGATTGTAGAGAGAAACTACAAGGGAACTTTTTGCAATCCTGAGGAAGCAATTTTTGGAACATTTGGTGTGGGTTACTGGGTAAGACTTGGGATACACAAAAGAGGTTTTGGAAGAGGCTTTTGGAATGTGGGAGAAGAGTTTGCCATAGGCTTCAGAGACTCTCTGGAGGAGATTTTTGGGATAAGTGAGCGGGGTCACAGAGAAAGATTTTTGGGGTATGTGGGGGTGATCTCTAGGGCATTTCAGGGTGGTGAGATTTAAGGGATATAAGGAGGCCTCTGGGAGAGCTTGCTGGGATCTGTGGAAGGGTCCAAAGGTATAACTTCAGGGATATGTGACAGGGGGTGGGGGGGGGGGGTGTATATGGGAGATGGCTGGTGGTGGCGGGTCCTCCAGGTGGGTTTTGGGGATCTGAGGACATTTCAGTCTCTAAGGAGGACTTTCTGGGCACATTAGGGGCATTCTGAAGGATTTTGGGGGAGGGGTTCTGGGATTTGGGGGCTGAGTGGAAAATCTCTCAGGCGATTTCTGGTATGGGGGCAGGCGGGAGGCAAAATTCCTGGGATGTGTGAGAGGGAAGTCTGGGGGAGACTGTGGAGCAATGCGAAGTCGGTCTCTGGGGGAGATTCTGGGAATGCTGGGTCTGGAGGGTATTTGAGGAAGACTCTGAAGGAGGGTTTTAGGACTTCCGAGGGAGGCTCCTGGAGAAGACATCTGACACATATTGCTGGAATATCCAAGGAGTGGCCTCAGGGAATATTTCTGGAAAGAGGAGGAGGATGGAGGACTGGGGCCAGAGCGGGGGTTCTCTGAGGCCGATTTCGAAGACCTAGGTCGTCTCTGGAGAAGCCTGTGGGAATGGAAGGGGTGGGCTCCCGGGAAGACCTGGGACCGAAGGAGGGGGTGGGATGGAGGCTGTCAGGGGGTCTGAGAGAGATTTGGGGGCGCCGGTGACCGCCCTCTAAAGAAATGTCTGAGGTAGACATGCGGGGTCGATCCCGAGGGTGTGAGGGGGATCTGGAAGGGAAGCTTCTGAGGCGCCCTGTGAGGGCGATTCAGGGGACGGGGGTGGGGGCTTCTCTCCGGGGCTAGGACCCCCGAGGCCCGCGCTCCGCGCTCGCCCGCGGCTCGGGGTCCCTGAGGGGGCGGGGCCGCCCGCGCGGCGGCCTGGGGCGCCCTGAGGTGAGCCCCACGCGCCCCGACCCGCCACCGCCCCATGGCCGCCCGGCCTGCCCGCGACTCACCGCCTTGGCCGCCGCCGCTGCCGCCGCCCGGGCCTCCTCAGGCCACCGCCACAGCCGTCGCCCCCTCTCGGCCCGCGAGCTCCCCTCCCTCCTCCCGCACCGACCACCGCCGCCGCCGCCGCCGCCGCCGTCGCGCTGCGTCACCGCGCCGTACGTCACCGCCCCTGGCCCCGCCCCGACGAGGCCGCCGCGCGTCGGCATTAGCAGGCGCCGCGGTGACGAACAGCGAGCCCGCCAACGGGCGGCGAGGGCAGCGCGAAGGGCGGGCGGTGAGCGCCGAGGAAGGCGGGGTCCTAGTGGTGAGGGGAGCAACGGGGGCTGGACGAGGCCTGGAAGGCCCGCCCCCTACCCCGTGGGATTGGTCGGCCAAGGGGCTGACGTGCAGGCGACCCGGCGGGCGGGGAAGGGGCGGGGTGCGCGAGGCGTTGCCACGGGCAACGGGCCCGGCAGAGCCAGGCATTGGGCCTCCCCTCCCGCAGGGGGCAGTCTCGTGCTCGTCTACCTTAGCGGCCCGGCGCTAAGTCTCGATTCCTGATTCTGGCGTTCAAGGCCCGCCCCTCGGCGCGCCCCGCCTAAGACGCCTTTGCCCGGATAGTGTAGGTCGGCTCTCAGCCCTCTGGAGTCACCTTCTCAGCGCATCCGTCTCTAAGCCTGTTGTTTCCTTTCTCAAGCGGAATAGGATTGAAAGAGACGATGCGTGTAAAGCACTGGGCACAAAGGAGGCCGTAAATAAGTGGGAGTTGTTGCTCCGGCTACTGTAATCTGTTCGTTCATTGCACAAACTTCCCTGGCTCCGGTGAACCAAGCAGAGTGGGCCCTCACTCAGAAAGGCTCTCAGGTGGCTTCTTAGAGGAACTCAGGAAACGTAGTCGGGATGGAGTGTAGAGTTCAAGGCAGGAAGTGGTGGGACATAAGCTGCAGCCAGATGTTTGGCCACTTGAGGGAGATTGAACTTGCTCCTTGAACACTAGGGAGCCATGGAAAGTCTTCAAGCTGGGAAAAGCCATGGTGAGTTGGTTATTTGGAAAGATGTCTCTGGCTTCTGTTGGGTTGTCATAAAAGTCATGAAGTATTTTGTCTATGTTTTTCAAAGGTCATTTATTTATATAAAGAACAAAGATCAATCAATGATAAATTGCCCATTTTGTTCGATAACCTTTTGCCATCTTTCAGTTAGCGTCATAATTCCTCGTTCACAGAAGGGGACCTGTCTTTATTTGCAAAAAACTGAACAAGGTGCTAATTTACAGCCTCATCTGAATTGAACGTTATACGATGCAAGGAGTTTTGAAGAGAGCAAAACAAGTGGAAGTCTGACAGTGCAAGGTCAGGTGAGTATGGTGGGTGTGGCAACACATCCCATCCAAGCTCCAGTAATTTTTGATGGGTGATCAAACCTGTGTTGGTCTCATGTTGTCGTGATGGAACACAACTCCTTTACAATTAAGCTCTGGACGTTTCTGGATGATGGATTCGTTCAAACTGTCCAATTGCTGATAGTACACATTCGAATTGATTGTTTGGTTCTTCGGTAGGAGCTCGAAAAACACACCTTTAAAATCCCACCACACTGAGAGCATAACCTTACTCTGATGAATGCCTGTTTTTAATGTCATTTGAAGCGAATCATCACGTTGGGACCACGACTGTTTGAGCACAACATTGTTGTAAACAATCCACTTCTCATCACCAGTTATCAGTCGCTTCAAAAAAGGATCGTTTTCCTCACGTTTAATGAGCATATTGCAGATGTTTATACGCACCGTCAAATGAACTTCTCTGAGTTCATGTGGAACCCAAATATCAAGCTTGCTTACGTATCCCAGCTTCAGGTGGTCGTGAACGCTTGAATGATGGATGTTCAATGTATCTGCAATCTCTCGTGTGTAACGTGGGTTTGACTCGATCAATGCCTATATTTTGTCATCAACCTTGGTGGGCCTCCCTGACCAAGGAATGTCGTTGAGATCAAAATCACCAGTGCGGAATTTCGTGAACCATCATTGGCACTGACGTTCTTGTAGAACATTGTCACCATAAACTTTATGCAACTTTTCACAAGCATGACGGGCGTTCTGCCCTTTATGGAAGTAAAACAGTAAAATATAGCAAAAATGCACAGTTTGGTCTTCCATCTTCAACTTGTTGTAATCTCCAAAACGCAACCAGATCGCTCAATTTTTTTTTTTTAGAATGAAGCTAGAACTGTCAGCTGTCAAATGACATAGCAATAACATAGATGCGAATGACTAGTACTTCCAAAAATGAACTAGTGCCATCTGTCGCAAACATGCATCATGACTTTTCCGACAACCCAATGTATTGGAGGGAATAGAACTGGGTGGCGTGAGTCCAGGGAAGCTGCTGGGATGGGAGAGGGGCGTTTGCACTAGGGTGGGACTGTGAGAAGAGGAGGCGCAGGTGGGAGAGGAGCCCAGGAGGCTGAATGAACTGACCATAGGACTGGCGGGATGGACAGAGAAATCTAAGATTAGGTCCTCTGAGTGGGAGATTGGGGGCTTGGGGGGTCTACCTGAGAAGAAGACCCAGAAAAGATGCAGGTTCTGAAGATGCTGAGCCCAGTGTGGGCCACCCAGCAGCAGAGTCCAGGAGGCTGCACAACCCCTGGGTCCAAAGTTTACCAGAGAAACTGGGGCTGGAAACCAAGATTTGAGAATCATCACAGATGGTAATTAAAGCTATGGGATTTAGTGACCTAGCCTGGGGAGGGTATGTGGGATGAATGGAGACAAGGACCCTACAGAACTCCACGGAAAGGGAACACAGAAGGTTTGAGCAAAGAAATCAACATATATTGAGAAGGGGCAGCCAGAGAGGAAGAAAACCAGGAGAGTGTAGCATCACAGATGCTGTGAGGAAAGGCCACTTCAAGCCCGGGTGAGGGATGGCACAAACCCCATCGACTACCCCCTGTACTGAAGTAACAACTTTCACACCATATAGAGTGAATGTGCTCCATAGATGCTGGTTCATTTACTCATTTAATAATATTTCTTAAGTACTTAATATGTGCCACGCCCTGCTCACAGTACTAGAAATTCAACAATTAACAGGGCAGACAAACATCTCTGCCTTCACAAAGCTTACATTCTAGTTTGGGGGACACAAACAATAAATAAGCACAATGTAACTTGATAAGTACTATGGAGAAAAAGCAAGCTAAGGGGATGGAGAGAGAGGGTCAGCACTAGTTTAGATGGGGAAAGGTGAGATTTGAACAGGTGAAACCTAAAGGGATGAAGGCGTGAACCATGAGGGAAAGAGGGTTCCCAAAAGTGGAAATGGCAAGTGCAAAGGCCCAGTGACAGGATCATTCACAGAACCACAAAGAGGCTAGTGTGATTGGAGGGAGCAAAGAAGAGAGTAGTGGAAAATAGGGTCCAACAGGAGATGGAGGAGGGGTGATAGCAGATAATTTAGTTTTAAAGGCCACTGTAAGGACTTTTGCTTTTACCCAAATAATACAAGAGCCATGAAAGGGTTTTGAGAGAGGAAGTATGTCACTTGACTTGGGTTTTATTAGAATTCCTCTGATAGTCCTATGAAGAATAGAGTGTGGGGAGGGGAGAGCATGGAAACAGTGCAGAGGCTCTTTCATGAGTTCAGGCAGGAGATGAAGGGGGCAGAACCAGAGTATGGGCTGTGGAGGGGGAGAAGTGGGCAGATTCTGGTTATATTTAGAAGTTCAGAGCTGACAAGTTCTGGAAAGAGAAGTGTTCAAGGATGACTCTAAGACATCCAGGTGGAGATGGCAGGTTTGCTGCTGAATGTAAGAGTCCTAGGCTGACGAAATAATTAAGGTATCCCCTTTGAAAGGCACGAGACTGATTAGATCAGGAAGTGAGGAAGGTGGATGGAAAAGAGAAGGGGACCAAAGACTGAGCCCTGGGACGCCTCACTGTTAAAAAGAGGAACAGCCAGAGAAGTCAGAGAAAAACCTGGCCAGGTTGGCGTCCTGCAGGCCAAGCGAAAAATGTGTTTCAGAGTGCAGGGAGCTATGGACGGTGTCAGATGTGGCTGATAGGGCATGGCGGATGAAAACTGAGAATTGACCATGAGATCCATTCAGCCCCTTAGAGGTCATTGGTGGCCTGGTCAGTGTAGAGGGACAGGAGTGAGAGTCTGCTGGGAGAAAGTAGAAGAGAAAATTGAGAGGAGAAATTGGAGGCAGCAAGCGTAGACAATTCTTTCGAGAAGTTTTGCTGAAAAGGGAAGGAAATGAATGGGCAGTGGCTGGGCCGGAGATAGGGTTTTTAGTTTGTAAGATGGAAGAGAGACCACTGCGTGTAGTCTGAGGGAAAGATCAAGCAGAAACAGAAACATGGATAATGCAGGGAGAGGGAGAAGAGCTGCAGCCATGCCCTTGAGTGGGTGACAGGATTGGATCTAGTACAGGGCAGAGGGGGATGAGAAAGCCTTGTCCACTATTATGGAGAGAAGTCAGCCATTGTGGGTCTGGGACTTGTGAAAATTCTCTTTTGTGTGCTTATATTTTCTCACTGAAGTACATATAAATTTTCCTATAAATTACTTCCTTCTTATTTCTCCTTTATATGACAGGACATTATATTGATTTTTTAAACATCATGTGTATAAGTAGATGACATTATCTAGGAATTTCATTTCAGGATAGGGCAGAAAGCAATACAAAATGCTCTTAATAAAAACGGGGGTATTGGTCTGACAAGATTGCATACCATTGTTATAGGGCCCATTATAAAGCCTATAAGGCTGAATAACTCCAGGAAAAAATTCACCATTACCTTGGTGCTGTGGCATCTCCGCTCCTCTCCCTTTTCTCATCAATATAATAGGTGGCCGTTTGACCAGCAAACATCTCTAAGCTCCCCTTTCCAGCTCTGGAATTAAAATATTCTATAATAGATGGGGGTAAATGCAGAAAGGCTTCCTGGAGAAGGGAGGCGCTAAAGAGCTCATTGTCTACTGTGTATTGAGTGTGTCCACCATGCCAGGAGACATGCGAAGAAGCTCTTTTATCCTCACAACAATCTTGTATCAGAGGGGTAAAGTTACTTAGCTAGGGTCACACAGCAAGGCAGCATTCGAACCCCGGGCTAGGTGATTGCAAAGGCTGGGAGGTCTTGGCAGATGAGGGGAAGGAAGGAGGGGGAGGAGCCCTCTGCAACAGTTGTCTCAGAATGGCCATAAACAGGATGTGGTGTTGCATGAAACCTTTCCCCTTCCCCACACCCCGCCCCCCCAGCCCTGGTCCCCACCCCTAGAAGACAGCGGAACTGAGTAAAGAAGAGGCCTGCGGACAGACAAGCCATGGTCAGGGGGCCAGGGGTCATATGGGGTGGGTCTGGGGCTGGGAGGGCACCTGGGTGAAGGTCAGGCTGTGAGTTGGAGTTCAGGGGCTGGGAAGGGGACCCCACTGCAGCAAAGGACCAGGCTGGGGGAAAAGAGATGGTGGTTCCGGGTTTAGCCCCAGGCAAGCAGATCCCTGGGTCTCCTTGAGTGTTGCCCAGGGGTACCCCCTAGGAGGGCTGGAGTCCAGCCTCTGCTCTGCATCCCAAGTGTGTGCCCTGGTGAGGGTAGTGTCTGCCCAAGGAAAGGATGCCTTTTCCTCATGTTCACAAAGGCCTCATAGAGACTATCGGGGGGTGCTCCTCTTCATTAGTAGATGGAGAAACTGAGGATTGGGGTGTGGGGGTGGTGGTGGCAGGGGCTGAGGCCAGGCCAGCTAAGCTGTTACTGGGCTCCTCTACAGTCGGACTCCCTGGTGGTGTGTGAGGTGGACCCAGAGCTAAAGGAAAAGCTGAGGAAATTTCGTTTTCGAAAAGAGACAGACAACGCAGCCATAATAAGTGAGTGTCATCCCCCCCACTTCCCCACCCCCACCCGCCCACTCCCCCACACCCCCACTCCCTCCCACACCTGTGGAAGGATGGGAGGGGGTTGGGGACAAATAAGGAAGGCTGGGCACGTGTCACCCATGAATGGGAGGGGCTGCTAACCCCTGTGTGCCATCCCTCCACAGTGAAGGTGGACAAAGACCGACAGATGGTGGTGCTGGAGGAAGAATTTCAGGTGAGGGGCTGGGGTGGATGGGACCCCCCCCAAGAAGCAAAGGGTGGGACTGAGAGACCAGGGGCTGGAACTGATGCTAAGAGCCTGGCATTAGGGACCAGAAAGATCTGGGGGTTAAGTCCCAGCTCAGCTGTGACCCTAGGTGAGAGAGGTAGCCTGTATGGGCCTCTGTTTCCTTATGTGAAATGGGAATAACAACTCATAGAGTTGTTTGTGGATTCAATGATTTAATCTTTGTAATGGGCTTAGCAGCAGCCCTGGCACATAGTATATACTCAATAAAATGATGATAAATGAGTTTTCAGATAAGCTATCAAGCTAGCGGAAGTCCTTTATAAAGGGGTAGACCTCACCCCCTTCTGGCCTCACTGCCTTTATCAGTAACATGGGGATAATAATAAAGCTTACTTCCTAGTGTTGTGGTAAGGATTTAAGGGGTGTCCATTTAGACTGAGGCTGGGACTGTGCGACAGGGGAGGGGGACTGGCTAGGAGATGGGCTTCCTCAGGTCCTCTGAAAGGAAGTATAGTGAAGTATTACTATTTAAACCCAGATTCAAATTTGAACTCCGCTGCTCAGAGTTGCTGTGCAGTCCTGTCTAAACACCTCTGGGCCTCAGATTGCTCACCTGTAAAGTAGGGATAATAATAGGACTTACGCCACAGGGTTATGGGAGAGCTCATTGAGTTAATAATCCATGTGCGTTTCTTAGACCAGTGCTTTGGCACATGATAAATGCTTATTTAATGGCAGTATTTTCTTCTCTCCTGTTTTGTCCCCCCCACCCCCACCCCAGAACATTTCTCCAGAGGAACTAAAAATGGAGTTGCCAGAGAGACAGCCCAGGTATCCTGGGGAAGGAATGGGAGGGTCAGGCCAGGGGAAAGGGGTGATATTGGCGGTGGAGACTGAGGGACTGCTTGGGTTCCAGTCCTATTCATGGGCTTGGGATCTGTGTTTGAGGCCAAGCGTTTTTACCCTAGGACTTTTTGTACAGTATAGTAATATTTTATTGCAGAATTTTATACTGATAATCATACATGGTATTAGAACTTGCTTTTTAAAATACAAACTGTCAGGTTTTGGCCTCAACATTGCGTTTGTTTCATTTTTTAAAAAAGGAAAATTTCCTTATTTTTCAATGCTGAGGGATACCTCAGATACCAAAAGAATGACCTGATCTTTAACGATTGGGGAAAATTCTGTATGAAGCCACATGAGCCTGGTGCCTTTTGTGTGTGGAGGAGCTCTTTGACACTTCTATGAAAACTGGTTTATTTAGATTTTCCATCTCACCTAGGGTGAATTTTGGGTGCCCAAGGATTTTGAGCCTCTATCCCAGATGCTAGTTCTCAGCCAGGACCAGCTTCCCTGGCATCTGACGAGTGCAGTCCAACAAGGTCCCATACCCAGAAGGGCACCTTGAATGGGCGGGGGTGGGGGATGGAATGCTCTGTGGCTGCCTGCTGTCTGGAAATTCTTTATGGGTTTATCTTTGAATTTGTGTGTTGTGTGAAGTCTTCTGGGACAATGGAGCATGTGTTGGGGGCTTGGAGTCTTCCTTGGCTCACATGGGGTCCCACCTCCAGCCCTGGATGGGTTCTCAGCCACCCACTCGCTGCAATGCCCAGTGGCAGCTGCTGCCCTCTGCCCCAGGCAGAGGGTCTGAGTGCAGATTTGGGGAGGGTCAGGGCCAGGGTCAGCACACACCCCCTGCATGACAAGTTCCAGGGTTCACCTGTGAGCACCCACACTCCCCCTGCAAGTGTCCCCATGCCTAAGACAGCGTGACTTTAAATAGCAAATTTAAAAAGATCAGCCTGGGAAGAGACTGCAGAAGAAAGGAAAAAGCTTTTCTCCCGCCTTTTAAACAAAGGGACCCACATTTTCATTTTGCACTGAGCTTGGCAAATTATGTAGCTGGGCCTGGTCTCAGCCTGAGGTTCTAATGTGTGGGACACTATTGCATAATAGTTGAACACTTACACTCTAGCACCAAATTTCCTGGGTTCAAATCTATCCATAGAACCTTGGGCAAGTGACATCACCTATCTGGGCTTCAGTTTTCCCATCTGTAGTATGAGGATAATAATAGCAGATATATCATAGGGTTTTTGTTAGTCAAATAAGCACTGACTAATATTTTCAGCCATTAAGTTTTTCTTTTTAAAAAGTTTTATTAAGGTATATTTGACATATAACATGATCAGCAGAATTAGTCTAGTTAATATCTGTCACCATACATAGCATACATAGTTACAAAAACAGTTTTTTTTGTGATGAGGATTTAAGATTTACTCTTAGCAACTTACAAATATGCAATACAGTATTATTAACTATAGTCACCATGCTATACATTAGATACTCATGATTAATTTATTTTATAACTGGAAGTTTGTACCTTCTGACCCTCTTTCACCTGTTTTGTCCACCCCAACCCCTCCGTCTGGCAACCATCAATCTGTTCTCTGCCTATGAGCTTGTTTTTTTTATTTTTTAAATTCCACATATAAGTGAGATCACACGGTATTTATCTTTCTCTGTCTGACATATTTCACTTAGTGTAAGGCCCTCAAGGTCCACCCATGTTTTCAAAAATGGCAGGGTTTCATTCTTTTATATGGCTGAATAGTATTCCATTGTGTATATATACCATATCTTTATCCATTCATTCATCAATGGGAAATTTAGGTTGTTTCCATATCTTGGCTATTGTAAATAACACTGCAATGGACATGGGGGTGCAATATATATTTTCAAATTAATGTTTCATTTTCTTTCGATAAATACCCTGAAGTGGAATTGCTAGATCATATGGTAGTTCTATTTAGCACTTACTATAATTGTTATTTTTGATCATTTATTGTGTTTGAGGCCAGTACCTTGGGTCTTAGTTGTTAACCCTAGGTTCTCAGACTGAGACAAGATTTCAAGGTTGTGGACTCAGGTAATGGGCTTTGGGCTTGGGCTCCAGGCCGAAGTCCTTAATTTGAATTCCCTTTCGCTGGTGTAGGTTCGTGGTTTATAGCTACAAGTATGTGCACGCAGATGGCCGAGTGTCCTACCCGCTGTGTTTCATCTTCTCCAGTCCCGTGGGTGAGACACAGCTCTATCCTTCCTGAGAAGAGGGTCTTAGAGTCTGTGTGTGGGGTGTGTAAGAGTGTGCATATATGTATCTGTGTGAGTGTAGGTGCCTGTGTGTGTGTGTGTGTGTGTGTGTGTGTGTGTGTGTGTGTGTGTGTGTGTGTGTGAGACTTGGCAAGTATCTGACTGGGTGACATATGTGGTGTGGTGTGTGAGTACTGGGAGGGCAGTGGGGTAGAGGTTGGGGTGCAGATTCCTCAAGAGCCCACACATCTTTCTCAGTCCACAGATGTGTAAGCAAACTTATTTCTTCCTTTTACCTAGAAATTCTTGTCTGTCCTCTCAGTCATCTCCAGAGACCTTCAGAATAGCTTCAAGCCCCTAGACAAAACTAGAAACTGAGTATAGCTTCCAGGAACTTGTTACAACAGCTCCTAGGACCCTTAGAAAACTCCAGGGCCCCCCAGTTATACTCTCTTCTTTTCCACACAGGCTGCAAGCCGGAACAACAGATGATGTATGCAGGGAGTAAAAACAGACTGGTACAGACAGCAGAGCTCACAAAGGTCTGGGCTTGGGGTGGAGGCTCCCCTGAGTTTGTTTTAGGGAGGAGGGGGTCTGAGAGTCTGGGCTCCTGGGTCTGAGGGAGGCAGGGGCTGGGGGACCGGTTCCTGGGTCTGATGGAGGAGGGTTCTGGGGATCTGGACCCCTGGTCTGAGAGAGGAGGGGTCCAGAGTCCTCACTGTCTCAGTTCCTGAGTGGATCATAATAATGAGAACTCTCCCTGCTCAGGTATTTGAAATCCGTACCACTGATGACCTCACCGAGGCCTGGCTCAAAGAGAAGTTGTCTTTCTTTCGTTGACCTCTGGGCTGGGGATCTGAATTCATGATGTCTGAGTTTCCCAAAGGAACTGGGGACTCGGATCCCTAGGACTTGAACACCTGAGACCCTAAATAAATTAAAATCCAACAACTCAGTTCTGGCTCAGTTTCTGTTTCTCGTTGTGAGCGCTAGCGGACAGTCCCTGCAGTACCAGCCATGGGCCAGCAGAGGGCAGGCAGACCAAGTGGATGCCTGACGAGTCCTGGGAGGAAAGGAGGATGGATACCTGTTTCTCTGAAAGAAAGGGAGGGGCCTGTAGGGTTTCCTTGGGGAGATGGGGGGTGAGGGAGTGTGTGGAAGAGGTCGATGTTCCTGGAGGAATTGGGGGAACATTTGAATCCATGGAGGGGCCACTCCCAAGGGGCATAAGGACACCTGGGTGGGTGCCTGTTTCCCCTCCTCCTCCCTTCCCATCCCAGCTCTAGGGGCTGGCAGGCATTAGCTTACACTGAATGCTACTTTTCTCAGTGAGTCCCCCCAGGCAGGAAGAATTTAAAGGCAGAAGAGTTGTTGAAAGATGGAACATAATTGCTTCAGGAGCTCAAGAGTTGCTGGGGTGGGTGGTTTGTGTGGTTGGGTAGGCCTGAGGGCCCAGGACTGGGAATGCAAAGAGGATCCAGGGTCCTCAGTGGGCCCAGGGTATAAGGTTGAGGGGCTAGGAAAGGGACATCCCACTCACCCCTGTCTGGAGAGTCTTCTTTTTTTCTTCTAGCATCTCTGAGCATTTGACTCTCTCAGGCTCCCTGTTTTTGTCTCTGAGGGACATTTATTGAGCACCCGTAGTGTACCAGGCTCTAAAAACTCTGAGATGGGCAGGTCTTCATAGATCTAAATCACTCTTTCTGTCTCTCTGCTTCTCCATGTCGCAGTTCTTCTGTCAGTCCTCAAATTCAGGGACCTGGGAGCTCCCTCTCTCCCACCCCTTTCCAGGTTCCCTGTAGAGACCATGGCCGTTGCCACGGTAACAATGGCACTGTGACCTTGGGCCTGAGCTGTCCCTCCCCCAGCCTTGCCATTCCTGGGGGAGGATACATAAGCCCAGCTCTAACCCTCCCGTAGCCCTCCCAGCTGGAACATACCATCCGCTCACCACCCCACTCTGCCCATCCCTTGCCTCCTTGTCCCCAATCAGGACAAGCACTTGCAGGAGAGATTCAGGGTAGAATCACTTTATATTGGGTCATAAAGAAATTCCCCCCAGGGACGGGGAGGGATTGGGTTGAGCTCCTCTCCTCTGACACCTGTCCTGGTGTCCCACCCATCTCTCTGATAGGAACATCTCAAACCCCCTCCACACACACACATACCCCACTCTGATCATAGCCTGAATCCCTGATGGCTAGAGATGGAAGAAGAGGAGGGCTGGAGATAGGAGAGAGGTCATTGAATTAAAAGGTCAGGTAACTCCCCACCTGCAAAGGTCAGAGAGGTAAAAGGACTTGTCCAAGGTCATGCACTTACATGATCAAATTAATAATAGTAGCTAACTCTGACTGAGGGCTTCCTATGTGCCAGGTACTTCTATAAGCACTTTACAGGTATTAACTCATTTAATACCCCATGAAGACGGTACCATTATAATCCCCAATTTACAGATGAAGAAACTGAGGCCCAGAAGCTAAAAATGGTTGTCTGAAGTCCCACAGCTAGGGATCTGTACAGTTATAATAGAACTTTAACTCAAGGCTTTCCTGTGGCCGATGGCCACGCCCTCTCTTAGGCATGGGATTTAGGGAACCATCTCCTCCTCTTCTACTCCCACCTCTCCCTCCTCCCACATCTCTCCTCTTCCCTAATTGTTGAATTTCTGTCTGCATCCAAGCTTATGATTGCGAGTTGCCCAATCAGGAGAAGGGAGTTTGGAAAGCAGGGACCAATCAGAGAGATTGACTCTGAGGGGCAGCCCAAGGCAGAATAGGTTTGGCTAGAAGGATTATACAGAGACCAATCAGAGAAGTCAGAACAGAATACACTATCCAATGAAGAGTCAGCAAAATGGGGCGTGGTTTTGAGTTTGAGGCCACTCCTTAGAGGGGTGGTACAAACTAGGGACCACCTCCTCTCTTTCCACCAACCTTCTCTCTGGGTTCTGACAGATCCCAGCTCCCTAATTTTTGAATGGAGGCCCTAGGCCTTCCCTGGGGCACTTCTCCCTGCTAACCTAGAATGTAAGCAGGGCTTAGGTTGGAGAGGTGGAGGTTGGATTTTAGGGGGAGTGGAGAATGGAGGACTCAAACTAGGCATGAGAGGCAGGCCAGTGCCTAGGCTGAAAACTATATATATGCTTACGGGATAGAGCCTAAAATAGAGGGGTGGGGCTGAGGAGTGGGGCTGAGATTTGCCACTGGGGACACAGGCTGAAGGAGTCTGAATACTACATATTATATACTTTAGGGTGGTGTCTAAGGGGTGGGGCTCAGGCTTGGGGATGGATCCTACACTTGGGCTTTGCTTAGATCAGATAAGGCTGAGGGTTTTGCTTTAGGGCAGAGCCTTAGAGACAGAGGGTGGGACCTAAGTTGTGGAAGAATGAGGGTGGTCTGGGGCAGGAATTAGGGCCCTAGGGAAACAATCACACTATCTTCTTACTCCTGTTGTCCTCTTTATCAGGCCAACTCACACTCCCTGACCTTATGGGGCACACCCCTGCTGCTGGGGTGTACCCTTTCCCTTTTAATGACCCTAGGCTGGGAGATGATGTTTATTCCTGAGTGTGGCCTCTGCAGTGAGTGTGCAGCAGACCTAACTCCAGGTCCTCTCCCAAGAGGCATTCAAGAACACGTTTACTGAGCACCCACTAGCTGCCAATCAGTCTTCTGGACACTGGAGAAAATTGGTGCCCATGCCACTGCCCTCAGGAGGCTTACATTTCAATGACTAGGCAATAAGCAATAAACAAATAAGTAAACAATAAATAGGTAAACAAATAAGCAAACAAAGTCATTACTAAGAATGATAAGTGCTATGAAGGAAATAAAATGAGGTGATAGATAGAAGTGATGGGACCTGTTTGGGCAATTTTTTTGTTGCCTCTTTAGTCTCTAGAAGAGTCTTCCAGCTTTTTTTTCTCTCCCAACATTTATTATGAAAAATTTCAAACATGCAGCAAAGTTTAAATAATTTTACACTGAACACCCATATACCCACCACGTAGATACAATCATTCATATTTTATTGCACTTGTTTTAGCACATATCCATCCATCTATCCATCCATCAAATTACTTTGTATGTATTTCAGAGTAATTCGCAGACATTAGGACCATTGATGGGGGTGGGGGTATCAACTGGAGCACAGGAAAGGAAGGCCTCTCTGAAGAGGTTACATTTTAATTAAGACTTGTATGAAAAGAAGGACTCAGCCATGGAAGGGGAAAAACTGCCAAGGCCCCAGGGCTGGGATGAGCTGGAACAGAAAAGTCATTGAGGCTAGAAGACAAGAGTGATTGGGGATGAGGCCAAGAGCTCGCAGGGCCAGGTATGCTCTGTGAGTGAGGCTGCCTCTGCCTGGGTGCAGGCTCTTTGTTCCTCCATCTCTGTATATCTCTGTCTCTCTTATTATTATCTTTCTCTTATTATCTTTCTTTTCATCCTCTCCTTTTCCATCCTTGTCCTTCCTAGGCCTGCCCTCACCCTCTTTCCCCTTCGACCTCCACTTTCCCTTCTACTCTGTTCTGCCACTTACAATCTGTTACCTTAAACAAGTGACTAAAGCTTTCTGTGGCTCAATTTTCCTCATCTGTAAAATGGGGATGGTGATGACACTTCCTCATCTGGCTGCTGTGAAGAGTGAATGGAATAATCTGTGTGAAGCCGTAGAACCATTTCTGGCACAAATAGTGCTGGGTCTACTTTTCCTGTTGTTATTATTCTCCCACTTCTGTTTTCCCAATCTGGACCTCCATGCTCTGGCAGGGAGCACCAGAAACCAGGATGAGAGGTGGCAGTGACAGTAGTGGTAATGGTGGAATCTGGAGACTGGGGGTGGGGGGATTGTGAGTGTCCCTGGGGCGGGGTATCTAATGGTTGTGAGTGGGGTGAACGTTCATTTAGAGGGAGGCTCTGCAGAGTTAGCTTTGATCTGAGGGACAGGGAAGGCTTCATGTGATGACATAGCAAGGAAGAATTTAGGGAAGGGGTTTGGGGGAGGACCTTGACACAGGGATCCAAAATTGAAAGGGCTTAGGCATCCAGGGATCTGGGGGACTGCCATTAGACAGATTTTGAAATGAGACTTTGCTGGGTTTGGGGGTCCCAATGAATATCTCAGAAAGAGATGAAGAGTAGCTTGAGATAGTGGGATCTGAGGGAGGGGTATGGGGCCATTGGGTAGGAGTTGGGCAAAGGGTTCTGAACAAGGAAGAAACAAGGAACCCTGGACATCACTGAAGTCACAGGGAAGGGGGAAGGGTCTGCAGGGTCCAAGAGAGAGAATAGGAACAGTGAGGAAGCAGGATCCTCACAAGGGTAGGACTGGTGGGGAGGATGGGAAAGAATCTGGGGCAAATCGGGGATTTTGGAAACCAAGGGGTGCCTTGGAGGGGAGGATGGTCTGGGTTTAATGGGGATAATGGGGAAAGTTTAGGGTCTCCCATGGGGACAAGAAACATATTTGGGACTCTTAGAATGTAGACATGGTCATGGGTCCCTATTGGGAGTCAGGGAATTGTTTGAGGTCCTACAGGGTGGAAGAATATAGCTGGGGTCCCCAAGAAAGAGTGGGAAATGGTTTGTGGTCCTGGGTGGCTGTAGAACATGGTCTGGGTCCCCAAAAGGAGTAAGGCATAATCTGTGGTCTCCCTAGGTGTTGACATATGGTCTGGATCATCTCTGGATGTTGGGGTATGGTCTGGGGTCATTGAAGGTTGGGATGTGGTCTGGGGTCCACCTGAAAGTTGAGGTATGGTTTAGTGTCCCTGATGGGGGTGCTCTGTATTCCCTTGGATGCTGCATACATGGTATGGGGTCCCCCTGGGTTTGAGGGCATGTCTGGGGTTCCTGATAGGGTGTGGGGCAGGGCCTGAGGTCACCAAGGAGAGTAGGACGTGGTTTGTGGTCCTGAGTGGCTGTAGAACATGTTCTGGGTCCTCAAAGAAGGTAAGGCATGGTCGGAGGTCCCTCTGGATATTGGGACATGATCCGAGGTCTCCATTGGAAGATCCCGGGTCCCCTATGCCAGTCGGGGCGTGGTCTGGGGGTCTCTCGGGAAGCTTGTGAGGCTGGAGGTGGGGCTGGGGAGAGGTCGGGGGCGGGCCCGCCGCTCCGCAGTGGAAGGGGGTCTGCGACGGTCCCGGGGCGGGGGTCTGGGGTGTGCAGCCGCCACGTCCGCTCGCGCACCTTCCCCCTCTGGTTGGAGCCCCCTCCCCCTTGCGGCGGTGGTAGCGGCGGGGCTCTGGCGGCAGGCGGCGCGGAGGGCGGAGCTCGGCAGCGGCTCGGGAGGGAGGGCGGGAGGCGGGAGGGAGGCGGCCCCGCGGCACCGCGCCCCCTCCCCCGGCCCTCCCCCACCATGGCGCGGAGCGAGGCGGCGGCGGCGGGGCCGGGCCCGGGCCCCCCCCGGGCTGGGTGAGCGCGGCCCGCAGGGGCCCGGGAGGCGGCGGGCGGGGGTGCCGGTGTGAGCGCGGGTGTGAGCGCGCGAGCGTGTGAGTGTGTGTCCGCGGCGCTGCGGCGGGCCCGGCGTGCGCTCGCGCGGCCCTGTGTGTGCCCGGCGCCGGCGTGTGCGGCGCCTGCTTGTGTGGCCATCCGGGTGTGTGCCGAGGTTCTGGGTCCAGCCGTACCTGTGTCACCCCGAGTGGCTGTCCCTCCGAGTGGCTGCCCCTTCGACTGTGTGTCTGGGGGGCTGTCGCGTGCCCATCGGAGGGGCTGTGTGCAGGTGTGTGTGTGTGGGTTGTGTGCCCAGGTGTGGGTCCCCCCAGCCAGTGTGTGAGCGCGGCTAGCTGCGTCGGGTGTTTGTGTCCGGGTTGGATGTCCATCTGAGGGTCTGTGTAGCCGGGTGTGCCTGCTTGAGTGTCCATTTGTGTGTGTGTGCGCGCGCGTGTGTGTCTGCGGGTTGTATGCTCTGAGGGTGTGTGTCTGTACGACCACGTCAGGTTCCCGGTCGGGGGCTGGGGCTCAGCGCCTTGTGGGTCCAGGCCTCTGTGTGGGTTTGGGGGAGGGGAGTTTGCTGCTCCCTCGGTCCACGTTAACTGGATGGGGGGGTTCCTCAGCGGTCCTTGGGGGAGACGGCCATGTCTTCCCCTTCCCGGTGGTTGGGTGGGGGGGATGGGCAGCCGGTAGGTGGACAGATGGAGGGATGAGAGGCCGAGGGTTGGACAGATGGGCCCGAGGGGAGGCACGCAGACCCGGCCTTTCCCCACCCACCCCACCCCAATGTCCCCACCGGCCTGATCTCTGCAATGGGGCCAGAATTGCCTGCATCCAGATGGCCAGGCTGGGAACCTTTGGGCTGCTGGTGGGAGGATCGCCTTGGACTAGTGCTTTAGGACTCAGCCCCCCAACCCTGAGAGTCGACCTGCTGAACTCTGACCTCTGGCCCTGGCTTGTGTTCTGGTGAGGGGGTGTATGGTGAAAGGAGGGATGTTAGGATTTCTTTGGCTTTCTAAGTAGGTGGGGCCAGGGTGCCTTAGGGCTGGGAGGGGTATGTCCATGCCTGTGTGTGAGTGTGAATCTGCCCTGTCTGTTGACTATGTCACTGTGGTTCGATATTTTGTGTGCATTTGTAAGTGTGTAAATCCCTTACACACTTTTGTGTGAGCATGTGTCTGTTATGAGTGACCATCTCAGAGTGTCTGTGCAAAGCATGTGTCTGTATGAGTGACCATCTCAGAGTGTCTGTGCAAAAGTGGTCTGTGCTTGTTTGAGTGTGTATCAGCCTTGTAAAGTGTCTGTGTATGCTTGTGGTTCTGTGTATGTGTGTGAAGTGTGTATCTACTAGTGTGTGCATTTGTGCATCTGTTGGTGTAGGAATGTATCAGCTTTGTGACTATGCATCATGGGGATATGTGCAGTTGTTTGAGTGTGTTTGGGCATTTAAGAGTGCACCTGTGTACCTTTGATTGTGAAAGTATATGTTATATCTGTGTGTCTCTCTGTGTTGGAGAGTGTGCAAGGGTATATCTGTTATAGGTGCATATACCTGGTTGTCTGCAAGGGGACACATGTGTTTGTTGTGTGTGTGCATCTGTGTGTGCGAATGTGCAAGGAAAAGTCAGTGTTGTACCTGTTTGGTTGTGTGCAGGTGTGTCAGCCTTGAAGGTATGTGTCTGTCTATGTTGTGAGTCTATTTATGCATCAGTGTTGGTCTCTTGGGAGTGGTGTTATATATGTTCAAACACATGTGCAGGGTTGTATGCACAGACATGCCTGTGTCCCCAGAGCATGGCTGACCTTGCTTCTGGGCCCAGTGAGATTGGGGCCCATTTGATGTGACCTGTAGTATGCTGAGGACCTGTCTGGGGTACATGGACACAAGTGTGTCTACATCCCAGGCCTAGAGTCAGTGGAGGGTGGGGGGTACAGAGATCATGCTGGTGTGTCCATGGAAATCCAGGTGTAGAGACTTGGGTTGTGGGTCCACATGTGTTTTGGCATGTCCACACACGTTGGTGTGATAGTGGTGTGATGGCAAGCATGGGAACCTCTGGCCCTTCCTCAGCCCTCAGTACTGCTCAGGTCTTTGAAGTTAGGGGACTGGAATATGAACTCTGGAAGGAGGAGGCTGGAAGCCTAGAATCCTGGATCTGAAGGAGAAGGAAGCTGGGTTGGAGTCCAATTCTTGGGTCTTGAGAAAGGAAGGGACTGAGACCCAGACTCTTGAGCCTGAGGGAGGGGGAGGTTGGGGTCCCAGACTTTAGGGTCTTGAGGGAGGAGGGGGCTGGAGTCACTAGCCTCTTGAGATCTTAGAGGATGAAGGGCTAAAATCCTGGACTCATGGCTTTTGGAGGGTGAACAGTCCTGAGGCCCGGACTCCTCAGTTTCCAGAGATGACTTCCTGGGTCCATCTGAGATTATGCAGAGCCTGCAGCAGGAGGGCTTAAAAGGGTGATCACACCAGGGACTTCCTTGGCTGAGATGGTCTCCGAGGCAGGTCTCCAGAGAGGAGCCAGTAGGATGCTAACAGTTTCGTTTTGTTACTTTGCAGGTACTGGCCCAGGCCCTGATTTCCTGAAGAGAGGTGAGTGGGGTACCTCCGGCTGGGGAGAGAGACACAGAGTGGTTGGGCTTGTTCTGAGCCTGCTGGAGGCCTGGAGCCCTGCCTTGTATGGATTTCAGTGTAGGGTATGGCATTGTCCTGAGGGGCCAGGTGTCCCCCAGACTGGGGGTGGTGAGAAAGTCATGAGTACTATCTTTGGGTAAGGGCTCATAGTAGAGCCAGGACATGGGGGGCAGGTGGGAGTCTCAGGCCTGGATGGGAAAGGGGAGTTTCCTCATTATTATCAGTAAAGGGTGAAGAAAATTTATAACATGAAATGACTCTTGCATTTGGAGAGTGGCATGGATGTGGTTTACCATTTTGTGTGTGGATGTGCGTATGTGTGGGAAGATCTGATAGTCCAGCCTGCTAGTGGCTGAGAGAGAGCCAGAGAAAAAAATAAATTAATGATGATGATGATGATTAAAAAATTAATTAATGATGATGATGATAATAATAATAATAGTAATAATAGCAGCTGACATTTACGTAGTGTTTACTCTGTCAGGAACTATTCTGATCATGTTACAGTGCATTATCTCATTTAATCCTTACAACAACCTGATGAGATAGGTGCTCTCATTATCCCCATTTTATAGAGGAGCACACTGAGGCACAAAGACGAGAAGTCACTTACTTGACTAGAATCAGGTAGTGTAGAATTGGGGTATGAACCCGGGCAGTCAGGTCCAGCCAGATTCTGTCCTGCAGTGCTGCACTGCCTCTCAATAAATGTATAAATATTAACTGTTTTCATTGCTATTATTACTCCTTCAACTTGAGTCCCTGCCCCGCCCCCCCCCCCCGCCCCCCCCCCAAGATGTGGGAGGCAAAGAGCTGTACTTCCATTTCATAGATTGCAATTCTCAGCCCTAGAGACCCCACAGTCTGGCAGGTGCAGAACTGAGCCTCCTAACTCAGGCGTTCTACCCTCCAGGCCAGGATTTTCTGTTCAATACAGTGTCACAGAGGGCGTGCAAGACAAAGTAGTTGGGCCTCAGAGATGGTGGGACGCCCTGAGCCTGCCTCTTTTTTTCTTCAGCCCAGTCACTGTCCTGCAGTCTCTGTTTTTCTTCTTCTGTCTTTGTCTTTATAACACTCTTATTCTCTCCTCCTTTCTCTCCCTCTCTCTCTTCCTCTCTCCACCTTTTTATCTCAGTCTCTCTTTTCTGCATGTCTTCTTCACTCAGCTTTTGGGACTCTCTTTGCTTTAGTCTTGCTTCCTGTCTCTTCACCTTTCTTTCAGATTCTTTCTCTTTTTGTCTGTTAGTCTCTCTCTGAATCTGTCTCTATTTCTGCCAGCCCATCTCTCCCTCCCCCTTTTCTCTCACTGTCTCTTTACCTTTCTCTCTGACTGGTTTCGCCTCTCCAGGTCCACAGTCTCTCTCCCCACAGGCTGAAGGATCAAGGCCACATCAGGCCACAGCCCTGAACTGCAGATTCCAGGCAGGTGGGCCAGCAGGGGTGTGGGATGGGATGAAAACAGTTTCAGGGACGCCCCCTTCCCATCCTTTCCTCTTCACCCCCCCACCCACCCCATGTTGTGATGGGAGCTGACATGTCGTGGGCTGCAGCCGCCGCAGGGGGAATCCCTGCCGGAAGGTTTTGCCTGGAGCAGAGGCATAGCGTGAGTGTGTGTGAGTGTGTGTGTATATGTGTAGGCATATATAGGGCCTTATGTGTGCCCACAGATGTGAACATGGAAGTCTGCCCCCTGCTTGGGTGCTCAGAGGAGCCCAGGATGAAACCAGGCTCAGAGAAGGACTTCCGAAGGCTGAGCAGGGAGACTGATGTGATTTTCTCAGTTCTTCCCATCTTCAGATTCCCTTTGCCTCTGACAGAGGGGGTGAGGATGTTATCCTTACCATGTATTGAGTATTTACCGTGTGTCAGACCCTGTGCTCAAGGGCCCCCATGAATGAGCTCATTGAACCCTTGCAACAACCCAGTGAAAATGGTAAATTATCATCTCATTTTTACAAAACAGGAAATGATAGCCTAGTTAGGGCAGTCATTGGTTTGGGGCCACAGAGCTAGCAAGTGGGGGAGCCAGGACTTGAACCTGAGTCTGTTTGATCTCAAAGCACTTGCTGTTAATAACAGCACACTTCTATGCCTGATACATAATGGGCACTTGATGATGATGATGATGATTACTAACAGTTATTGAACATATTTTTTGTGCCAGGCGCTGTTCTAAGTAATACACCATGCTCATTAATCCATTTAATCCTCACAGAGGTAAGGCCTGTTTTTATCTCCATTTTACAGATGAAGAAACCGAGATTCAGAGAGGTTCAGACACTTGCCCAAAGTCACGCAGCTAGTAAGTGTCAGAGCTGGAATTTGAACCCAAGAAGTTTGGCTTTGAAATCCATGACCTTAAACCCTAGTGAGCAGTGATTTTTAAAAATGTTTAGTGGGTACTAGAAGACCCAGGCTGGACCAGGTGTCACCCCTCTGGTTGAGAGATAATGAGAGAGGTCCTGGGAGCTCCTAGAGGAGGGGCAGAGGTGGGGGTAGGATACTCAGGGGGTGGGGCAGTGGTAATTTACCAACCAGCATGGAAATACTGTTATTCATTAACAACGAGTGCATGCCAGCTGATGATCAGTCCTGTCACTGTCCTATGGACCTGGTTGTCAGGAAGGGAGGGATCTGGGTCAGACTCCTGTCAGGACAACCCGCGGCGGGCAGGCTGGAGATCAAGTTCTATGCCTGGGTAACTCATCTCCTCCTGCAGGTCTCACTGCCCACTCCTCCCGCCTTCCCACTGCACCATGGCTCCGGGCCCCTTCTCCTCGGCGCTGCTCTCGCCACCGCCTGCTGCCCTGTCCTTTCTGCTGCTTCTCTGGGCGGGGGCATCTCGCGGCCAGCCGTGCCCGGGCCGCTGCATCTGCCAGAACGTGGCGCCCACGCTGACCATGCTGTGCGCCAAGACCGGCTTGCTGTTTGTGCCGCCAGCCATCGACCGGCGCGTGGTGGAACTGCGGCTCACCGACAACTTCATCGCGGCTGTCCGCCGCCGAGACTTCGCCAATATGACTAGCCTGGTGCACCTCACCCTCTCCCGTAACACCATTGGCCAGGTGGCAGCGGGAGCCTTTGCCGACCTCCGCGCGCTCCGCGCCCTGCACCTGGACAGCAACCGCCTGGCCGAGGTGCGTGGCGACCAGCTCCGCGGCTTGGGCAACCTCCGCCACCTAATTCTCGGCAACAATCAGATCCGTCGCGTGGAGTCGGCGGCCTTTGACGCCTTCCTGTCAACCGTAGAGGACCTGGATCTGTCCTACAACAACCTCGAGGCCCTGCCCTGGGAGGCCGTAGGCCAGATGGTGAACCTGAACACCCTCACGCTGGACCACAATCTTATCGACCACATCGCCGAAGGTACCTTCGTGCAACTTCACAAACTAGTTCGCCTGGACATGACCTCCAACCGCCTCCACAAACTGCCCCCTGATGGGCTCTTCCTGAGGTCCCAAGGCCCTGGGCCAAAGCCCCCCACGCCACTCACGGTCAGCTTCGGTGGGAACCCCCTTCACTGCAACTGTGAGCTGCTCTGGCTGCGGCGGCTGACCAGAGAGGATGACCTGGAGACGTGCGCCACCCCTGAGCACCTCACTGACCGCTACTTCTGGTCCATCCCCGAGGAGGAGTTTCTGTGTGAACCCCCGCTGATCACACGGCAGGCGGGGGGCCGGGCCCTGGTGGTGGAGGGCCAGGCGGTCAGCCTGCGGTGCCGTGCCGTGGGTGACCCTGAGCCAGTGGTGCATTGGGTGGCACCCGACGGGAGGTTGCTGGGGAACTCCAGCCGGACCCGGGTCCGGGGGGATGGGACACTGGATGTAACCATCACCACCTTGCGGGACAGTGGCACCTTTACTTGCATTGCCTCCAATGCCGCTGGGGAAGCCACGGCACCCGTGGAGGTGTGCGTGGTGCCTTTGCCTCTGATGGCGCCTCCGCCTGCCGCCCCGCCACCTCTCACTGAACCTGGCTCCTCTGATATCGCCACGCCTGGCCGACCTGGTGCCAATGAATCCTCTGCTGAGCGCCGGCTGGTAGCGGCTGAGCTCACCTCCAACTCTGTGCTCATCCGCTGGCCAGCGCAGAGGCCAGTGCCCGGCATCCGCATGTACCAGGTGCAGTACAACAGCTCTGCCGATGACTCCCTCGTGTACAGGTAGGTGCTGCTGTCCCAGGACCTCCTCCTTCCTCAGGGGCCCTCCCTTCCATCTGCCCACCCTCTTGGCCTTTTTGCTTGGCTGGGGTTCTAGACGGCCATGCAGAGTTGCCTTATCTCCTCTATTTCTGTCTCACTGTCTCTTTCTGTTTTTCATGCATTTTGCAAATCTTCGTTGAGCACCCATATTAGCAGACCAGGGCTGGACACTGGGGTTATAATAGTGAATGTGCCCAGCATGATCCCTGCTCCCATGGGGCTCATAGTCCACATCCCTGCTTACCAAAGGTTTCTGATTGTGTAGTTTGTAAGTTATTTGGAACATGACATACACGTACACATATATGTTTACAGTTACATCTACATTTATAAATTATATATTAGTGCTACCGTTTCAACACATTGGGTACGTTATAGAACAGAAAACCGAAAGTATCTGAAAAATATATAAATATAAGTTATTTCCACCATCCACTGGATTAGAAGCTATTGCCCTGGTGTGCACACACCTGTATGGTACAGACAGACATTAAAGAGTTACTGTCTCTCATTACCTCTCTTATTCTCTTGCTTTCGCCTCTGTCTCTGTCTGTCTGTCTATTCTCTACTTCCTGCCCTCATTAGGCACTGAGCCCTTCTCTGTGATAGGCCCTGAGCTGGGCGCTGGAGACACAGGCAGAGCAAGAGACAAGTCCCTGCCCTCAGGGAGCTCACAGCCCAGAGGGAGGAAGCAGCAAGCACATGCTGAATTATTGCCTTGGCCTTGCAGTGTCCTCCATCTTGGTAGCTTTTTAAGTATAGCTCACAGCCATAGACCTGGCACACAGACTTGATAAGTGGTTGTTAGCTTTGTGAACGTCTGTCTTCCTTCCTGGCCCTGCCTCACTCAAGCACATTGTAGAGCACCTGCTGAATGCTTATTCTTGTGTTTGACTTCACTTGGGAATGCCGAAGGGGGTAAAGACATTTTTGGGAGCCCCAGCTCTTGGGGTGCTCAGACCTGCACCAAGAAGCCTGCTTCTTTGCCTCCACCTCCACCTTCCTGGTGTTCTCTTGGCCACAGTCCTGGCACACAGTAGGCACTTTTCCACTGTTGGCTGAATGAGTTAATGCCTCTCTTTTCCCTTGTCTCTGTCATCCTCATTTTCTTCTCTTTTAGAATCTGGTCACCAAACCATGAGTAGATGCCTACTGCATGCCAGATTCCATGCTGGGCCCTGGGCCTGCTGAGATAGAGCAGACATTGGCCCAGTCTTACAAATATTAGGGCAAAAAATGAACAAAACAAAAATCTTTATAAGGTACTACCAAGGATGCTACCTCATTCGATCATCCCAACTCTGCTATGAAGCAGTGATGATTCCACCCCCCCCGCATTTTATAGGCAGGGAAACTGAGGCTCAGTGGAGGGAAGTCACTTGATCAAGGTTACACAGAAAGTGGCAGAGCCAGGATTCCAGCTCTTACCCTTTAACTCCTAGTCCAGACCTTTTTATGTTGAACACACATTTATTGAGCACCTACTGTTTGCCAGGCAGGAATTAGGGGAGATGGATAATACATTTTTGTAAATAACTCTTGGTTTGTGATTCTCTGCCTCTCTGTTTCTCTCTTTCCTTCTCTCTCTAACCCATGGCCACTACATGGTGGAGTTTGCAGGCCCCCAGACCCTGCATGTATGTAGATGTTGCTAGCCCTTTGTCTCTAGCTAGACAACAAACCTCTGGGACTATTGCCTTCCCCTTAGGGCCACAGTTCCAGTCCTCCGTCCCCAATTACAGATGCTTGTGCTATGGTGCTGCATGGGTTAATTTCCTCACTGCTGCCATGGGCGGAGGTGACATCCAACCAGAAGCCTGCTCTGCTGCTTGCTTAGGTCTTACAGCCAATTAAGAGACACATGGGCTCAAGCATTCTTAAGGAGCCAGCCTGTCCTTGAAAATGGGGGATTCCCTAGCAACTGGTAATTTTGGGGAAAGGAGCAAAAGGAATCCAAGGCTGTTTGTTTGAGAGGGGAGATGAGAGGAAGAAGAAGACTTACAGTGTGGGGATGGGTGGGAGGGAGGCACAGTGGTCTGTGAAATGGCAGGGAGGGGGAGAGTTGGAGAAGTGGCTGGGCCTGTATTGAGGGGGTGGGGCCCTTGCTTGAAGTCTCTTGGTTTGAGGATGGCTCTGTTGGTGGGGGAACCTCCAGGAAGTAGAAGAACTGAGGTGGGCTTCAGGACCAGAATGTGCCCTGGCTGGAGGGAAGGTGAAGCTTCTGAGAGGTAAGAGGCCTACGGAGATGGGGGCATGGCTTCTCAGAGGAGGTGGAGCTCCTGCTTTATCGTTTCATGTAGATGAGAGGTGGTCCTTGTCTCTGGTGACCCAGTAAGAGCTTTGTAGGAGACAAGAGTTTGTGAGGTTGAGTGCTGTTGCAAATCCGTGTGGATGTGGCTGTCCCAGGTTACCCAAGGCTGGACATGGCCAACAGTGTGGAAAGGGTGTGCCCTACAGAAGAGGAGCAAGGCCTAGTGGGAAAGGTCTTTTTTTTAAAGATTTTATTGGGGAATTGGAGAGGGGGAACAGTGTTGGGGAATTGGGGAAGGGGAACAGCCAAGTTGTTGTCCTTCAATCTTAGTTGTGGAGGTCGCAGCTAGCTCAGCTGCAAGTCCAGTTACCATCCAGCTGCCCGTCAGCACCTCGTGGCAGCTCACGGCCGCTCAGCTCAAGGTGCTGTGTTTAATCTTAGTTGCTGGTGGGTGTAGCCCACCATCCCATGCCGGAGTGAACTGGCAACCTTGTTGTTAGAAGCACGTGCTCTCACCAGCTGAGCCATCCTGCCACCTGTTGGCAGCTCAGCTCAGGCGCAGCTCACTGGCCCATGTGGGAATTGAACCGGTGACCCTGTTGCTCAGAGCTCATGCTCTTAACCAACTGAGCCACTTGGCCAGCCAGTGGGGTATGGTCTTACAGATGGGGAGGGGTGCAACTGGCAGTAGAGTGTGAGCCACAGCAAGGGTTACTGGTCAACATAGGGTGGTATGCAAGCTAATAATGATGAAATTATTAAGTAATAGGCTTTGGGTATGTTAACTCATTCATACTCCATACCATCTCTATGATGTAGGACTTCTTAATATCTCCATTTGGGGGAAATAAAGCACAGAGTGCTTAAGTAAGTTGCCTAAGGTCACAGAGCTAGCAAGTAGCAGAGGAGAGACTCAAGCCTAATGCAGTCTGGCTCCCAGACTTTGTCAGCTTAACCACTTCTCTAGAGCAAGAAAGGGGCATGCTCACTTAGCTACATTTGACCCAATTATGGATGAACTTTACCTGGGGGTGTGATTTGTTGACTTTTGGTGGTACAGGGCAGGGCTTGCACACAAAGTGGTTTCAGGACATGCAAAGAGTGGATGGCCCTAGGGAACCATCCCCAGTGGGCCACTGTGGGGTGTGGCTTGGAAGCCACTGGTCAATCAGAAAGGGAGTTTCCTGTAGCCATGGCCTCTTTTTTTTTTTAATTTTTATTGGGGAATTGGGAGGATGGGAACAGCTCTGGGGAATTGGGGAAGGGGAACAGACAAGTTGCTGTCATTTTTTTTGGTCTTCAGTCCAGTTGTGGAGGACATTGCTTCACTGGCCCAAGTTGACACCATCATTACACTCTTCCCCGGGTGAGGCAGATCAGTTGCCGGCTTCTGGACGGCCGCTCACTGCGGCTGCTGGCCGCTCACGCTGGCTGCTGGCTACATACGGTAGCAGCCTGGCGACTCCCAGCAGCCCAGCTCCAGGTTGAGCTGTTGTTCAGCATCTTAGCTGTGGAGGGCAGTGTCACTGGCCCTCATATGTGGGATCCGAACCGGGGCCCTCTGGCGTCCCAAGCCAGTTCTTAACCATTGCGCCACTCGGCCGGCCCACCATGGCCTCTTCTTGGGCAGGAATATGTAGTTGAGGAGCTTGGAAATTGTCCCAGAAGATAGGAGTATCTAGAAGATACTTTATCTAAAGGTGGGACACACAGATGAGGGGAGTGGCCTATAACATTGTTTCCCCTAAAGGGCAGGGATGTGTAGAAAAGAGGAACTAGAACATCCATTGTCCCAGTAGGATTAAGACAGGGGGTGTGAGTATACCTCAGTGTCCACTTGAGTTAGGGTGAGCATACAGGTAAGGGGGAGTGGCCTGTAGAATGGGTGGGCTCTTAAAGGGTGGAAATGTGTAGATAAGAGACCTTAAATGGCAGTTGTCTTAAGAGTGAGACACTGCTAGGGGGCGTGTCCCTTGAGGGCAGGGCTTAAAAGCTATAGCACTCCTCCTATGCAGGGGCTAGGATATGTAGATAAGGGAACCTGAATGGCAAATACTGTCCTAGTAGGCAGTGAGACAGACGGGGTGGGGGTGGGGGTGGGGTGTCTGAGGGCGGGGCATGCAGATAAGGGGGTGACCTGTGGTCCTGAGAAGCTGGAAATGTGTTGCTTGAATAGCTGCCATTGTCCCAGTAGGGGGTGAGATACCGGTAGGAATGCATGGTTTGGTCCCCACTGGTCACCACGGGTGGGACATACAAGTGAAGAGGAATGGTTCAGAGTGGAGCTAACCCCCCACTGATCCCGCCCCCTCCTGCAGGATGATCCCCTCCACCAGCCAGACCTTCCTCGTGAATGATCTGGCGGCGGGCCGCGCCTACGACCTGTGCGTGCTGGCCGTCTACGACGACGGAGCCACGGCGCTGCCAGCCACGCGAGTGGTGGGCTGCGTGCAGTTTACCACGGCTGGGGATCCGGCGCCCTGCCGCCCGCTGAGGGCTCATTTTTTGGGTGGCACCATGATCATCGCCATCGGGGGCGTCATTGTCGCCTCGGTCCTCGTTTTCATCGTTCTGCTCATGATCCGCTACAAGGTCTACGGTGACGGAGATGGCCGCCGCGTCAAAGGCACCTCCAGGTCGCCCCCGCGGGTCAGCCACGTGTGTTCGCAGACCAACGGAGCAGGCGCCCCGCAGGCCCCACCCGCGGCGGCCCAAGACCGCTATGAGGCGCTGCGTGAGGTGGTATCTCCTGGTGCTGCGGCGGTGGCCGTCGAAGCGAAGGCCACGGCAATCGATACGGCTTCTGCGGAGTCGGAGGCTGTCCTTGGACGCTCCCTGGGCGGCTCTGCCACCTCGCTGTGTCTGTTGCCGTCCGAGGAAACCTGTGGAGAGGAATCCCGGGCCGCGGCGGGCCCTCGAAGGAGCCGTTCTGGGGCCCTGGGGCCGCCAGCTTCGGCGCCCCCAACTCTAGCTCTGGTTCCTGGGGGGGCCCCGGCCCGGCCGAGGCCGCAACAGCGCTATTCGTTCGATGGGGACTACGGGGCGCTCTTCCAGAGCCACAGTTACCCGCGCCGCGCCCGGCGGACAAAGCGCCACCGGTCCACGCCGCACCTGGACGGGGCCGGAGGGGGCGCGGCCGGGGACGACGGAGACCTGGGGCTGGGCTCCGCCAGGGCGCGTCTGGCCTTTACCAGCACCGAGTGGATGCTGGAGAGTACCGTGTGAGCGGCGGGCGGGCGCCGAGACGGCTGGGTGCCACGGACAAATGCCCAGCTGCCCGGACGCTGGGGCAGGACTCGGGGGAGAAAGCACAGCACCTAGACGTCGGACTGGAGGGGAGACGTGCCCTCCTCTTCACTGGAGGGGGCGGGGCACCCTCAGGCCGAGGCTCGAGGCCACGCCCCGGCGCCCTGGGGGGTGAGAGGGCGGGCCGCCGAGCTCTCCTCCCCAACGGACTCCTAGCTCTTCTCCTGCTCCTCCCCCCGCGCGCTCGCGGACCTCGCTGGAGCCGGTGCCTTACACAGCGAAGCGCGGGGAGGGGCAGGGCCCCCCCGACACTGCAGCACTGAGACACGAGCCCCCTCCCCCCGCCCGGGACCCGGGGCAGGGGCGAGGGGCCCATTTCTTGTATCTGGCTGGACTAGATCCTATTCTGTCCCGCGGCGGCTTTCAAAGCCCCACCCCCCACCCCATTCACCTCCCTAGTCCCGTCAGGTCTGGCTTGGGGTACCCCCCTTCTGTTCCCCTTGTTTGTCTCTGACCCGCTCTCTGTCTTCTGTCTTACGTCTTTGTCTTTCCCTATTTGTCTGTCCCGCCGTCTCTTCGCCCCTTGACCTCCCATATTATGTCCAGTCTCCCTTTCTCTCTGGATTACCTCTCCCCAGTACACATTCTCCGGGGCAGGTCCCACTGGAAGGACCAGACTCCCCTATTCCTTCCTATTTCCTCAAATAAATCCCCACATGAACAAAATCCAAAACCAAGTCCTCCTCCCTACTGGAGCCGGGACCCTCCGCCGCAGCAGAATTAAACTTTTTTCTGTGTCTGAGGCCGCTCTGCTGACCTCTGTGTGTGTCCTTGTGTCTTGGAGGGAGGGGAGGAGAGAGATGACCTAAATTACAGCATAAAGACTAAGTGAGACAAGGAAGGATGGCTAACGGGGAGCAGGGAGGCTTGCAAACAATTTCCTATCCTCTGGGAGACTTAGAGGTGGGAAATAATAACAATAAAATGATAATAGCCAACATTTAAGTGAGTGCTTACTATGTGTCAAGCACTTAAGTCATTTAATCCTCACAATAAGTCTAGGACACAGTACTGTTATCCCATTTTGCAGATGAGGAAATTGATGCCCAGGAACGTTAAGTAACTTGCCCAAGGTCACATAGCCAGAAGGTGGCAAAATTGGGATTTAAAAAGGCAGACAGCCTGACTTGAGTCTGTACTCAACCATAGAACTATACTGCTGAGTAATTGGTCAATTTTCATTTCCACACACAGGCATTGTACTAACCAAGCTCATCTCTCTGAGGTTGGACAACTAACTGTCCAAGGAAGAGATCTTTGGTCCCATTTTACAGATAGGTATCTGAAGGAGGGAGAAGTGAAGTTACTTGCCCGAAGACCCCCAACAAAGAAATGCTGGAGCTGGCAGTTTGATCTCAGTATCTATCTTCCTTATCGCTATGCTATGTTGCCTCTTGTGTCTGTAGGCTGGGTAATGGCTCCAATGACCTTAGTTAGCTGAGCATGGGTATCCAAAGCCAGCCTGGTGAGGGAGGAGAGGAGGGAAAGAGCTCATTGGTAACTGGAATCTGAGGGATCTGAGGTGGAGAAGGGGGTCTGCTGGGGGCACAGGATGGTGTGGGGAGGGGAGTTTCTCAGGTGGGGAAGGGAAGTTGGTTTGGGGGACACCCCAGCCCTTGCGGGGGGCCCTACGTGAAAACTTCCTGATCCTGGGGAAAAAGGCAAAAGGCTTAATGCCAGCCAGCGGCCCCCTGAGGCCTGGGGAGGAGGAAAGACTGAAATAGAAACAGAGCAGGAGGGAGGAGAATGGATCTGGGCAGACGGTGGGAGGCAGCAAGGACAGGTACCAGAGAATCACAGGCCAGGAGGCTCTCTCACCCAGTGACCCAGTCACACCTAATTCAGTCATCACGACTTCTGGGTACTGAGGGCTTCCCACACGCCAGGCACTGCTCACAAACCCTCCCTGATGCAAGAATAAAGAGCATGCAACCCAGCTCTGGGCACATCATGCTCACAAAATGCAGTTACTTGGATATTAAGTATGATTGCACTCTGCAACAGACGTAGTGTGTGCACCCCCTTTTCTAGTTGAGGAAACAGTTCAGAGAGGTCAAGGAGCTTGCCCAAGATCATACAGCCAATAAATGGCAGAGCCACGATTCGAAAGTTTACTGCCTTCAAATTCTGCACCTAACCATCTGACTATACTGTCTCTGAGTCACCCGATAAAACTTTATTGAGCCTGTACAATGTACCTGGCTCTGTGCAGGGGATACAGCAGTGAACAAAATAGACAAAACAAGAAACCCCACTCCATAGTGCTTATAGTCTAGAGGGGGGAGACAATAAACAAGAAAGTAAATATGTTACGAGTGCCTAGTGGTAAATAAGTGCCATGAAATGAATGCAAACAGGGAGATGGGACACTAAGAAGCCTACTTTAGATTGAGGGTGGATATCAAGGAAGCTGATGTTGAAGTTGATGAAATCCATTGTGGGAAGAGCCAGGGAAAGGCATGCCTGACAACAGAAATAGCATGTGCAAAGGCCCTTAGACAGGTGTGTCCTTGGTGTGTTGGAGGTAGTGTGTCTAGAGTGAGGGGGAGAGTGGGACGAGAGCAGGTAGAAGAGGCAAGCAGGGATCAGATTCTGCAGAACGTTGTGGTCAAGAGTCAAGATTTTGTTCTCAGAGCTGTGGGAAGGCAATAGAGGGTTTTCAGCAAGGGTGGTAGATGGTCTGATTTCCATGAAAACCCCAGTTCTGGAGGAGATGTGACTGCCTGCAAAACAAAATCAGGAACTGCCATCTCAGAATCTGGCATCCACTCATCAACATATTTGGGGCCCTTATGGTCCCTGGTTTCTCCCTTTGGAGAACACTGACCACTTTCCTTCTCTTGTAACCCTAGGCCCTTCCTTTTTCAGAGAAGTATTTAACAATGCCAATGACATGCTTGTTTTTTCAAAATTGAGAGCTTTAAACCCAACAAACAGGTACACCAGTGAGAAAGGGCATGGTCTCTTCCAAGGGGATTGGTTGAGCATCTGCCCTGTGCTTGGCTCTGTAGACCCAGCAGTGACCAAGACAGACCCAGTCCCTGCCCTCCTGGAGCTCAGACAGACAGATGGCGATAGGGCTGCAATGGGAGAAGAAAAAGAGGCTATGGGAGCACAGAGAAGCTGCCTGACTCCACCGAAAGGTTCAGGTTAGTTTTTTGGTAGCAAGTGATGGAACGCAGTTAGGCATAAAAAGTGGGCATTTGTTGGCTTATATAGCTGGATAGGAGACAATTAGGCTAAAGTTACAAGGAACTTAGCCTTAGAGACAAATCTAGATTCAACTCCACAAAGACCCTCTTCTACTAATTTCTTCTGTTTCTCTCAGCTCAGATTCATCTCCTTCAACTGCATGTACTAGAAAAAGGGCCATTTATTTACAGGCACAGACTCAGTCCTTCCAGCATCACAGGCCAGGGGGAAAATGGGAAAATCTCCAGTCCTAAATGGAAAAAAAAAAAAAATCCAGGGAATGGCTCTGATTGGCCTGATTGGAGTCACATGCCACCCCTGCACTGGCTGTGGTATCCAAGGAAAGGGGATGTTTTGATTGGCTAGGTGGGGGTTGATTTAGCCCTTAGCACCCATGTCCAGGTTGCGTAACCTGGGGGAGGGGAGTGGCTATTAAAAAAAAAAAGTTTGAACCATATGAAATTGCCACTTTTATAGGTCAGAAATAGCAGAATATTGGCAATTTCATATGGTTGATTTCTAAATACTTACCAGAAAAGTTGAATGGGAAAGCTTATTGGGCCTATAAAAGCAATAGAAACTCTAGTAGGCCACTCAGAAGGGTGTTTGGAGGAAGAGGTGATATTAGCTGAGACACAGGAAATGAGTGGAAATCAGTCAGCTGAAGACATGGTGGTGGGGACAGAGTAGTGGGGCATGCCCCAAGCAGAGGGAACAGCTATACAAAGGCTGTCTGTCATGAGGGAGGACCAGGGAAGGTTGTCACTGTGATCTGGAGATGGAGTGCTGTGACTGAGAAGGCCTGAGTCGTGTGTCCTACCAAATGAGGGATTAGGACAGGGAGCTTTACCAGGAGAAATGGAGGCTGGGCAGGTAATACCACAGTATATCCAGTCAGAATTTCTTTGTTGGGCCTTCAATTCTCCAAGCAGAGATTTGCAACCTTATTTCCATTACAGCAGTCATATTGAGGGTCATATGCCTAACTCAGACATGATCTATATGATTCAAATTTTTATTATCAAATATTAATTGACTACCTTCTCTGGGTTCTGTGCTGGGCATACAAAGATGAATTTCCTACTCTTTTGTTTTACCTTCCTGAGAAGGATAGCTTCATATTCTAGGCTTGTTGCCTCATGGTCACAAAATGGCCACTACAGCTCCAGGTCTCACATCCTCACATCAATGAACTAAGCAGGAAGGAAGGGAAAAAATAGAAGTTTTCTTTGTATCAGGGAAGAAAAAAATTCTAAAATAATAAAAGTAATAGTGATAAACACATATATGGGACTTAACCTGTTTCAAGAACTGTTTTAAATTCTTTACATAAATTTACTCATTTAAGAAGCCCTTTAGTTATATGGCCACTCCAAGCCACAAGGGAGTCTGGGAGAGCAGGTGTTGGGCAAGGGGAGAAGAAATTCATGCCCTGGGCTGGGTACCTAGCAGCCCTTATCTAAACTGGGGTTCTGTCTCTTGCAAACTGTATAATGCTGTGAGATTGTGTGTAATTTCTTGTGCATGGCTGTACTCCAGCCTTTGTCTCCTAATTGAGAAAACACGAGAATGTAAAGGAGTGAAAGTTATAGAATTGTGGGGATGATTCTGAAACCCTTGTAATTTGACAAAAACTCAACCATTCAGAAACTTCAGTGGGTTACTCTTGGCAACACATTTCTTGGGACATGCCTCACAAAAGATTGTGATGGGCTATGGCTATCACACTTTTCCAATTATCTATTACCTCATGAAAAACCAAACTTAGTGGCGTAAAACAAAAATTATTTTGTTATGCTCCCAGATTCTGTGGGTCAGGAACTTGATCATGGCACAGTGGGGATGGCTTGTGTCTGCCCCAGCTGAGAGCTGGGATCATCTGGACACTTCTTCACTCACGTGTCTAGTTACTAAGATGGGATGACTGCAAAGCTGAGTTCAGCTAGGATTGTCAACCGAAGTATTATATGTACATGTAGCCTCTCCATGTGGTTTGAGTTTCTTGCAGCATGGCATTGGGTTGCAAGAGGGAGAGTCTGAGAATGTGTATTCTGAGGGAACTAGGTGAACTTGGTGTTGGAAGTCACAGGGCTTGACTTCCATGGCACTCTATTGATTGAAGAAGTCACACTTCCAGGTTCAATGAGAGGAGAACATTGACTCCACCTCTTGAAGGGAGGAATGTCAAAGAATAGGTGGCCACTTTTTATTTTTATTTATTTATTTTTATTTTTATTTTTTAAAAGATTTTTTATTGGGGAATTGGGGGGATGGGAACAGTGCTGGGGAATTGGGGGAAGGGGAACAGACAAGTTGCTGTCGTTTTGTTCTTCAGTCTAGTTGTGGAGGACGTTGCTTCACTGGCCCAAGTTGGCACCATCATTGTGCTCTTCCTGGGCGAGGCAGATCAGTCGCTGGCTTCTGAACGGCCGCTCACTGCGGCTGCTGGCCGCTCACGCTGGCTGCTAGCTACATACGGTAGCCCATGGCAACCCACTGCAGCACGGGCTGCAGCCTATGCCGTTACCGGTGACTCACGGCAGCCCAGCTCCAGGTTGAGCTGTTGTTCAGCATCTTAGCTGTGGAGGGATGTGTCACTGGCCCTCATATGTGGGATCCGAACCGGGGTCCTCTGGCGTTCCAAGCCAGTTCTTAACCATCGCGCCACTCGGCCGGCCCACATTTTATTTTTTTATTTTTATTTTTAAAGATTTTTATTGGGGAATTGGGGGATGGGAACAGTGCTGGGGAATTGGGGAAGGGGAACAGGCAAGTTGCTGTCCTTTTGTTCTTCAGTCTAGTTGTGGAGGACTTGCTTCACTGGCCCAAGTTGGCACCATCATTGCGCTCTTCCCAGGCGAGGCAGATCAGTTGCCGGCTTCTGGATGGCTGCTCACAGCAGCTGCTGGCTGCTCATGCTGGCTGCTGGCTACACACGGTAGCTGATGGCAACCCACTGCAGCAAGGGCTACAGCCTACGCCGTTGCCTGCGACTCCTGGCAGCCCAGCTCCAGGATGAGCTGTTGTTCAGCATTTTAGCTGCAGAGGGCAGTGTCACTGGCCTTCATATGTGGGATCCAAACCGGGTCCTCTGGCATCCCAAGCCAGTTCTTAACCAATGCTCCACTCGGCCGGCCCTGGTGACCACTTTTTAAACACCACAACACATATCATGCATGAGCTGGAGATGCCAGCAAGCTATTTAACAACTGGCATTGTTGCTAGAATCAGAATGCACGCTGGCCACACATTGGAGCAGATCCTGGAATCCCCACCCCGCTCCCTCTGTATCAGTATTAATTCTTTCATTTCTGAATTGTGGGGAGGTCTAGGAGTTTCAGGAGGAGGGCTGGGACAGCGTAGGTGGGACAAGTTTGCTTAGGGGGGTCTTAGGGAAATTTGCCAATTGGTATGAAAGTATTTCAATATTTTAACAACAGGAATAGTGCTATTATTGGGGACCCACTGGCTATCAGTTCTGCAACAGATTCACAAACTTGGAACCTCCATGTGCCATTTTAGGCTGCTCCCTAGGTCCAGCTCCCACTTTTTTCCTGCTGGTAGAGCTCTAAATTTATTCAGTTATTCACTCTCCCTGGGATACATTTTCCCTAGCCTCAGAGGTAGTTCTTGGTTAGTCTAACACTATCTCCATAATTACACCTTTCTTGCCAGTGATGGGGTTAGGCTTGGGCATGTGACTAACTTCTAGTCAATGAGACAAGCAAGCACATCCAATAGGGAGTTTCTCTGAAAGGTTTTCCTTGCTTCTAAGAACTGTGGAAGAATCAGGGCCCTAAACATTGTGGAGCAGAGGAAAGCTATCCACAGTAAGCCTTGTCCAAATTTGTGGCCCAGAGAATCTGTGAGCATAATAAGATGGTTGTTGTTTTATTCCATTAAGTTTGGGGTGGTTTGTTATGACTTGGAGGATATTGTTTATGTGTGACAGCTAGAGCTGTGGCTGCCATCTTGAGACCATGAGGTAACCAGAGTAAGAGTCAATCAACAGAAATAGAAAGAACCTAGTTCCCCAATGACATTATTGAATGAATGAATCAATGAATCAGTCTTAGAACTTCTCTGACAACTGACTTTTTGTTATGTGTGATAATAAACTCATTTTCATTCTACTTATTTGAGTTTGGTTTCTGATACTTATTATAGGATAAAGCATCCTGATTGATACAGATTTCCATCTGTCCTAAGTACACATGGAAAACAGAGATACGCACCTTCAGTTAGACTCATTTTCAGGCAGACACTCACTTGGATACATATACACACACAGTCATAGAAGTCAGGCACACACAAATATACACAACCAGTCACAAATTTTGCCTGCACCATACAGATATCCACAGCCACACATATGCTCAAAGGTTCACTAATCACAGAAGGTTCCAACTCATTATTTATTTGAACATACTATATAAAAATAGAAAAATAAACATTTCTTTCAGGCCAGAGTCAGGGCTGCAGCTCCATAAATAAGGGGTGAAAGGAAATAAGTCTGGGGTGGAGTTTAGTGCTTAAATAAGGTCTGGGCACCCAGATGAGCTGGGGGTGGGTCCAGGTTCTCAGGTACACAGATCTCCCTTGGCTACACAATTCAGGTCCCGTGTGAGGAGATGGAAGAGGTTGAATGTGACAGTGGATTCAAGGCATTCTTGAGACACCTGTAAGAGAGATCAGAACATGGTTTCCCATTGCTTGGGCATCAGCCTCCTTTCTCATCCAGAGCCCATGCATCCATCCTCCTCCTGGGTAACTCACCTTCTTTGGGGCCTTCTGGAGCTGGTGCAGTCAGTGGTAGAGGCGGCCATGGGGCCTGGAGTCTGTTGTGGGCTGAGGTAAGAACTGAGGGCAGAGGAGGGTGGCATATGAGGCAGGGCCTGGGACAGAGGAGTGATGTCCCAAATGCCCAGAGCCCTCAGACATGGCCTGAGTGCCCCAAGCACTCACACAAGCCTGGAGCTCAGAGTGGATGTGGTGCAGCATGTGAAGGGGCTGGTCCAGGATGTCCCCCAGAGATGAGTCAGTTATGGTCTCCAGGACCTTCAGTGTCAGGGCCAGCTCAGCCTCCGAGGCCACAGGGCGCTCCCATACCTGAGGATAAGTAAGAATGAACAAGTGAGGAGGCAGGTGAGGTGGAAAGGTGAGGAAGAATGGGCAAGAAGGCCCAGTTAAGTGGGAACACGTAGGGAGAAAAGAGGCCAGGTGATAAGGGCACATGTGATGGGTACAGGTGAGAGGGAACTCATGAGGAAGGATGCAGATGAAGAGGATACAGGTAAGGCAAAAAGATAAGGGAAGAGAGGTGAAAAAGAGAAATGGGGACAAGTGAAAGGTGATTTATGGGGTCACAGAGGTTTGAGGGACAGGGAATGGGGATGGGTGAGAAGATAACAGGTTAGGGAGGCAGGTGAGAGAGGGACAGTTAGATGCAGAGGTGAGAAGGGCTGATGAAGGAGTGTACACTGGGAAAATCTCAGTGGAAGAAACATGAGTCAGTGGTGAGGAGGACAGGCAAGAGTGGAAAAGGGAATCACTATTGAGACTAGACAGTGACAAATTGAGTGGGGGAAGGGGCACAGGTGGGGGGACAGACTCCAGGAGAAAAAAGAAGAGAGAAATGAGAAGTAATTAAGTAAGAGGGACAGGCAGAAGGATGACAAAAGGGACCCAGGGAGGGACAGAGTCAAGGGAACATTTGAGGAGGGACAGGGGCACAGGACAGTTGAGGTGAGACAAAAGAGAAGGAAGGAAAGATGAGATAAAGGAGGTGGGGGGGCACTTAAGGAAAGAGGGAGAGGGGCCAGGTTAGGGTAAGGGTGGCCTCAGTTTCAACTCACTTGCAGCTGTGTCAGTTTCTAGTTCCTGAGGAAGAGACTGAAGCTGCAGCTCTGGGTTTTCAGTGAATTTTCCCAGACAGCAAGAGCAGAAGTTAGCCCAAAGTAGGATGCTAGCCCATAGGAAAAAGTATGAAGGTGTAGCAGGAGGGCTTGACTTCAATCGAAAGCAGAAAGGATCGAGACTAACTGTAGCTGAACAACTAAAGGCTGGCCCATAGAAGGAGGATAGAGGTTAGCCCACAGGGGCAGGGTAGCAGCTTGGCCAAAGCAGGAGGGGTAGGGGTTAGCCTACAACAATAGCTCACAGGTCCAAGATAGTGGCAGCATAGGAGGATGCTGAACTCTCTTCCATCCAGGAGTACACTGAAATATACACCTATATATAGAGTCATTACTCTTGAGAGACAACTGAGGGCTGAATGAACAGCTTCTAAACAACAAATGAGAGAAAGAGACCGAATAGAGAAGGCTAGGAAACTGTGAGAATTCTCTGGAATTGGAGGTGCCAGTGAGCACCATTGTTTATGTTCCCCTCCAACTCAATAGGGCAGGCAGGTGCTCCATTCGGGTGCTCTGGCCTACCTGCAAGGTTGCTGCAGCATGTTCCCAGCCACACTGTCTGGAGCCATTTCAGCTCTGAACAAAGGGAACAAGCAGGATCAACAGGGCATTACAACATGAACCTGGCCTCCCACCTGGAGCAGCTCCAGCTTGACAGGCCAGCACTTTAGATGCTGCAGGCACCTGCTTGGCTGCAACTGGTCTGCCAAAACCACCCAGCACAGACAGCCTATACAGAGTTCACTTCTACACAAGGCCATTTTTTAAAGACTGGGAGAGATAGGTATTTTGTCCAATTCATATAAACACAGAAAGTCAAACAAAATGAAAAGACAGAAGACTGTCTCTCAAATGAAGGAACAAGAAAAATCCCCAGAAAAAAACCCCTACGGAAATAGAAATAGGTAATTTACCTGATAAAGAATTGAAAAAAAAAATGTCATAAGGATGCTTACCAAACTTGAGAGAGATAGAGTAGAGGACGTTAGGAAGAATTTCAACAAAGAATTAGAAAGTATAATAAAGAATCAAGCAGAGCTGAAGAACACAGTAGCAGAAATGAAAAATACACTGGAAGGAATTAACACCACATTAACAAAGGCAGAAGAATGGCCCAGCAACCTGGAAGACAGATTAGTGGAAACCAATCAATCAGAAGAGCAAAAAGGGGGTCGGCCGAGTGGTTCAGTTGATTAAGAGCTCGCTCAAGAGTGCGAGCTCTGAGTGACACAGTCGCCGGTTCAATTCCCGGCCCCAGTTGAGCTGCTGCTGAGCTGTCAACAGGTGGCAGGATGGCTCAGCTAAAAACAAATAAATAAACAAAAAACAGAAGAGCAAAAAGGAAAACACAATTAAAAAAAAGAGGATAGTTTAAGAGACTTCTGGGACAACATCAAGTTCACAAACACTGGCATTATAGGAATCCCAAAAGGAGAAGAACGAGAGAGATGAACAGAAACTTTATTTGAAGAAATAATGTCTGAAAACTCTTTTAAACTGGAAAAGGAAAAAGACATCCAGGTCCACAAAGTACAGAGCATTCCAAACAAAGAGAACCCACAGAGACCCACACCAGGACATATTGTACTTAAAATGGCAAAAGATAAATAGACAAATTTGAAGGCAGCAAGAGGAAAACAACTAGTTACATATAAAAGAAATGCCTTAATGCTCTCAGATGATTTCTCAGAAGCAACTTTACAGGCCCGAAGGGAGTGATAAGACATCTTTAAAGTGCTGAAAGAAAGGAACCTAAAACCCAGAATAATTTACCCAGCAAGGTTATTATTTAGAATTGAAAGAGAGATAAAGAGTTTCCAGGACAAGCAAAAACCAAAGAGTTCATCACCATTAAACCAGCTTTACAAGAAATGTTAATAGATCTTTTTTAAGCAGAAAAGGAAAAGCCATAACCAGAAATAAGAAAATGTGAGAAAGGGAAACAATCTCACAGGTAAAGTCAAATATTTAATAAATACAGTGTATCAGACATTTTAAAAGCTACTATAAAGGTCAAAAGACAGAATTGCCAAACTCAACTCAAACTACAATAAGCAGATAAGGAGATACACAGAAAAATCTAAAATAGGACTTCAAAAACATAAAGCACAGAGGGGGGAATAAAAATGTGGTCATTTTATAATATATTTTAACTTAAACGTCTATCACTTAAAATAAACTGCTATAGACATAGAATGATATCCATAAACCTCATGGTAACCACAAACCAAAAACCTATAAAAGATACAAAAAGAATAGAGAAAGGAACCCAAACAAAACAATAAAGAAAACCAGTAAACCATAAGGGAAGCGATCATGAGAAAAAGAAGGGAACAGAGAAGAACTATAAAAACAATTAAAATACAATGAACAGAATGGCAATAAGTACATACTTATCAACAATTACTTTAAATGTAGATGGATTAATGCTCCAATAAAAAGATATAGGGTGGCGGAATGGATTTAAAAACATGACCTAGCTATATGCTGCTTACAAGACTCTTGCTTCAAATTAAAAGACACATACAGACTGAAAGTGAAGGGATGGAAAAATATATACCATACAAGTAAAAATGAAAAGAAAGCTGGGTAGCAATATCAGATAAAACAGACTTTAAAACAAAAGATGTAAAAATAGAAAAAGAAGGACATTACATAATTATTAAAGGGGTCAACCAAACAAGCGAATATAACAATCATAAATATCTACATGACAAACATAGGAGAGCACATAGATATATGAAGCAAATATTAATGGATGTAAAGGGAGACATTCACAGTATACAATAATAGCAGGGAATTTTAATACCCCACTCACATCAATGGATAGACCATCCAAACAGAAGATTTATAAGGAAATAATGGCCTTAAATGTCAAATTAGATTAGACTGACTTAACAGATATTTATAGAACATTTAATCCAAAGCTGCAGAATATACTTTTTTTTTTCAAGTACACATGAAACATTCTCCAGGATAGATAAAATATTAGGCCATAAAATAAGCCTCAGTAAGTTCAAGAAGATTGAAATCATATCAAGCATCTTTTCTGACCACAATAACATGAAACTAGAAATCAACTATAGGAAGACAATTGGAAAAAACACAAATATGTAGAGACCAAACAACATGCTACTACACAACAAATGGATCAAATCAAACAGGAAATTAGAAACTACCTTGAGACAAATGAAAATGAAACACAAGTTTTCAAATTTGTGGGATGCAGCTAAAGCAATTCTGAGAGAGAAGTTCATAGCTATACAGGCCCACCTCAAGAACTGAGAAAAATCCCAAATTAACAATCTAACTTTTCACCTAAATGAACTAGAAAAAGGAGAACAAACAAAACCTAAAGTAAACACAAGGAAGGAGATAATTAAGATCATAGTTGAAATAAACAAAATAGAAATTAAAAACAGTAGCAAAGATCAATGAAACTAAAAGCTGTTTCACTGAAAAGAACAAAATTGATAAACAAAAGTTTATCAAGAAAAACTCATCAAGAAAGAGAGAGAGAGGGCCGCCGAGTGGCGCGTTGGCTAAGAGCTGGTTTGGGACGCCAGCTCTGAGCAGCAGTGCCCCGGTTCGGATCCCACATGAGGGCCAGTGACACTGCCCTCTACAGTTAAGATGGTGAAAAACAGCTCGACCTGGAGCTGGGCTGCTGTGAGTTGCTGGTGTTGGCGTAGGCTGCAGCCCCTGCTGCAGTGGGCTGCCATAAGCTACCGTGTGTGGCTGGCAGCCAGCGTGAGCTGCTGGTAGCTGGTGTGAGCTGCCAAGAGCCATCATGAGCGGCTGTCCAGAGGCCGGCGACTGATCTGCCTCACCCGGGAAGAGTGCAATGATAATACCAACACGGGCCAATGAAGCGATGTCCTCCACAACTAGACTGAAGAACAAAAGGACAGCAACTTGTCTGTTCCCCTTCCCCCAATTCCCCAGCACTGTTCCCCTCCCCCAATTCCCCAATAAAAATCTTAAAAAAAAAAAAAACAAAAAACTATCCACTTGGTGAAATATTTTGAAGCTATTAAAAAATTGTATTAAAAAAAGAGGAAAGAGAGAGAGAGAGAGAGAGAGAGAGCCATGTAAATAAAATCATAAATAAAAGAGAAGTTACAACAGACACCAGAAATACAAAGATCCATTAAAGAATTATATGGACAATTATATGCCAACAAATTTGACAATCTAGAAGAAATGGATAAATTTCTGGAAGTATACAACCTTCCAAGACTGAACCAGGGGACGATACAAAATCTAAAAGATAAATTACTAGCACTGAAACTGAAGCAGTAAAAAAACTAAAACCAATCAACCAACCAACCAACCAAACAAACAAAAAAACCCCCACAAATCTCCTAACAAATAAAAGTCCAGGACCAGATGGTTTCACTGGTGAATTCTACCAAACATTTAAAGAAAAATTAATACCTATGCTTCCTAAACTGTTTCAAGTAATTGAAGAGGACGGAGTACTTCCAAATTAATTTTATGAGGCCAGCATTACCCCTATACCAAAAACAAAGATATTACAAAAAGATAATTACAGATCAACATCCTTGATGAACATAGATGCAACAAAATATTAGCAAACTGGATTCAACAATACATTAAAAGGGTCATACACCATGACCAAGTGGGACTTATCCCAGGGATACAGGATGGTTCAACATATATAAATCAATCAACATGATAGATCACATTAACAAAAGGAAGGATAAAACTATATGATCATCTCAATAGATGCAGAAAAAGCATATGACAAAATTCAACATGCTTTTATGGTTAAAACTCTCAACAAAGTAGGTATAGAAGAAATATATCTCAACATAATAAAGGCTACATATGATAAACCCATATGATAAAATCAATGGTGTAAAGATGAAAGCTTTTCCTCTAAGATCAGGAACAACACAAGGAATGCCAACTATCACCACTTTTTATTCAACATAGTATTGGAAGTCCTATCCATAGCAATCAGACAAGAAAAAGAAATAAAAGTCATCCAAATTGGAAAGGAAGCATAAAACTCTCATTATTTGCAGATGACAGGATACTATATATACTAAAGAATCCACCAAAAACCTGTCAGAACTAATAAATGAATTCATTTTTGCAAGATACAGAATCAATATACAGAAATCTCTTGTGTTTCTATACACCAATAATGAATAATAAGGAGTAATTAAGAAAACAATTCCACTTACAATGCATCAAAAAGCATATAATATCTAGGAATAAATTTAACCAAAGAGGTGAAAGACCTGCACTTGGAAAACTGTAAGACATTGAAGAAATAAGTTAAGAGGATACAAATAAATGGAAGGCTATACCATGCTCATGGATTGGAAGGATTAATATTATTAAATGTTCTTACTGCCTAAAGCAATATATAGATTCAATGAAATTCCTATTAAAAATACCAAAGGCATTCTTCTCAGAACTAAAACAACTAATCCTAAAATTTATGTGGAACCACAAAAGGCCCTGAAGAGCAAAACAAACAAACAAACAAACAAAACCCTGAGAAAGAACAAAGTGGGAGGTATCAGGTTCCCTGATATCAAACTATTCTACAAAACTACAATAATCAAAATAGTATGATGTTGGCATAAAAACAGATATATAGATCAATGGATAGAATAGGTATCCCAGAAATAAATTCTCGCTTATATGGTCAATAAATCTATGACAAAGGAGGCAAGGATATACAATAAGGTAAAGGCAGTCTCTTCAATAAATGTTGTTGGGAAAACTGGACAAATACATGCAAAAAAATGAAATCAGACTACTTTATTACACCATGTACAAAAATAAACTCAAAATGGATTAAAAGCTTAAATGTATGACCTGAAACCATAAAACTCCTAGAAGAAAACATAAGCAGTAAAGTCTTTGATATTGGTGTTAGCAATCTCTTTTTGGATATATCTCCTTGGGCAAGGGCAACAAAAGAAAAAATATACAAACTGGACTACATCAAACTAAAAAGTTTTTGCACAACGAAGGAAACCATCAACAAAACAAAAAGACGACCTGAATGGGAGAAGATATTTGCAAATTATACTTTTGATAAGGGGTTAATATCCAAAAAATATAAAGATCTTATACAACTTAACATCAAAAAAAAAAAGAAAAGAAAAGAAAAGAAAAAATCTACCAGAACAATCCAATTAAAAAAATGGTCAGAGGATCTGAATAGATATTTCTCCAAAGAAGATATACAGATGGCCAACAGATATATGAAAAGACCCTCATCATCACTAATCATCAGAGAAATGCAAATTAAAATCACAATGAGATATTACCTAATACCTGTTAGAATGGCTATCATCAAAAAAAAAATCAACAAATAACAAGTGCTGGTGAAGATTTGGAGAAAAGGAAACCCCCATATACTGTTGGTGAGATTATAAATGAGTACAGCCATAAAGCTGCCATATGATCCTATAATTCTGCTTCTGGGTATTTATCCAAAGAAACAAAAACCCTAATTTGAAAAGATATATGCACCCCTATGTTTACTGCAGTATTACTTATAATAGCCAAGATATGGAAGCAACCTAGGTATCCATCAGTATATGAATGGATAGTGAAATAACACTTTTCTCCTTGAGTTCAGGAACAAGACAAAGATGTTCACTATTCTCTCTTCTGTTTAACATGCCTTGAGGTTCTAGTCAGTTTAATAGGGCAAGGTAAATAAGAGGTATAATGCATGGAAAGGAAGAATAAAACTCATTTGCATTTGACATGTCTATTTATGGAGAAAAACTAAAACAATCTATTGCAAACTATAGAATTAGTAAGGGGATTTAACAAGAAAGTTAAATGCAAGGCCAAAAGGAAGAAAGGTCTCATCATAAGAAAAAAACAATTCTGTAACTATGTACAGTGACCGATGTTAACTAGACATTGTGGTGATTATTTAGAAATATATATAAGTATCAAATCATTATGTTGTACACTTCAAACTATTATAATGTTGTATGTCAATTATATCTCAATTAAAAAAACAACAACAATAGGTACTCACCAAAGCATCCTTGGCTTTCTTGAAGGTTTTCCACTCCATTGGCGGCAGAGATTTGAACTTCCCAATGTCACGGCCCCTTCCTGGTTGAGGTCGGCTTGCAAGTAGGGACAGGGCCTGCTCTGGCCAAACCCAGCCCTAAGGCTACCAGCATGAGGAACCAAGGTGTACCCATGGCCAAATTGCACTTGCTTCCTCAGCTCCACAGCCTGGCTTTTAACCCAGCTAAATGAGCAATCCTGGATGACGTGTATAAAAGGAAAAAGCAAGTGAAAATTTCAATTTCCACATTGATTTAAAAGGCATGAATGGGTGGGGCCCGCTGCTGAGCCAGGTGAGCTCACAGGTGTGGGTGGGGCCAGGTGAGCACAGAGCCCTGACTTGAAGGAAAGAGAAACTGAAATTGATCTCAGGAGGGAGCCTGAGAAATTCCTGAGCCTAGTTTAGGAGTCCCTGGGACTCTGGGGATCTCCTAATTGAGGCTGTGGCAGGTGGAGGGATAGGCAGCTATCACAGCAGGGCAGGGGCTGGCCGGGCTGAGTAAGGGTGAGCCTGCCTGAGTAGCAGAGAGGGAACTTCCTCCCTGGCTTAAGCAGGTTTTATGCTCCGAACATTCCTGTGAGTACGGTAAATCCTCACTTAATGTCATAGGCAGGTTCTTGGAACCCGTATAACGAAATCAGTTTGACCATAGGCTAACTGATATAAACAAGAGTTAAGTTCCTATGGCATATTTTTGGTCACAAAAATATCACCAAACTTGTAAATAAAGATCCAATATTAAACATTGAAATAAATGTGAGCTATCCACACATTTAAGAAAGATTAATAAAAACAAATAAGATAATGATTTTCCAGCCGGCTTTTGCAGGGTCACGGGTGGCTGGAGCTTCTTTTGACAGCTCAGGATGCAAGGTGGTACCCACACTGAACAAGAGCCCTTCATCGCAGGGCCACTCACACACACCCACACTTACTCAGACTGTGACAATTCAGACACAACAATAGGGAGGAAATTGGAGTCCCCAGAGAAAACCCATGCAGACACGGGGAAAATGTGCAAACTCCACACAGACAGGGACCCCAGCTGGGAATCGATTTTTCTTCTCATTGACATTATAATGAAATGACATTGAATGAAACAACATTATTCGAGGACCTGCTGTATTTTAATGATCATCTCTATTTTGCCTGTGAGGAAACTGAGGCACAGGAAGGAAAAGCGTCTTGCCTAGGGTCCCACAGCTGGTTCATGGCAGAGCCGAGATTTTAACAGAGTCCCATGTGCATACCCCCTATTCTATTATATATACAGCCAAAGTAGAAGCTGGGCACCTCTGGGCGTCACAGACACCCGGCTCTCCTTTCTCTCCCTCTGGGTAGCATGACAGGGTAGGGAGCTCCTCATTCACTGGGGAGAGAGCACTTGCTGGGGACCCGAGGAGCTGCCTGGGGTGAAGGCTGTCAGGAGGATTTCCAGAAGGCAGGCGGAGTGCGGTTGCTTTGCTATCATCCCCACCACCCTCTGCCCCACGGTAATAATATTTGTGTAGCAAACAGGGAATTGCTCTGACATTCAGGCACTTAGTATTTTTCATTATTTTTTTTCTGGGCCCTTAGGTACAGCAAGTTATTAATCATATTCTTTAGATCATAACAGAATCACAATTGGCCCATGAAAGACTCTCTAAGGTTTTACCGGCACCCCCATACCCAATCCCCACTCCCCCCCATCACAGGTACCCTCTTTAATCCACTTGATAAATAGCTGCAAAGATGTATCTTTATAATTTGTGAGTTTGTGTGTGCATGTGTTTCCAATTTACATAAATGGGATTGTGCCATAAATCTCATTCTATCGCTTCCTTTTTTTTTTAACTTAACAGTACATTTCTGAGATGATGTATAGCGGTGCACACACTAAGTTCTCTGCTTCTAATTGCTGCATTGTATTCCATGGTGTGCTTTTACTTTTCTGTTCTTATCTAGTCTCCCAGTGATGGACGCTTAGGTTGCCTCTGGCTCCCCATCACCATAAGGCTCACACACGTCCTCACTGTGGGAGGTTTCCTTCCTTCCTTCCTTCCTTCCTTCCTTCCTTTCTTTCTTTCTTTCTTTCTTTCTTTCTTTCTTTCTTTCTTTCTTTCTTTCTTTCTTTCTTTCTTTCTTTCTTTCTTTCTTTCTTGATTTCATTGGGGAATTGGGGGAGGGGAACAGACAAGTTGCTGTCCTTTGGTTCTTCAGTCTAGTTGTGGAGGATGTCGCTTCACTGGCCCATGTTGGTATTGTGATCATTGTGCTCTTCCCGGGTGAGGCAGATGGGTCGCCGGCCCTTGGACAGCAGCTCACGGCAGCTCACGCCGGCTGCCGGCTGCTCACGCGAGCTGTTGGCCACTCACGGTAGTTTACAGCAGCTCACTGTAGCCCCACTGCAGCCTACGCTGTCGCCGGTGACTCATGGTAGCCCAGCTCCAGGTTGAGCTGTTGTTCACCATCTTAGCTGTAGAGGGCGAGCGTCACTGGCCCTCATATGTGGGATCCAAACCGGTGGCCCTGCTGCTCAGAGCCCGCGCTCCCCAGCCAACTCCTAACCAGTGAGCCACTAGGCCGGCCCCTGTGGGAGGTTTCCTAGGATATACCAGAGCACCCCAGCTAGTGCTCCCCACCATATCCCCTCAGCTCATTTTTTCGCTTGCATGTTGATATGGTGGGTAGTTCCCACACATATTGACAGCTTCCCACCTCATGTGCCGGTGTTGTTCTGAGTCTGCATGGAGCTCTTTCTCTTGTCTACAGGCACAACACACCGGAAGTGCCAGGATTAATTCCTCAGGGGCACTTCTCAACCAGTGAGAGTTGGGGCCAGTGAATAAATACTCTGCTTCCTTTTTCCTCAGTATGTCAGTTCTGAGGTGTGTTCTACACGATTCCTCAAATCCTCAGAGGGTTCCCGGAACAAGGAGCTTTATCTAGCTGCTTACAGCATTAACCCTTTGGGGGCAGGGACTAAGGTGAGGAAGCCAAGGTGCCTAGAGTGCAAAATTTAAGAAGGTGCTCACGCTCAGGTTCAGGCAAGTGCCCTAGGTGCCTCAACGGCCTCACTCTAGTCCAGACCCTGCACCATTTATTGTTTTTTTTCTCTTTTAGTCCCAATTTCCCCACTCACTTGTGCTTCCTGGGGACACCTTCCAAATAAACCACCTGTACCCTTGGTTCAGGGCAAGTTTTTGGCAGACCCCAAACTAAGACATTTTCAGGAGTAGGATTTTGGAGCCATACCTGTACTTATATTGTGCGGTCCGCACTGTTCAATAGAACTTTCTGCAATGATGGAAGTGTTCTGTATCTGAACTGTCCAATACAGTAGCCACTGACAACATGTGGCTGTTGAGTGCTTAAAATTTGGTCGTGCAACGGAGGAACTGAATTTTCCGTTTCTTTCGTTTTTCTTTAATTCAAATTGAATTGCTATATGTGGCTGGCGGCTACCGTAATGGGCAGTGTAGTTCTAAGTACTCATCTATTGCTCTCCCAAATAGTTGCACCTGCTTCCCTTCCTCAGGAAATGCTCAAGAGTTCCTGTAGCCACACAAGAGTGTGGCCTCCTCAACACCTGGATCTCATTTAGATGATGTGGTCCTGGACCTTGACGGTGAGCCTGATGCAAAATAGATGAGACTTTTGAGACCGTGGAAAAAGATGTGTGAATTTTGCATGTGGAAGGAATGTAAATGCTTTGTGGCCAGAGGGTAGATTCCAGTAATTTAAAAACGAGTCGTTGAGGATTCCTCCACTGAGAAGTGGGTCTGTTCCCTTCCCTTGAATCTGGGCTGCCCTTAGTGACGCCTGTGTAACTATAGGTGCTGCATGACCCATGACGCTAAGTCAGAAAAGGCAATGCAGCTTCTACTTGATGCTCTTGAGACTCTCACTCTGGGGGAAGGCCAGCTACCGTTATTACCCTGAGATCATGCTCCCACCCTCACTCGGTGGCATTGACTGCCAGCTACTGTGATTACGCTGAGATCATGCTCCCACCATCACTCGGTGGCATTGACTGCCAGCCATGTGAGTTGCCCTTTCAGACATATAGCCCAGTTCTCAGATCCCTTAAACAATGGTTGGGGCTCTATTGCCTCTAATCCCCACCCTACCAAGGATCCTACATAGCTATTTTTACTCTACTGCTTCCATGCCTCTGGAGCTCAGGAAACAAAAGAATTACCTATGCATACATATATTCATAATATGCAGTCTCCCCTTTTATATACAAATGCATGTACACACACACACACACACACACTAATGTGTGTATGTCTGGTTACTATGTAACAAATATGTAATTACTATGTAACAAATTATCCATAACTTGTGATTCAGTCACTGTGCAAGATGACTGGCACTGGGTATGTATGAACAGAGCTCTGATTATTGCCCTGGCAGTGAGAAGATTTAAAAAGGATGGTTAAGAGCTCGCTCAAGAGTTTGAGCTCTGAGCAACAGTGGTTCGAGTCAGCCCGAGCTGAGCAGCCGCGGAGCTGCCAACAGGTGGCGGGATGGCTCAGCTAAAAAAAAAAAAAATTTAAAAAAAAAATAAAAAATAAAAAAATAAAAAGGAACTAGAGGGGCCGGCCATGTGGTGCGTTGGTTAAGAGAGCTGGCTTGGGATGCCAGCTCTGAGCAGTAGGGCCCCAGTTCGGATCCCACGTGAGGGCCAATGACACTGCCCTCTATAGCTAAGATGGTGAACAACAGCTCGACCTAGAGGTGGGCTGCCATGAGTCGCAGGCGACGGTGTTGGCTGCAGCCTCTGCTGCAGTAGGCTGCCATAAGCTACCATATGTGGCCGGCAGCCAGCATGAGTGGCCGGCAGCTGGTATGAGCTGCCAAGAGCCGCCATGAGTGGCCGTCCAGAGGCTGGCGACCAATCTGCCTCACCCAGGAAGAGTGCAACGATAATACCAACATGGGCCAGTGAAGCAATGTCCTCCACAACTAGACTGAAGAACAAAAGGACAACAACTTGTCTGTTCCCCTTCCCCCGATTCCCCAGTGCTGTTCCCCTCCCCCCAATTCCCCAATAAAATCTTTAAAGAAAAAAAAATAAAATAAAAAGGAACTAGAATCTTGTAATATAATACTCCAGATGTCTAGAATACAAGAGAAAATAATTCATTGTACTCATCACCTCAAAAATCAGGAAAATCTTAAATAGAATGGAAAAGCCAATAAATAGACGCCAATACAAAGATGACACAGGTGTTGGGATTATCTGACAAGAATCTTAAAGTACCTATAGTAAAAATGCTTCAATGATCAATCATCAACACTCTTGAAACAAATTAAAAAATAGAAAGTCACATCAAAAAAATAAAGGACATACAGAACTGAATGGAAATTTTGGAACTGAAAAACACACTAACTGAAAAAGAACTCACTGGAAGGGCTAAATAGAAAAATAGGATGAGAGAGAAAGGAATCAGTGACCTTGATAATAGATCAATAGAAATTATCCACTCTGAACAACAGAGTAAATAGATTGAAGTCTAAACAAAAGAGAAGTAGATTTTTAAAATTTAAAAGAGACCTTTTGGGACAAAAGGAACCTCAGGGACTTTTGTGATGATAATAAAAGATCTAACATTCACATCACTGAAGGTCTAGAAGGAAAACAGAAAGTGGGTCTGAAAAAAATATTTGAAGAAATAATGGTGGAAAAAAAACCCATATTTGGCAAACTGTATAAACTTACAGATTTAAGAAGCTGAATAAATTCTAAACAGGGTAAATGCAAAGAAATTCATATCCAGGAACAAGTTTGATAATGATCAAACATCTAAAAATGAAGGACAAAGAAAGAATCTTGAAAGGAACCAGAGAGAAGTGACATATTATATTTTATAGGGGTTCAATAATTTGACAGTGGATTTCTCCAGAAGAAAGTGGCACATTTTTCAAGTGTTGAAGGAAAAGAACTGTCAACCCAGACTTTTTTATCCAGTGAAAATATTCTTTAGGAAAGAATGTAAAATAAAGACATTTTAAAATGAAAAAAACTAATAGAATTTGTTACCAGCAGACCTGTATTAAAAGAATTACTGGGCTGGCCAAGTGGCTCACTTGGTTAAGAGCTCGCTCAAGAGTGTGAGATCTGAGCAATAGGGTCACCAGTTTGATTCCTGACCCAAGCTGAGCCACCACTGAGCTGCCAACAGGTAGCAGGATGGCTCAGCTAAAAAAAAAAAAAAGTTACTGAAGTTCTTCAAACAGAAAGAAAATAAAAGCCAGATGAAACTTAGAACATCAGGAACGAGGAAAGGCTTAAGGGACAAGTAAATATGTATGTAAATAAAATAGACTATTCTCCTCTCAAGTTTTAAAAATAATGTTTGATGTTTAAAAGCAAATTATACTACTGTCTGATGTTATTCAAAATATATTTTAAAAGACATATAGGTATTTATAAAGCAGAGAGGGTAAAGGAACCTAACTAGCAATAAGGTTCCTACATTTCATTTGACGTAGTAAAATGTCAACACTGTTACAGAGAGATAAGTTATATGTATGTTGAAATCCTAGAGCAACCACTAAAAAATACTATACAAAGAGATATACTCAAAAACACTATAGACAAAGCAAAATGGAACACTAAAAAATGTTCAGGTAATCTACAGAAAGGAAAAAGGAAACAGAAAATTGAAAAATAAAAGAGCAGAAAGAAAAAAGACTTAAGTGCTGACATATCAATAATTACATTAAATGTAAATGGTCTACATGTAGACAGAGATCGGCAGAATATGTTTTAAAAACTGTATGTCATCTACAGGAAATTTATTTTAAATATGACATAGGCAGGTTAAAAGTAAATGGATAAAAATATATAACAATCGAGAAAAAGCTGGAGTGGCTATACAAATACTAGATAAAGTAGGCTTTAGGAAATAACTAAAGAAATGTATCAGAGACAGAGAAGGATACTATATAATGATAAAAGGGCCAATATACCAAGGAGACAAAATAATCCTAAATGTGCATGTACCAAATAACAGAGCTTCAGAATACATTAAGCAAAACCCAACAGAACATAAAGGAGGAATAGAACAATGTACTATTAAAGTTGGGTACTTCAATATCTCTCCTTCAGAATAACTAGACAAAAAATCGGCAAGGATATAGTAGACTGAATGATCAACCAACAGTATCTGATTGTCATTTGCAGAATAGTTCACCCAACAACTGTAGAATATATATTCTTTTCATGTACACATGGACATTCAACAAGATATACCATATCCTGGGTTATAAAACCAACTTTAACAAATTTAAAAGAATTAAAATAATATAGAATATATTCTCTGACTACAGTGGAATCAAACTAGAAATAAATACAGAAAGGCAACAAAAAAATCTCCAGACACTTGGAAATTAAACAATGCATTCCTGAACTATCCATGGGTCAAAGAAGAAAGCTCAAGGCAAATAAAAACATACACTGGTTAGATAAAAATAGACCATAGAAAAAAAATTAAAGCAGTGCTTAGAGATAAATTTATAGCATTAAATACTTATACTGAGAAAGAAAAAAAGGTATTAAATCAGCAATCTAAGCATTCCCCTCAAGTAACTAGAAAAAGAAGAGCAAAT